>JAWNPS010000010.1:0-404433 GCA_035047385.1 Drosophila tripunctata
TGGGATTTTTATATTAAAACACCACAATTTATATTATTTAGTATTTAAGTTTGTATTATAATTATTATTTAAGTTTATTGTTTAGATATTAATTGAATTTAGAATTAGGCATCTGCGTCGTCGTCGTTAGCGTCGTTCGTCGTTCCTCTTCAGATGCTTGTTCTAAACTCCCTCTTTGTTCTTGCGTCGTGCACGTCGTTTCGTCGTGTATAACTCCTCCGAGTTATCGTCGTGTATCGTCGTTATCGTCGTGTATAACTCCTCGCAGTTATCGTCGTACATATCGAATACCGTCGTGTGTATCGATATCGTCAAAACAGCTGAGATCATGTTGGTGTTGCCAACCCGATCCCACAACTCGGCCATCCTTCTAATCATTCGTCCTCGAATGCGTCGTCGTCTTCGTCATTGATTGGGCTCCAGGGCTTCATATACTCTGCGCACGTAGTTGTGTGCCCAGGACCATCCAGGAAATGTGCATCTTTGGTTACTTCGTATGTATCTTTCGATTTGATTTTGGTTACTCGATATGGACCTAAATACTTCGGCTTCAGCTTTAGTCCACCTCCAAATTGAGTACGTTTAACTGCTACAAGGTCGCCAACTTTGTAGAGTGCAGCGTGCTTTCGTCGTAAGTTGTATGACTTCTTATTTTCATCTTGCAAATTTAGTATTTGCTGCTTGGCATGCTTGCGTAAGTCGTCTCGCTTCTCGTTAAACATTTGAATCATCTCGTCTTTTATCATTTGGCTTAGTTGAACATCAGATTTTGTACGCATCTTGATTCCAACTAATAACTCGAACGGCGTCATATCAGTACTCCTGCAGTATGTCGAGTTTATTGCCTGTTGTACTCTTTCAACATATCGGTACCATTTACTCGGGTCATCAGCAGATAATTTCGACAAAACAGATATGATAATGGAGTTCAGTCTTTCCACTTGCCCGTTTGCTCTGGGCAATCCAGTCGTAACAGCGTGATGAACAACATTTTCGGCGTCACAATACTTCTTAAAGTCATCCGACGTAAAAGCAGAGCCTCGATCTGTTATTATCTGAACTGGATTCCCGAACGTTTTGTTATGTACTTCAAGTCTGGAAATAACGTCATTTGCGGAAGTCGTCTTAGTCGCGTACAGCCAGCAGAATTTGGTGAACCCATCTATGATAGCCAGAATGTGTTTGTATCTCTTATCAGTAGACTCCAGAGGACCCAAGAAGTCTATGTGCAACGTTTGTAATGGCTCCTCTTCTTTCGGCAATGGATGTAACAATCCCTCTTTCTTTCCTTGCTTGCGATTGGAAATGATGCATGGTATGCAGCATCTCACCTGTCGTTCAATCTTTGCGTCGAGTTTGGGAATATAATATTCCTTAGCGATGATCTCCTTCGTCTTCTTAACCGAAAAGTGTCCTCTCTCGTGTGCAGCTTTGATAATCTCTCTTTGAAAAGATAAAGGTACAACAATTAGTTCGACGTCATCAACAAGTTTGTATAATAATCCCGCTCTCATATAGTAATCGTTGTGTGAATCTTTCTCCGCCAGAATATCTATAATTGCCTTTATCTCGTCGTCTTGTGCCTGCAAAAACTTGAGTTTGCTGTGGACGCTGTCTTCTGTGATCGTCATTACTGGGTTTCGACTCAGTGCATCTGCGTGACGTATGCTGGTACCAGATCTGTGAACCACTTCGAAGTCGAATTCCTGCAGCATAAGGATCCATCGTGCAACTCTGGTACAGACTTCTCTTTTTTCCATAGTCTTGGTGAAAGCATTGCAGTCGCTTACAAGCTTGAAGTGTGTGCCTAACAAATACACTCGGAATTTGTGTAGTGCTTCTATAACAGCCAAAATTTCCAGCTCGTAACTTGTAAACTTTCGTTGGGCATCAGTCGTCTTTCTGCTCATATAATATACTGGATGTAGACGTCCGTCATCGGGTGATATCTGTAGAAGCACGGCTCCAAATCCATCAATCGAAGCATCAGTGTGCAGCTCCGTACGATGCTGACAGTTGAACATTTTCAACACGGGCTTCTCAGTAATTAGCGCTTTCAGCTTGTTAAACGCAGTCATTTCATTGTCGTTGAAGCAAAACTTGGCATCCTTTTTAAGTAGATCCGTCAAAGGCTTGGCGATGAGTCCAAAATTCAAGATAAACTTTCTAAAGTATCCAACCAATCCAAGGAAACTTTGAAGTTGTTTCGTGTTTATCGGCAAAGGGAATTTCGTCACAGCTTTCGTCTTGTCGTCAGAAATGGATATCTTCTCGTTTTGAATTTCATGGCCCAGAAATTCCACTTTTTTCTTCAGGAAACTACATTTCTTCCAGTTTATCATAAGGCCGTAGTCCTCGCACTGCTTCATGACTTCTTTCAGATTACTTAATGCCTCATCTTCGTTTTTTCCAGGAATAATGATATCGTCAACGTATGGTATAGCGATGTTTCTACGTGTCAGCTCTCGGAATATAGCATTGATATGTCTCTGGAATACGCTTGGGGAGTTCGCAAGACCAAAAGGAACCTTCCGAAATTGGTATTGCCCGTTATGGGTAACAAAAGACGTATATTTCCGACTCTCGTCCTCGACATCGACATGGAAAAACCCGTTTTTTAAATCAATCGTGCTATATACTCGTGCATTGACCAATCTGTCGAGTTGATCCTCGATCAACGGCAATGGGAAATGATCTCGCAGAATTACCTTGTTGATTCGCCTGTAATCAATACACAGTCTTGGCGTGCCATCTCGTTTCTTTACCAGAACCACTGGACTGATGTACTCTGATTCTGACTGTTCCACTATGCCATCTTTTTGCCACTGCTCCACTTGCTCTTCGACGATGCAGCGTTCGTTATAAGCAATACGACGTGGGCGTGCATAAATCGGGGTATCGTCTTTTACGCAAATTCGCATTTTAACATTCGTCGTCTTCGTATTTGTCGGCTTGTAGTTTGCAATAAGTTCCTGAACCTCTCTTTTAGCACCCTTGCTAGCATTGTCGTCAATATTTGCGTCGATCTCGTCGTTGTTTGCAGTTCAAATTCTCATCATTGAAGTCATCTCCGCCTCCATATCCGTATCGTCGTGCTTCTTTATGGTAATTCCATCTCGTTTAATCGTTATAACAGCTTGCTTGCAGAACTCTTCGCCCAAAATCATTTCAACGTCAAGGAACATCGGTGACACCACTAAGAAATTGGTTACAAACAACATGTCATCTACGAAAATCGTTTCTTCAATCGATCCCAAAGGCTTTACTCTATTTTGGTTACCAAAACCGACAAGATACAAGTTCACTGGATTGATCTTCTTGTTCTTCAGCTGAGAATACGCCAACTCATTTATAATGTTGTATTTGCTTCCCGTGTCAATCAGAGATATAAATTCCTTGTCATCGATACGTACATCTTTGCTCATGGCCGTCTTGTTTGTAATTTGGCGCATGTTCGCAACTTTCTCAGGCTCTGTTGGTTTGCTCTTGGTACAATCCTTCGAGATGTGTCCAAACTCATTACAATTGAAGCATTTCCTTCCTTTAGCTTTGTCCGTGCACTGATTTGAAGTGTGGCCCTTGACACCGCAATTGAAGCACTTTACATCATTGTTCTTCTGGGCTTCTCGTGTGTTCTGCGTACGCTTAAATCTTTCGCCAGCATGCTTTTCTTTCTCGATCCTGCCATTCATCTTTTCATAACATTTCAATTTTTCTTTGAATTCTTTCAGATCTTTGGCATTATACAGCATTGCTTTGTTCACACTCAAATCATTGATGCCATCAATTACGTACTGCATTAAAGCGTTAGTCTCGATGTTGCCTCGTGAAGCCATCTCTTTCATCTTTAGAAGATATTCCAGAACATTCTCATCTTTCGTTTTCTTCGATTCGGACAAAAGCTTGTGTAATTGAGCACTGTTCACTTTTGTCTCAAATTCTTCCAGCAGCGACTTTTTGAGCATACTCCAGTTCTTTATTCCTCGTTCGCTCATAATAAACATTTTGGCTAAACCTTTTAGCGACCTCTTGGCAAAGATAAACTTTTGTAGTTCGTCCCATAGCATAATCGTTGCCATTTCCTCAAAATCGTTGATCCATACTTCTACAGCGATAGTGTCATCTCCACTAAATGGACGTAGTGTGTCTTCAACATCTCGAAAATTCAATGCGAACTTGGCCGTCGTCGTGTGCGTATTGTTAGGTGTACCAATATTTTGGCCCGGCACTGTAGAGTTCCCAGAAAATGCGTTGTTTCGTCTAATTGCGTCAGCTTCTTCGTTAACTTGAGGCACGCTTCGTTCACTTTTGTCATCTGCATCGTTTTCGTCTTCGCTTTCGTCATCTTCTTCTTCCTCACATTCGTTTTGCGCATCTACCAATAAATTGGATTTCATCAGATTGCGAAATATGTACGTCATCAAATTCGTCTTATTATGTTGCAGCCCTAGTATGTTGCATATTACAGCAAGATCGTTGTCCGACAAATTTTCAGCCACATATGCCACTTTGTTACTCCATTCCTCGTCTGTTTCCGTGTAATTAAAGCCTTCGAAGTCACGCAAACGTTTCCTATTGTTTCGATCACCTATTGACTCGAAAACAAATTTGTGCAGCAACTCAATGTTCGTCTTCTTTTCCCTGTGCAAAGCATCCAGAATTTTCTCGAAATCTTTCAAGCTGGTCATCGTGTCGTCGTTTGATTTTCTTCTTCTTCGCAAACTTCTTTGTCACTCAATCGTCGTTTGATTTTCTTAGTTAGGTTGAGCCCCCATATTTGTGGGATTTTTATATTAAAACACCACAATTTATATTATTTAGTATTTAAGTTTGTATTATAATTATTATTTAAGTTTATTGTTTAGATATTAATTGAATTTAGAATTAGGCATCTGCGTCGTCGTCGTTAGCGTCGTTCGTCGTTCCTCTTCAGATGCTTGTTCTAAACTCCCTCTTTGTTCTTGCGTCGTGCACGTCGTTTCGTCGTGTATAACTCCTCCGAGTTATCGTCGTGTATAACTCCTCGCAGTTATCGTCGTACATATCGAATACCGTCGTGTGTATCGATATCGTCAAAACAGCTGAGATCATGTTGGTGTTGCCAACCCGATCCCACATAAATTTATATGTTTCGGATTATAATAAAATAAGGAAGTCTAAACATTAATAAGGCTTACTTCGGAATTCTCCAAAACTCAAGCGATTTCGAAAATCATTTTTGAAAGTTGTTTTCGTAGAGGATTACGAATTATTTATATCCATATATGTATATTGCATGGATTTAATTCTTGTTTAATATTAAAATAGATGATCTTAAATGAATCCTAAATAAGTTATAATTATTACTCTCTTAAATCTATTGCCATGTTTTATCATACAAATACTAGACACTTAAGCTTTAAATATACATCTGTACATCTCTAGTTTATAACATAGACTTGCTTGTCTATTGTGTTTGTCTATTTTGATGCTGCGCACTACGAATTTGCGAATAGCTCCCCAGTTTATAATACCACAATCGTTAGTTGTGTTAGTTAGTTCTTGAACCCGGTCGCTTGAACTGAGCGCACAGCCATAACTAATCTGTGTTACTCGATTTGAGTTTGAGTTCGTGTTGCATAGAATCTTGACATGAGGAAGCCATTTGCGTCTCTTTTGTGTAATGGCCGTAATTAGTCGCGTATTAAAAATCATTGGAGCGAGTGAGTTAGCGATATTGACAGTGCTATGTGATCATTCAAACCTATATAGATAGATACATAGGTAGATGTGTAGTTGTTACGTCTACACTTTTCGATATTTTAAAATGTTAATTAAACGTGTTCTGCATAAATAATATATATAAATATTAAGTGAAGTTAATAAGTAAAAATATAATGCGTTTTCTTTTTTATGTAGCAACTATGTATATGTTAGATACAATAAAATCACGAAAAATACATTGGTTTTTAGATTGTCCGTTGTGGTATGTGTCACTTAGCGAGTGTTGAGTGTCTTTAACGTCGCACAGTCGGACCTTAGTAACAAAAGCAAACATGTATCATAAAGTTTTTAAGTATACAAAACGTCTAAGAAATTTTAAAAATAAAAATAATTTAACTAAATAATTTTTTAAAATTTATTCATTTAATTTAAAAAAAGAAAACGAGTTAACTTATATTTTGTACAATAACACTTAATTTAGTTGTGAGACTTCATCACGAATCCAATTATTATCTTCGTTATAGCCATGTATAATTTTGCCCTACAAACTGAGAGTGGTTTCTCACCTTGAACTTGTACAAAGTGCAGTCGTTACTTATATAAAAATAAATAAATCAATCAAATCACATTTGAGTCTGAGTTCTTTGAGTCCATTTACAGCATTTACAGTACATTGTATGGCAAGTGTTATGTATTCTTTGATTTGTGTAGTAGCGAACTTAGGGTTTGACTTGACTACTGAATAGCGACTTAGACTCTGAGTCAGCCAAAACAGTTGGCCAGCTAAGAGAGCGTGTATTGAATTCTGAAATTTTACACGTTGTATCTTGATTTGTATACACTGTTGTTTTCTGTACACTTGTATATATATATATATAGTATTGTTTTATTTATATGAATATATATAAATGTATATGTAGTTTTATTTCTTCTGACTAGCATTTGGCACGGACCAACGACCGTCCTCGGAAAGTTTTGTGCGCATTCCAGCACCACAAAGCGGTGGCGACACATCCGTATTAGTATTTATTTGTATAATTTATTTAGTTTCGTGTTATTTCTCTGCTGATTTGTTGCGAATACATTCGAAATACACTCGCAAAATCAGATATGAGTACTTGAAAAATAAAAACGGTAGCCGTTTGTTGTTGTTGTGTTGCGTAGCTCAGAAGTTTGAAATGTTTCTTCCGATCATCAGATAATTAATTTTAATTTCACACGGAAAAAAAGAGGAATAATTATTTGCTGAAAAAGGGCAGACTGCGGAACAAGCTTACGGTCCAGTGTCCAGTTCGCATCCAGTTCGTCCAGTTTCCGTTCGATCTTCTTCTGCTGTCAGATCAGTCACTGACCGTTACGACCTTGCGCGCCAATTTAGTTAAATTATTTTGTGATATCAGCTGAATTTTTTGTTGGACCTGGGATGACACATTGATGTGTTTATGTCTTTTATTGCTGAAGCTCAATAAGTTTTATGCTCTTCAAGGTGATAATTTAGCATATAAATGATGCTAGAACAAAAGACTTAGGCAACGAACTCGTGACATCTGCTCAATACTTGATACTGATATGAGCTGTTTGTCAGTTAATATGGAAGTAACATGAGTTACATTGCATATATTATTATCATAATATATATCTTTTGGTCAGTTGTTATATAACATGAATATGCATATGCAAAAAGTGTTTTAATTTTATGCGTTGATTGAAACCAGTTCAGTAATCAGTTGCGTACGGAAAAATATCCAATTCAAAAATTCATTATAATTCAAGTACACACACAAACAAAACATAAAACTTAAATGAAATTTATTTATTTAAATGTTTTATGGTTTTTTTTTCTGGTGTAGATTTTAATGATTCTTTTCAAATCAAAAACTTTGCTAGCATACAAGTTTTTATTTAAATGTTGATGAAGATTAATTTGTCGATTATTCGATTATAATAGAAGACTAGGCAAACACGATCTCGGTATAGCTTTGATAATAATAGGGTATATATTTTAATTAAACTAATTAATTGTAGAATCTTAAGATAGCTCCCAGTTAGAAATTATTAAAAAAAATTAAAATATTTAAAAATAAATACTAGATAAGATTAAAAGAACATTTAATATATGAAATGATATAATCTATATATCTGCGGATATGAGTTTAACAAATTTAAAATAGTGTGATAACACGATTTTGTAACATAGTAAACATCTTTAATTACATAACACATCTACATTGTTTATATTAGCTTATGTACATATTTGTTTAAGATTTGTACATATGCGTTTTATGGCTAATTTGGCACATCATAAAAGTAGCACCATCCGTTCTTAAAAGCTGTTGCCACTGCGCGTTTTGTGAGTATCTGCGAAACTTCTGACTGCTCAGATCAGTGGCGACAAATGCGTTTTAGTCAGTATATAGTGATCGTCAAGAGACCAAAGAGGTTAATACTATGATTGCTATTTGGTAGCGTTGCACAGTAGTCGGCACTAAAAATTCAATTAGTATATTAAATATTAATTACATGCAATGTAAGCGTGGCGGTCATTTCCATGCTAATTCAATTAGCAGACGCTTTAAAATTGTCAGCGATAATAATTATCGCAGCCATTTTCGGATCTATGAGTGTGTGTGTGTGTGTATGTCACACAGCTGCTGGGATTTTTGAAATCTTTAATTAATTGCGAATTCTTGACTTGCTTATTAATTTTTGTAAATTGTGTGTAAGGTCACATCGCTCAAAGCGAGCGAGTTTTTCTAGCAGATTTCTAGCTAAATGGGTTGACAAGGTCCCACTCGCAAGCAGCAGGAGTTGTGCCGCCGTATGCTTGTCCAGTTTGATTAGAGTGTAAGGCTATATTGAAATCGAAATTCACACTCACTTAAACGGCAGCGATAAAAGCTTCGAGTGACGCGCAAAGCTTTTGGCCCGCTCTCCACACACAAGTTTTGATCGCACTCGCACGCCGCTCTCTTCGTGTGTTTTGTCTTGCGCTCAACGCTTAGCTGCGCTCAGTTTGCCAACGACAGGCGTTTGATGCGGACGCGACGAAGCAAGTGCTGCTCAGAAAGAACCGTAAAAAACCGTTGCGCGCAAACGCAGCCAACAATAACAAACAAACAACGACAAAGTGTGTGCTTTTTTGGTTAGTTTGCTTGTGTGTTTTTTCGTATTGTGCTTTGCTTTCTGTGTTTTTGTGTGCCGGCCGATAAGCAAAATTTTTTAAACAAACCAAAACACAAAGCAAAATTGGTAAACAAAAAAAAAAATAAAAAGCAGCAAACAGCAAAAGCTGTTCGCAAATTGTAATAATTTGAAAAGTAAAACAACGTTAACATAACGGTGAAAATCTATGCTGCTCTTTCTAGTTATTTGCATTTGTGCTTTGTTTGTCTTTCTCACACATACAAATACGAATACAAATACAAAAATTAAATAAATGTGCGTACTAAATTTGCTAAGGCAATTAACGGCTATAAAATAAAATATACATAATTAAAACCAATAAAAAAAAGTATTGAGCAAATTTAAGTGTACTACTCGCAAGTGTTATAATGGCAAAAAAAACAAACATAAAATGCAGTGAAGCGCAAGTTGTTGTTGTAGTTTAACTAACTAACTGTTAGTGTGTGTGTATGTGTGTTGTAATTGTATTTGCACAATAAACAAAAGTGTTTTATGTTTAAACTAAAATAAAAAGCCAAACCGAAATAATTAAAAAGTAATTCGCAAGAATATTACAAATTTTTATTGCCACTATATAGTGTGATTTCATCAGTTAACGCCAAAGGAATTAATTAACAAAATTTCGTAATATATTTTTATTAATTTTTGACTATTAAAAATTCGAGATATTCAAAAAATATAAGCTCATAAAATTGACTACAAGAACTGTGTTGTTGCTCTCTCTCTCTCATTCTTTTGCTCTCGCTCCTATTTTATATTTTCGTCTCCCCTGTACGTGTGCTGTTTTTCTTATTTTCTTATATTGCACATTTTCCCTTTGCTTTTGTGTCAGTGTCGTGTCGCTTACTCAACGCGCGCTCATTTGTGTGTTCGTGCGCGCGGGTGGTAGTGCGGAGCATTTACTTTACCGTTTTATCGGCCTCTGCTCGCATCGCTGCTAGCATCGTTGCCTGCGTCTCTGCCTGCATCAAGTGTCGACAGAGTATGACGCCCATTTGTGTTGTTGATGTAATTTTGTGGTGCGTTTGCTGCACTTTGTGCTGTGGGCTGTCGATTACTTCATTTGCAGTTTATTTCCTATATGCACTGAGCATACTATATACGTACATATGTACATATGTATGTATTTTTGTGTACTTGTCTGTATGTAACTGACCAGCGCAAAAAAAAGCCAAAAACAACAATTGACAAACGAAAATCGCACAAAAAGCCGGTTGAAGGCGACGCTTACATATTTACACGCACCAGCGCTCATTGAACACAGGCACCCATACAAGCAACAAGTAAGAAATTCAGTCGAGTACCGACCGTGTAATACCCTCCGAGTTTCATTTGTGGAGGCGACTCTTCTCTAAATTCACGTTTTTCGACGTATGAATATTTTCTTGATTATAATCCGATCTTGATGCGATATTCAGGATCGTTTTAAGTTGTTTTTCTCCAGACAAATATGAAGTAAGAAAACTATACGTCAAGAAATACATGAGTTAGATACATGCAAAGTTTCAATTTGTTTTGTTTCTTATGGGCAAAGAGGGCAAAACTTCCAATTAGTTGAGCACGTCAAAATTAGTGTCCCTAGGTGTTATACATAGATACTGAAATATTCGCCAAAAACATATTTTTCCGAGTAATGCCTGGTTTTTTGCTTGTTGTGGGCAGGTGGGGCATGACATCAAAAACAAATCGATCGATAGATCTTACCATCTCTAAGTTTAGTTTGTTCATATGGACAAACGGACATGGCTATATCAACTTGGCTTGCCTGTTACTTACTTTTAACAAACCCAATATACCCCTTAGAGGGTATAAAAAGCCACTGCAAGCAAGCCACAACAGCCGCTTGAAGCAGAAAGCAAAAGCGGCGACGCGACGCGACACAAAAAAACCTGTAACGCAAGCGGCGACGTCGACAGAGCTTTTAAAACATTTGCAGTCCAGCGTCTTGATTATGTCAATTTCATGTTTACTTCATTTCCTCAACCAAACGAGAGGCAACATAAAAGAGCTGGGAGTGAGAGAGAGAGAGAGAGCACTCGCACAATTTCACTTTCGTTGGACTTGAAAAGGTGCAGCGTGCGCTCTCTCAGAGAGTAAGAGTTTGAGTTTCAGTGAGAGTGAGAGTGACAGCTGCATTGGATGCTGTTGTTCACTGGGGCGTTGCTGCCGTTGCGTTGTTGTTGTTGTTGTTGTTTTCTTTTCTGTTTTTGCTTCGCATAGTTTCGGTTTCATTTTGTAACTGTAATGTCGGTGCCATTGTTGTTGCCAGACGTACGCAAAGCTTTTTATGTTTGTTTTGTTTGCTGTTGTGAGTAACGTAATAACGTAATGCGCTTTAAGATTTCCACATGCAATGCGCTGCGCTGCGTCACGTCACGTCGCGTGTTACGTTTTGGTGCCAAGTCCAGCGTCGACGCTAGCGGCAGTTGCATTGGAGTTGTTGTTGTTAGGTAATCACGCTAATAATGCGCTCACCTCAATGCGCCGCCGACTGAGAGAGCAGCAACGAAGGCGACGTCGACGTCGACGGCAACAGCGACAGCGACAGCGGCAGCTCCTGCAGCAGCCCCAGCTATGCGAAGGTCAACAACAATAACAAAAGAGGAGCTGCAATGAGAATTTCGATTATCGATTTTATGTTTATTTTATTTCAATATTTTTACTATTTACTATGAAAAATTCATGTTTTTCGTGCTGTCAGTTTGTGTACGATTCTAATTATAAATGAAACAATTTATTGCCGGGTTTTAAAAATAAAATGCAATTTATGTGCAAAACCAGCGGCAGCCAAAACCGGTTTAAACCACAAAATAAAAAAAAATCTAAATTAAATAAATATTTTTAATCAATAAACTCGAAACTAAAGCAAAAAAAGCCACAAAATTTAATACGAATAATTCGCTTTCGCTAACACATGTTAAAAGCTGTGAAAACAATAACTTATTTTTATTAATTAATTAAAAAAAAAAAAATACAAAAAACCAACGAGACAAATTATTAAGTTTTTTTTTTCAAAATGTGTTTTTCTCAGCTGCGCGTGTGTGTGTGTGTCGTGTTAATTAATCAACTATAAACAATTAATCACTTTGTAATAATAAATGCTAATTTTATTGCTTAGTTATAAATTTGGCGAATGCTGCGACTTAAAACTGCAACGAAAATTGGACGAAAATATTAATTGGATTTACGATTCGATTATATAAAAACACAAAATTTACACATAAAAACCAATACAATCACAATTTTTATGCCGGTTTTTAACTGACAAGTTTGGTAAGTGAACTTATAAAGCTGAAAAAGAAATGTGCAAATAGCAAAATATGAAAATAAAAAGATTAACATACAACTAAAGAACCATTTAAATTTTGAAATTTCCCAAAATCATTCTATAAGCTTGCCAAGATCAAGATCAGTAAGTTTAGTTGCCTACAGCACATTTAGTGGAACAACCATTGATTGCCCCTTGGGGCACTTGACTTTCACACATGATGCCAGAACTTGTATGTGAGTGATCTGAAGGGAAAAACCCACAATTCCGGAGATGCTTAAAGTCTTAAATATGCCAGACACACTTACATCCGCGTGCCGCAGGGCGTAACACTTTGCGTATGCGCAATTCTCTTTTGTATACAGCTTTCTGATTGAAGTGTGTATGATAAACAATAGCTATTTGTTTATAATTATAGAGCTAAAAAGACTTTTGTAGATATGAGGTTATTTTAGTAATAAATGAGATGTGATCATATTGGTGTCTTTATTTTAGATTTGTTACTTTTCGTAATGCTTTCAAATTGTATATAACTTATGTATATATTATGATTAGTAAGTGAGAAAATGCGGACTTTTAATTAGAAATAGAAAGGATTACTGTTGGTGAATTGAAGTGTGATCGTACAAAATTGATTGTAGATTACTTATATAAAGTATACGTCATTATTCATCAAGTATTCGCTATGCAACTTATTGTTTTATGGCCCAAACTATGTTTCCACAAGTTTAAGTCACATTTAACACTGAGTTAAACTTAAACTGCTATGTTAATTATATTATTTTCATGTTAATAGTAAGCAATACCTTAGTATTTAACAATTTTAAGTTCCTGTAGCCATTTATATCAGTTAGATTGCAAACCGGATTTAAGTTTTGGCCACTTGGCCACATTAACATATGTAGCATAGACATCATTAAGCTAGAGTATTTAGCTATTCGTTATGCTCAAAAACACTTAAGATTAATACTCGCTTATTCAATTCAATTTCATCGCCACTTAATTATGAACTTTTGTCTACGTCATTCTAAGCAACAGCTGATGGTTGCTGTTTCTCGCTTCTATATCTTTTGAAGTTGTTTGCGTTGTTGTTGTTGCCCACCCCCCAACGAGTTTGATTTTTAATTTGTTTGTCGTTGAATCCGGTTCTAAATCTTAAGTATTTCTGGTTTCTTTTCTTCACTGAATCTTAGACCCAAGCAAAAAAAACTTTGTGAAGTATTGAAAATAAAATTCCTTTGTTTGCCTCAAACAGCAACAACAATAATATCTAATTTTTGTGGTTTGGTTAATAATTTTGATGTTTGTAATACATTTCCGGTACTTTGGCTTAAATCAGTCTACAATAATATTATTTTTCTTTCGAATAAACCCTTTCATTATTGCACTGTTTATTCAACTAATTTGGCGGTTTGGATAATTGCACTAAGCCCTGTGTATATATCAGTTTTGATTTCGGTTTCGGTATTTTTGAAATCTGTATCTGAAGCTTAAACGCTTAGTCACGATCCGAGGCGCAAAACTGCAAATCCATCTGCCACTTGGCAGCTGGCAACTGGCAACTTACAGTTTACAGCTTCCAACTGGCAGCTGGCATCTGTAGTTATATGTTCATATATGAATTTAGATATACACAGGAAAAAAAGTTTGTATTACAATTTGAAGTTTAAATATTTTAGAAATGTACTTGGGGGTCAAGAAATATAAATTTAGTTTTTGCTTATAAGTTTTACTTTCTGCAAGAAGAACAATATCTAATACCCCCCAAATATCGTAAGAATATTTTGTATATAATTGTACCGATATGTGCTATGCGTTATGTTTGTAACAGACAGAAAGAGGCATCTCTTTTCCTATAAAGTATATTTAAAATGGTCCCGTTCGTGTGCTTGTCTAAACAACTAGATCATAGACACTATGAGAGTTAGAGCCTCCAAATTTCATATGTGGGTCTGCCTGTGCTGAAAATCGTGAAAGCCTACTTTCAAAATAACATAACTCAAGTATACTGATACAAATATAGTTTAAAAATAAGATTTTAATTTAAAAATTAAGATTTTTATATTTGATGAATCATTATTACTTAATGTTTAACCTGTTAAGCTGCCAATAAGATAGCAGGAAACGTGTTTATATTGAAAAATTCAAAATTTTATAATAAAATACAATGAAAAAATGTTTGTTAAAAGTAAAAGAAAGAATATACTTTTACAATGTATGAAATCTTATAAATATTTGTCAAAATTTATTTTTAATTAAGTTTGTTTATAAGGAAAGTAAACAGATTTGTTCATATTTATAAAAAATAGTTCTAAAGTTTAAATGTATATATTAAAAAATATAATTTAAGTTTCGAAGTTTTGGCATATTTTTCTTATTAAAAATCTTTAAACAATTTGATAAAATTTTTTTACGTTTAGACAGATTATAGATTCTTCGTTTATCTTTCCGATTTCGTCATCTTAGAATATATACTGTTTTGGGAGTGCTGTTGATTGTGGATTAATATTTTATAATTCTTATAAATAAAATAATAAAATTGCAAACTGGGTATATTATTAGTTTCAATATTGCGAGTTTAATTTTAATGAAAATAATATTTTATGTAAACTAGTTCAAGGCATTATCTAGTCACTTGACTTTCCTAATGGTGTGCTTTTTTTCTCTGTGTATTGCATAGCCACGATGAGTTTGGCTTTTGGTCTTGGCTTAATTAAGCTTCGGTTTTTAAGCACGCATCTGAGAAGTATGTAAATCTTTTTAATTGAGTTTTTGCTCGCATCTATCCATTAGATATTTCAAAATCCACGCAGACATTTCAATTAACTAACTAAAAATATTAACATACAATTGTTTTTTTCATACTTTTTTATACTTTATTGTTTAGATACCAGCGTGTAAGAGAAGTGCTTAAATATGAAGGGCTGGTTCGACGCATTTCGAGACGATGGCGGTCCTACGCTATATTCCTTTTCCAATCGAACACCCGTAACCGGCGATGTATCCATTGTGGCTGTCTCTGTACTGTTTGCCACATTCTATGTGGCATTTCTGGTCATATTTCCGGGTGTCAGAAAACAGGTAAGTAATGCGAATGGACTAGGAAAAGTGAATGTACTCAAGTAGAGTTAACAATTTCACATAAAAGTTCTTAGACATTTGAAATGCTGTTGAGTGATTTAATTATAAACCAGTTCAATAGATAACTTAATGCAATAAATTTTATACAAAGTAGTTAACATATAGTTTAGTTAGTTTAGCTTATTGATTTGTTCCTTGAACCAGTTTAACGTGTCAAGGATTTAAGTATTGTTTAACTATCAGGCAATGCCAGAGAACCAGTTCTATGTTTTAACCAATACAAATTACGTTTTAATTAACCTAATGATACGTGTATCACAGTAAATTCTCACGCTAATTAAACTGGCAACTGTAATCATAATCGTCGGCACGTTTTCAATAGATGTCTGAGATGTAAATCTCAACTAGTAACAAACATATATGTACATATATATGTATATGCTATATAGTATAACCTGTTTTCTCTGGCGCGCCCTTTTCTCTGACTGTTCACCCGTTACCCAGTTACACAAGTTTGTTGGTTAGTTTTGGCCAATTGAGCGAGATAGAGAGAGATAGAGAGAGAGAGAGAGCGACTCATTCAATTAACGCCAAAACAGATGCCAACCAATTGGCTGACGTCTTTTGGCTATAATTGGCCATAACTGGCTTTAAATCGTTCATGCAATTGGGATGGGTCTTATGCAATTGCAAATTCAAATACAAATGGAAATTGAAATTGAAATTGGCCATCGGACAGATCCGATTAACATTTTGCATATTAAGCTGAGAGTTGATAGTCGAGTTACACCCAAATGGCAAATGTTGTTAGTAATCATAATCTTTATTTGATTTTGTGCATTCACAGAAGTTCACAACATTCTCGACGGTCACATTGAGCCTCTTTGTGGGTCTAGTCATACTGAGTGAGTACCCGATGACCTTAACTCTGTCTATGCAACATCTTTTGCATTCGAATTTGCATATATACAGGGTATCAAATTGCATATTATTTGACTTTAACTTTTTTGTTTGTTATTATCTCATCTGCTTTTCAGTCACCCGCTTGGGCTCTGCGTGGCATGTGGCACATGCAACCATCATTGCACCATACAAAGCCTTCTCACGCGAGAAGTTGCCGGCACGAATCGGCACCCACATTGGCCTCATGCATGTCAATGTAACACTCACGGGTGAGTTGACTACCAATTCTACAAATAAGTATACACAGACTCATATGTATATATGTGTACTTAGACCCAGCGCATTGAAAGTATAACAGAGTAGATTAGTTGTAGATTAGCCTTCTGCTAAGTGAGAATGTGAGCCAGATACACTACTCCGCAGTTCAAGCATGTTTTGGAACGTTTAAAAAGGGCTTATTAGGTAGAGCTATTTAGATATTGCAAAAAAAAAAACGATAAATAATTTAATTTAAGCTGTGTTTTGGAACATGGAAGTCTAATCATATAGCTGTCATAGCATAGATCCGACGGAAATGGTTTTTTGGTATGCAATACCGTTACACTTTTATAGAATCCTTATATGTTTCGAATTAGAAATTATATAATTTAGTTGCTGTAGAAGTAATTGAAAAATATCAGTTTTTGAAATGAAAATACAATAAGTTGTTTGATTATTTTGCCTTAGAATTAATACAAAGTCTTTTACAGAACAAATATGTTTTAGAAGCACTTTTAAAAAGTCTTAATAAATGGAACTATTTAAATATTATATAGCTATCGAAAAAACGAATACAGGTTATTTTTAGACTATTTTTAGATTTCGTCCATACAAAATTTGCATTCGGGTAAATTTTGTCCGAATTTGTAAAGCTTAATAGGCTCATTGTTCATTTTGTATGAACGAAATCCAATATGTTTGCTTTGCACCGAATAAATACAGGGTCTCTTAAAGTCGACCTGCGAGCGATTTGTAGTCTTTGCTACTATCAATTTCAAGATTTCTATAAAGTTTTTCGGCTTTTTCGTTTGATATATTTTACATTTACTGAGATCTTTGATTTTGTTTGCCAACCAACGAATGCACAAATTTTAAATACATTTTTAAAGTCAAAAGACAACACGAACTTTCAAAAAATGTAACATTTGAGTATTTAATTTATATTTATCTTGGTTGGTAATGACTTGGGGACTAGAAGAGTTCAATTTAAGCAAAGTCAACTTCTGGCAACTACTAAACAACACTTGTGCTAACTGAAATTTGTTGTGGTATATTTAGGGCTCGTGTTGTGGCAAAACTGAAAGAGTTAGGCGTTGCCGTTGATTGAATAGCTTTTGTTGATTCGTTTGGTTTATGATTATGAATGTATCTATTACCCAAAGCATTTGGAAATCATTAGGAAAAGAAACCTATGCCAAGCTCCATCATTGATGTTGACGTTGACGTTGATTTTAAAGCTGAGTTTGACGTTGTCGTTGTCGTTGTCGTGCCCCTTTTTTTTGCCGAGAGTGAGATGCCAAGCGGAAGATAAACGGCATCGGTGGCAGAGTCGAGTCGAGTCGAGAGTCGGCTGCAAAATGTCGCAAGTTTGACGCTGACAACAATTGAGCAATTTTCATTCAAGATTTTAATCGGAAGCCAAAGATATTTAATTAAAATTTTGGTTAACATTGTTTCTATTTTTGATAGTTTCTTGTTTATTTATTTTTTTTGGGTAGCCATTATTGCAGTTGCAATTTGGGCTGGCTAATTGATTTGCCTCTGTGGAAGTCGTAAACAATAAAAAGAGTAAAGAAGAAGAAGAAGAAGTAGCAAACAAAAACTTGAACAATTTTAACCGGCTTGAGATACATTTGCCAATCGACGTGAATGACGTCAGCTGAGAGCGCAGTCTTTGGGATTTGTGTGCTTTACGGCAAAGTCAAGCTTCATGTCACGATTCCCCCTCCACAGACAGTAGACAACAGCAACAGCAACAACAATAACAATAACAACAATAGCAAAATAACAACAATCAAATGAAATGCCACTCAACACCTGCGGAAATATTCGCCAAGTGACTGCTAACGCGCTGCCTCTTAGCTCTGTTTATACAGATATATAAACTCAAATATATGTATGTATAAACTTATACAAGTATTTGGCTGTTTGGTTCACTCACTCATTCAGTCATGCAGTCAGTCTGTTAGTCAGTTGGCCAGTCACTCATACATTTGTTCATTCATTGATTCATGCACTCGAATGTGCAAACATTCAAACAGACAACAATAGAAAAAGGTGAAATGGTTGATTGTTTGAGCTGCCGCAGTAAATCAATTGAAATGCCAAACCAGTCGATGAAGCAGTCAAGAAATAATCCTGGACATGTGCTAGACCAAACAGTCAGTCAGTCAGTCAGTCAGTTCATATAACTTGGAATAAGTTACATATCGAAATACCAAAAGCCCTTAATGCTAACTATAAGTTGAGCATACAGAAGTCTGTATACACTGTTTAATATACGAACAAATGTTGACTATTGTATTTAAAGCTTAATATTGTGAAAAACTTTGTTTAAATGAAATACGTAAGATACTTACTTGTCTACAGAAATAAGTATTTTTGAAAACTGCACTGAATACTTAATTACAAAGGAAATAAGGAAATAATCAGATAAAGTAGTTATATCATATAGCAGTTGACAAATTTAAAAAAATATTAAAAATAAACAAATAGTTTCAACTGGTTTTGGATTATTATTGAACCAGTTCGAATAATGTGAAACGAAACTGAATAAACCAAACGGAAGTTAAAATATTGTAGCTTGTGCTCTGAAACAAATATATTAAATACTAAAGTCAACGATAAGTTATTATTGGGAAAATGCAAATAATTATTATTATTAATTTAACATGGTTTTAATTATTATATTAAGTTAAAATAGTTGACATTAAAGTAATTCCTTTAAAAGCTTAAATTTATTAATGTATTTATTACATTTATTTATTTTAAAACTTAATGCTAGGTTCTCAACAAACCGACACAGAATATATGATTAATATTATTAATTTTGTATATTTTAAAAATTTAATTAAAAATAGTTGTCAATAAATTCATGTCAGTAGTATTCATTGTTATTTTTAATTCTATAACTTTTTACGAGTTTCACATCAAACCGAAACTGAATATATCGACTGGAAGTTAAAACAGCTTGATTCAAAAACAAGTTAAATATAAAAGCAATTCAT
This sequence comes from Drosophila tripunctata, assembly GCA_035047385.1. Taxonomy (NCBI): domain Eukaryota; kingdom Metazoa; phylum Arthropoda; class Insecta; order Diptera; family Drosophilidae; genus Drosophila; species Drosophila tripunctata. The sequence goes on from JAWNPS010000010.1 coordinate 19,405, forward strand.
AAATTATTATTAGGATAATGCAAAAAATTATTATTATTAATGTTGTTTATTTCTAAATATTACATTAATTTATTGTGTTGTCCAAGAATGCATTGAGGATTCTTCATACACACTGAGTTGACAAAATGTCTAATTTAGTTTTTTCCTTTGTCAGTTATTAGTCACACTTAGCTTACTTTAAAGAAAAATGCGAAAAATTTGGCTTATATTTTTTTGTGTAGCGTCGACATAGCTTGCTGGATTATTTGCGTAAAGAAAAAAATGCAGTGCAGTTTGCTAAAAAGTACTGTGACTTTTATAATGACCTAAAAGGACAGAGGTAAAATTGGTTAATCAAATTCCATTTGGGAAATTTTATGTTGGGATCGCAATGTAAGGTATATTTTGAGCTGGCAAACGATGAAGTCTAATGTCAGCAATAGGACTAATTTAATACGGCCATGAACGAGAAGTGTCAAAAATTGGTCAATATATTTACTATTATTATTATTATTAATATTAATATTATTATTATTATTATTATTATTATTATTATTATTATTATTATTATTATTATTATTATTATTATTATTATTATTATTTATTATTATTATTATTATTATTATTATTATTATTATTATTATTATTATTATTATTATTATTATTATTATTATTATTATTATTATTATTATTATTATTATTATTATTATTATTATTATTATTATTATTATTATTATTATTATTATTATTATTATTATTATTATTATTATTATTATTATTATTATTATTATTATTATTATTATTATTATTATTATTATTATTATTATTATTATTATTATTATTATTAGATTTATTTTTTATTATTAGTATTATAATATATAAATATTTATAATATAATGCTCGATTCACACTCAGTCATCATTATGTATAAAATAAATTAAATATCCTATTTATATATATTCAACATAAACTGCTGAACACACTCACGCTAAAAATTTACAATGACTTTCTGTGACACAGTGTTAAGACTTGCTTTCAGTTAACTATTTGTTTATCATCAGGATTACTTATTTCATAGGAAAACCGTAAAGCTCGTTTTTTTTACACTTCCTTCCTTCCTTCCATGTCTGTCGTTGATGATTTTCGAAATGATGGAAAGCGAAAAGCTTATGGTTCATAACTGCTATGCAATTCACCTGGCCAACGATTATGTCGGTTACCATATTGGTTTTTGGCTAAAACAGATTTCCACCACCATCGCCACTTGCCACCCTCCTGCCACCAACAACTTCCTTGCCGTTTTTGGCTATGTTTCAGTAGCAACAAAACAAAACTGACGTTGCCAAAAGTGCTTCATGTTCAATTCAAATCGCTTTGAGCTGCCATTGTTATTACTTGCGAGTGTGCCAGTTTGTGGGCGTTGTTTGCCAAAAGGGCAAAGTGAAGCTGCTCAAGTTGACTGGCAAAAGGCAGCGACTGATGAAGTATTTCCATGTACACATATACATATACATACTGTATATATTTATGGGTTGATTTTTTGTTTTCTATAGTGCTTCTTCTATATTTCCACTTGAGTTTTGAATATTTGAATATGATAATTGCGTATGTCAGTCCATGGCAGGATGATTTTCTAGAGTAGTTCAGCATAAAACTGGCTGACAACTTAATTCTTGCTCTTTGAATCGTATATAAAATTCATATTGAAATTTCAATTCATATTCATATTGGTATGAAAAACGAAGCTTGAGCATTTTCAAGCAATGTCAAATCAAAGTCTGTCACACAAAAGTATCAAATGTCTAGCTGTAATAATTGGGCTAAGTCTTATGCATTGTTATTGCCATTATAATAATAATAATACAAATAATAATGATGATTACAATAATCACAATCATAATGGCGATGATGACGTTGACGTTGATTTAAATAATGATTTTGCGGCTTCGTCTTGACGGCCAATTTGCCTGGCACTTTGCCAAATGTTTTCCAACTGCAATTTATGATACATGATTATGACATTTACAATATACGAGTATACAATTGAATAGATTCCGCTTTATGGATATTGCTTTGCAGTAATAACGTAATGGCCAAAAGAGTTGTGGGTGTGTATCACGCTAGATTCTGGTAGCGAGTTTGCTTTTTGGAAAATAGTCAAACTTAAGTTTTCACTGAGAATTGCCAAAGGGGTTGCAAGTATTGCGACAGAACTAAAGTTCTTATAAACTGTCTGTTTATGGTTGAAAATCGTAATAAACTGCTAGCTCGTTTAATGTATTCAATAATATTTATTGTAGTTTTTAAATTCAATGAGTAATCAGTTAATTTTAGCTATAATTTCAATTTCAACTTTCCTGGAATACTTTTCCATCATTTCGAGTAGGCTTTACCAGTTTAGCGTTAGTGTATTGGAAATTTTGAACAGTGTTTGAATATTAAATCTAAAAATTTCTTATATATTAATTTATTATTTTGTTTATTTGCATTTATGCTTAAATATAGATTTTCTGTAGTATTCTGCATCTGTCAGTTACTGTCAAGTTATTGACCCGAATTTAGAATTGTTAACCATAGTGTTTGTAAATTTGATACGCCTACCATCCGAATGTCCATCTAAAAGTATTTTTAGAAGTCGTTTAACATATTGTATAGAACGTTGTGCCCATTACTGAGTTTTATACTCTTGCCTTGCTGTATTATGATTTATGAACCACATAAGATACGATGAGAGTTAAAAGTAGTAAAATAAATACAACATATAGAAGTATATGTAGCTAAAGTAACTCAAGAAAAAAATTCAAAAATTTAAAATACATAAGTTTTAAAATTACAGCAACTGCTTAAAAAAAAGAAAAGTTTAAGTTGAAATAGTTGTTGGAGCAGTTGGAGTTCTTACAACACTTTTTTTTAAGGTTCGCGAACACTATATTTGTCAAGTTTTCATACATAGATGTAACTAAATTAAACAGTCATTTATTTTTCCACAAAAGTAAATAAGAAACAATAATTACATAGTACAAATTAAAGAATAGAATAGAATATGAATATTTAATTTCCAGTAATTGCTAAAATAGTAGTAGACAGTACGTAAGTTGAAATAGTTGTTGAAGTTAAAGTTATTATAGAACTTACACTTGCTATAAGCCAAACTAGCTAATCAAATTATAAAATAATAAATATTTAAAAATTTTAAATTATTATAAATAGTTGTATAAGACCTAAAAATAGTAGTATTAATTGATTAAAAATTTAAAAATCTAAATAAATAATAGTACATAATGTCGTAGAAGTAGATAAAGTCGTATTAAGTATTCGTAGTTTAATTAGTGAAAATACTAGAGGAAGTTTAATAGTTATTAGGAACGCTTGAATTAAATATTATTAAATTTTGACAAATATCTAAAAGCTGTGTATAAGTAGTATTGAATAAAAATTTAAATTATATAATAATGAGTCAAATTAAAAATATTAGAAACAGCAGTGTAAAGTTTAGAAAAGTTACAAAAAGTTTAATAAAGGCATTAAATATATGGTAGTTAGAATTATTTGCTGTAATTCGGACATGTTATTATAGCAGTTAAAATAGTTTAGATATTTTAAAATTAGTTTAAGTTCATATAAAAAGCTTAAATGTTGTAGTGATAGAAGAAAGTGACACTTTTTCTAATAATAATTGAATCTTTAATATATTAACACATTTATATTAGAGGGCATTCAATTTATGTCTTCTCAAAGATAGCTTCTCTGATTTTTTTTTGGTTTTGTGTATTTTTTAGTTATTTTTAAAATGCGGCAATTCTATTTGCAAGTTTTTATTATTTATTTTGTTTTGGACATGCGACACTCGAGAGTTGTCAAAATGATGACAGATGCGGAACATTCATCTGTTTGTACATTTTCAACTCTGTTGGAGAGGGGATGCCATTAAATATATATATGTACATATATATACGATATTTTTGGTCAGTGGGGGAGGGTAAGAGCATCATTTTGTTGTTGTTGTTTTTGGTGTTGTTGTTGTTGTTGTTGCTGCTGTGTCGTGTGCCTTTGTCTATTGTCAAATGATTATTAATTCATTTTTGCTGCTGTTGCTGTTAAATTATTTGTATTGTGTGTGAAACAACTTCACACACATGTTACACACACACTTACGCACACACACAACTCATGCTGTCTTTGTCGCACTTTTTGGCAGGCTGCTTGCCTCTTGATGGGGCAGTAAAGTCAACATGGAAAAAATCAGCATAATCATCACTTAAAATTATGAAAAGTCATAACAAAAATGTTATTTATTTATTATTAATGTTGTTGCTATGCGTTTCTTTAACATATTGTTGTTGTTGTAGTTGTTGCTGTTGTCTGTACTTAAGCGCGAGCTGCGTCGTTGTCTGCCTCAAGTATCAAGTTAGAAAACACAATTTTATTGCAGTAGATATGGTAATTTGTATACCCTATTAAGGCGGAGTATGTTGTTGTTGACAGAAAGTTGAAAATAATCAATAAACAATGAACTTATAGTCATAATGTATGAGTAAATTATTAAAATTTTGTACAATTTAAACAAAATATAAGTTCTAAATATACTATATAAAATCCTGTCTTCCACTAATTTACTGTTCAACGTGTAGGCCAAACGGTAAGATCCACAAGCTTGAAATTCTTACACATAGTAAAAATTTTCCTATAATAACTTTCCACTTTTAACTAATCTTAAATTAAATGATGTATCATAAGTGTATTTTTAGAATTGTTTTTTAGTTTATTTTTTATAAAAGTAAATGAAGCCGTTTTTATTGTTATTTTTGTTGTTGCTATTGCTATTGTTGGCTTTTATACTTGTTTATTGTAGCCAAAGTTTCAGGCGTTGAAAACATTTTGAAGTTTACGGAAGTTCTTTTGGAACTGCTAACAATAGGGGCCTGTAAGTAATTAATGAGACAGGCAAATGGCTAAGATGATGATGTGCGTTTTAATGATTTTACTTTATGAATATTAGTAAAATGATGTCTTATTGGAATCTAGCTAAATATACAAATTGAGCTTTAAACGGGATAAGAACTTGATTGAATTTCACTTCATTTAGACATGTTTTAAGAACTTTCAATAAGCATTTCTTTTGGTTTAGCTTTTCGCCTTTTACATTCTCTTTTTGGACTGTCTCTCGTGTGTTTGCAGCCCTTCACATCTGTCCAAATATCTGCTTTATAAGGCAGCTTTTATCACCTAACTAAATGAGATCAATTAGCAATTCCAAACAGTTACAAACCAATTCGGAACCGGTTCAACACAAGAGGCAACACAAGATTTTCAATGTGCCACCTACTGGGAAATCATATCAAGATATGATCGATAGTAGACTATGCGTAGACGCACTTTTGACTTTGTTACTTGGACTCTGTTTGATTGCCATTTTTGGTGCACTTTTTTATACAACATGATCACCGAAATCAGAGACAGAGACAGAGATAGAGACAACCTTGTGCCGAGTTTAAGGCCAAATTGTGAATTGTCATGGCAGACGTCGACCGAATGCTTTCCAGTTGCTGACTTGACGATTTATATAATAATTGTGTTGACAACATTTAGTTGTGGATTATTACATTATAGACGATCTGTTCATGTTTATGTCTCTCTGTGTGTGTGTGTGTGTTTTGTATTTTTTCAGCAACTAATTTGTTGCCAGACGCATTTGCGTGTAACGCCATTTTTGGTCATTTATTAAGATTTCGCATGCCTGCGGCTTACGTGTCGTATGAGTCATTTGAGAATTTCATTTGATATAAGCGTGGGAATTTCTATAAAAGTCGCTGTCTCTTACGGGTTCAATGCGTACACAAAATTCAGCTTGAATTTAGCTGACTCAAATTGTATATACACAAGTTTTTTTTCAGAAATAAAATAATGTGTGTTGTAATAAATATGTGTATTGAAATTGGGTATTTGAATTGGGTGGGTACAATCGTGGAAATTTTGGCACAAATTGAAGAGAAATTTTGTATACACATTAGTATGAATTTTAGATAATCTAAAATTTGTTTTTACCAAAATTAAGCTTATTAAATAATTTTTTATTATATTTAATAACTTTATAGTCTGCAAAATAACTAAACTAACAAAATAAATAACAAATTAAAATTCTTAAAATATTTTTAAAATTGAAAAGTTAGTTAATATTTAAATTGAAATGATTAAACAATAGAAACTTAATACTTATAAATATTTAAAAAAATATATTTATCTCATAATTTAACAATAAAGCTTTTAAAACTCATGTTCTTAATTCTGAATGTATAACAATTTCCATTCTGTATTAATAATCCGGCTACATTGTCGCTATAAAATTGCTACATTTGTTGCTTTGCTTTGTAAATTTTGTTGATCATGATCATCTATATTAATATATTTTGGCTCAGTTAGACAATAAAAATAAAATAAATGGATTCAATATGAATGTAATTCAAAATAAGAATGCTTACTTTATTTACAATAGTATTCCATGCAATTTATAAAGTACATAATTGTAATTATATGCTCTTTGGGTTGCAGCAAATAATAATTACTTTTGTACAACTGACCATAAGTGAGCCTTCGAATTAAGTAATGTGTTCAGTGGAACTGGTTCACTGACTAATTCACTCGAGTTGATAATCAATCAACAAAAGGAAACACACTGCACTCGAAAGTCACTTGAGACTTTCAATTGGTTTTACAAATTATTTAAGCACTTAAATGTTAATGAGAATCATTTGAACGGCTGCATGCACTCGAAACACATACACACACACTTCGCATAGGAAAACACCCATTGAACGGTTCATTTGACAACCCTTGTCGTGTAACTTTGTGGCAACACTAACGCCTTCACTTCCAGCACAAATAGCATTCACAACAATAATAATGTTATTTTTGTTGCAACCTTCGTAGCTGTGAAAAAAAAAGTAAATTGAAAAATGACTTCCTATCACAGCCGGAAATTGTTTGCAGCTGTTTGTTGCATCGTCAAAGTGACGGCCACACTGCGTATGCGTAACGTGCTGCCTGCCCACGTTGCACGCTGTTATTTGCACTTGCAATTCATTGTCAATGGCTTGACGCCGCGCCGTTTGCAGCTAACCTTACATAACTACGGCAACAAACTACAACTCGAGTGAGCGGCTTTAAAGTGCAGCAACAACAACAACAACAACAGCAACAACTTAAGCGTCAACAACTTGGCATAATCAATTGCAGTGTGCGTAACATTTGTTTGCATATTTTGTTTTAACATTCGTCAACATTTTCCGGTTTACAGCGCACGCGCCTTCGTCTCGTTTTAAATTTTGTGTATACACACATAACATATAGATTTTAATGTATCTGCGAGGGTCGATCCAGGAAATCTGTGCTGCCTACGTTTACTTTTAATTAAATATTTTGACTTTTAGTCATGTCGAGCCAGCAAATTTTTTATAAATTATGAAAACTAAATATATAAATATCTGTTGGTATGCTACAACAAAATTGTATTGTTAGAATTTAACTAACATAACTCTCCTCGCATATCCGACTTTGATTTTCTTAACAAGTTTCTGTAAAATTAACATAATTCAAATACAATTTTTTGCTGATCTCAAGCAAATTATTCTGCGTTAAATTCTTTCTCTCTGTTATTCCCTCTCTTTCAAAATGTGCATGCAAACAGAGTATAAAATTTTTTGGAACTCTTTGAGTGAGTCATCTGCTGACTAATCGAGCCTCAATAAATTGTATAGATCTGCCGCCCCATGGAGAAACTTAATCAAAATGTGCTTTATCTTTGTCTTCGTCGACGTCTTTGATATTTGCCTAATTTTCGGCTTTGCCTTTCAAAAAAGTCTTTTCAGATCATCGCCCACCCCACGCGCAATACTCTCAGAGCTGAATTTTGCTTTTAATTCTAAAAGCATTTGTTTATGCAGTCCATTAATCTTCTTTTGGTTTTTTTTTTTTAATTCGATGTTATTTTTTAACAGTTTAAAGGGGTCTTCATCATCATCATATGTACATATTAATGTCTTTGTTTTTGTTGAGCTGACGGCAAACGCACATGTTGCCAAAGTGTCTGGCACCGAGTGACAAAATATGCAAAAAGCAGAGAATACGAAAGGCAGACAAAAACTAAAGTAGAGAGACGATCTTTATGTTTTGGACCATCTTTCTCGACTAGCAGAAGTCAAATAAAGTCAAAAGAGAAGCGAAAGATGCTTGGGAAAATAACTGAATAATTTGAAGAATAATATTCCCAGCAACATCCAAAGATTGATTCAGCAAATAAATTGAAATAAAAATGTGTATAATTTAGAAGGCAATAGGTATTCATTGATTTTACTAATATTAAAAAAGGATTTTAAAAAATAGTTTTAATAAATATTTGTTTTAAAACTTGTCTAATATCGCTGATTTGATTAAACAGTTTTATAATCAGTTGTTTGACTTGTTAAATCCCCGTAACTAAGTAAAAATTGATGTTGCTTTTCTTTAAATTTAATATAATGGCAGCATAAGCCAAAAATTCATATTATCTTGTATTTTTATAAAATATTTTCGTTTATGGTTAAAGGATGTTATCATATAAACTAAATTTATTTTATTTATAACTAAAAGTAACTAAACTATAGTACTTTCTTAAAATGTTTTTAAACTGTTCTGCCAATAGACATTTACAACTATGAATTAAGTGATATTAAAACGAGACGTTTAAGGTGTTGCTAAATGAGGATAACATAAGCATAGAATGGCTATTTAGCACTTAACATGTTATTATGTTAAAACAACACTATTGAATTTAACAGTTAACTGTTAACAAATTTTCGTACAGCAGTAATTTAACATTTACTTTAATTTTATGTTAAGTGAACAGGCTTAAACAGAGTAAGCAGAGTTTACCAAATTTTAAATTTTATAAAGCAGAGTTATTTTACATACATAAATAGAATTTAATATAATGGCATGTATTGTAGTCCATTATTATTAATTCTTTATTAATTTAAAAATACACAACATTTTTTATAATGTTATGTATGCTGTTACTGTTATTAATTACATTATTTATAAAACAGACTATATACTACCTATTGTTTTATACTAAACTAACTTTTAGTAATCTATTCCTTTGCTCTATGCTTGCAGCCATTCCGATTGGCAACTGGACACCGCCAGATATTGACTACAACGAGCGCTTCATGTGGGAAGGCGCCAACGATATGAGCGCCAACTATCGCCTGGCCCTGCAGCGAGGATTACCCTTCCCCATACTGACAGTGGCCGAGTATTTTAGTCTGGGACGCGAGGGTTTCTCATGGGGCGGACAGTATAGAGCGGCGGGTTATTTTGCCAGTATTATGCTCTGGGCATCGCTGGCCTCTTGGCTGCTCATGAATTTGCTGCTGTTGGCTGTGCCACGCTATGGAGCCTACCTGAAGGCACTGACAGGTGCGCTGCTGGTCTGCACAGCGATAGGTTATCATTGCCTGTTGCCACAGCGACCGTTAGTCATATTCCTAGAGGGTGGACGCCTGGAGTTTCGATTCGGCTGGTGTTACTGGCTAGTGCTAGTGGCTGGTAAGTTAATTGAATGATAGTAGTTTATTTTTGTTATTTATTGAACTTCCGATAGCGACATTTGTTAGATGAGTTGAAGAAGCAACAATTGAATAAAAAGAATGTAATAAATTGGCTTAGACAAGTAAAAACTGTATGATGAAAAGTAATGATTAGCTTAGAAGTGATCTTTAAACTTAGCAAAACTCTAGTTGGCTTCAAAGCTAACTTTTGGATAGTAGACAGTTGTAGAGTACTTCTGTAAATCAGGTTTAGAGTAGAGTAAAATTATTGTAATGTAGCATTTAATATAGTTAATATAGTTACTATACTATCAATTGCAGAATAATGTATAAAATTAAAAAAAATAGTTTTAAATTAGAAAAGAAATAAATGAACATAACATTGTTCTAATATCTTATACCTTTTTTTAAGCGAAAAGAAATAAGTATAAATTTTTTTTGATAATTCTTTTATTACTTTAACTGAGGAGCACAGAAAATGCTTATTTTACATTTGTACAAAAAAATTTTATTTAGTATTTTGAGTGTTCGATAATATGGTATCTTAAGGGTTAATGTAGTAGAGCTTGCCGTAAAAGTACAGATCTTCTTATATAGGCTTAAAATATGCTTTGCTTGGAAACTCTATCTAAAAAACGGAACATAACTTAAGACTTGATAATAAGAATTAATTTATTGAAGATGGAATTAATGCACACTTTGTGCTTTCTTAAATATACTAAAAGTGTTAAGAAACCAGAATCATGATAATTTAATTAAAAATAAAATACCCACAATAATATAAATATAATAAAAATTTTAAAATATTTTTTCTAATTTTCTTAGGCATACTCTGCTTTATTGTGGGCGTTCTTATATCCATCATTGATTTGGTCTGGCCACACACATTCTCCACCGTGCTGGAGGTGTATTATGGCACACCCTATGATCGCCATGTCATACTGGAGGAGTCGAGCGATGTGCGATATCGCAAGCCGCGCAATAGTCGCGGACTGGAGGATCCACCTGGTCTGGGCTCACGCATACTGCGTCGTTTGAGTTCCAAGGCACGTGACATGCAGGCCACAGTGCCACGACGTGGAAGTCCGGCTGGGGTGTCCAGCAATGGTGTAGAGAACAAGGCCTTCCAAGGCGATGTACCCAAGAGTCCGTGGCGTCATCCGTTTAGACGTGCCCAGCACTTGCCACACTCACAGCACACTGCCATGCATCATGCTGCACAGCCGCAACATTTGCAGCAGCACCACCAACAGCAGCAGCAGCAGCTGCATCACCATCAGCCACATCAGCATCACCATCAACAGCAGCTGCAATTCTTGGGTGGTGCTGGCCCAGTGGTGCCACATCCCATGCACCACATGCAACGCACATTGTCACAGGACTCCGGTTCTAGCATCGCCTCGGCGGCAATGCAAATCTCGCCACTGCACAAGCATACACTGGCGAGAATGTTGCCGTAAGTATTGTTAAATATAATCAATCTCATGTGATTAACATTTTAAGCCTTGACAAATTCACTTTTGCAGTAATCCGCCTGTGGAGCGTATACGTGATATGGAACACTGGTGATATGGAGAATCTAACAACAGCTTAAACTCTAAGCCTCAACGAACTAGAACGTGACTAGAAAACAAAATGATAGAAAACTTAAATTGACAACAAAACAAAAACGATACAAAACAATTTGTGATAATTTCTTAATTTAAACAACAACAAAAAAACAAAAACAAAATGTAATGAAAACAACAAATTCTTAAATTGACAAAATCGCACTTTTACCTGACGTACTTGCTAAATTTAATGCTCTAACTTTAATTAAATTATTTTAAATGTTTAAGTCAAAAAAACAAAAACAAAACAAAATTATTATTGTAATCTAACAAACAGAAGCATCGAGAAGCGTTTTGAGTGATGTTTATTTGTGATAAGATAAAGAAAATAAAAAAAACAAAAAGATACATTAATCTGCCACACACAGAGCGACACAGATGCGTGCATTTTAGCTGTTAATCAAATTAGTGAAAACAAATTGCGTCCAGTTATACCGGATACTGAGTTTATAAATAATTATGCCTAAAATGAATTCCATGCCAGTGTTATGTAACAATTAACTTAGAAAATGTATTGTGTAATCATGTAAACTTTTGTTCTTAAGATGTGACGATATTTTTAAATATATGTATAGCAACAAATGCAACGACCTATAAACAAAAATTGATTTATTTACTATTACCCTGCTTAATTTTACAGCAATGCTGAACTAGTTTCGTGGGAAATGATTGCAGTTTAGTAAAGCATACTTTTAGGATTGAGAGATGGTAAGAGCTACAATAATTTTTGTCAGTGGGGACTGCTTATATATTCAGTCAATACAAGAATGTTTCCCTGTTTTATTGCCACACCCCATTCTCCCACAATGAGTGAAAGACTAGACATAGCTCGAAATAAATACATGTTTTCGGCAAAGATTTTTGTAACTGGCACCTTAGAACTCAAATTATTGACATGAAGGTTTCTAGAAACAATATAAAAACAAGAAAGAAACTGTCAGTCGGGCATGCCGACCGTGTAATACCCTCTGAGCTTCGTTTCCGATTATATGAGTTCAAATTGGAGTAGCTCCTGCAAGAACTTTACATGCACACATATTTGTATGTCTGTCTCGCTCGCACGTTTTTCGTTTTCGTTGCTTGGCACAGCGCACGTGGTTATGCGTCGCCTGAAAGTTACGATTTTCGTTCTTTCAGAAACTTTTTTAATTATAGTCAGATTTTGATGCAATTTTCACAATCGTTTAATATTAGTTGTCTCCCAGTATATCCTAAGTTACAAAACTATACGTTAAGAAATAAGTGAGCCAGAGGCATTCGAAGTTTCAACGCAATTGTGGGCGAAGGGGGCGTGGCATCCAATAAATTTTGATGGCATTATATTTATATTACAAAAAGCAATCTGCATGCCAAAATTGGTGTCCCTAGGTATTATAGTTACCGAGATATTCGTAAAAAACATGTATTTTTTCCGAGGTATGTCTGGTTTTTCGCTTATTGTGGGCGAACGGGGCGTGGCATCGAAAAAAGAAAACAAACTTGTATTGACTGACTAAATATGTGGTCGATACTGACTAAAACGGATATTGTAGCTCTTACCATCTCTGAGATCTGTTTGTTCATACGGACATGGCTATATCGACTCGGCTGTTGATGCTGATCAAGAATATATATACTTTATGGGGTCGGAAACGCCTCCTTCTGCCTGTTACATACTTCTGACAAACCCAATATACCCCTCAGAGGGTATAAAACAATGACACCATCATTTTTTTGGAGGCGATGTCCCCTTCACCCATAAGAAATGATACTAATTAAAAGTTTGCATGCCTCTAGCACACGTATTTCTTAACTTATAGTTTTTTTACTTCACATATGTTTGAAGACAGACAATATCGAACGATACTGATAATCGCATCAAGATCGGATTATAACCATAAAAGTTATCGAATAACGAAAATTCAAACAGAAGCGCTGCCAGGTACATAACGAGCTGTGTAAATGAAAAACGTTGTGCGAGCGAGACAGACAAAAAAACACGATATTTACTTTGATTTTTAAAGTGTTCAGTGTAAACCACTTTAAGTAGTTTCTTGGGTATAGAATGCTTCAACTATCTTGAAGATAACTGATTCTATTGTTTTACTTATATACTTTTATTGATTGTGGTTAATCTCAGTCAAAGATAACAATATTCATTGTTTTATTTATATATTTTTATAATATAGATACGTTTTTAATTAGGTTGATTAAAATTGGTACAAATATATATTAGCAATTTTGAAAATACCACGCGCCTTCAGTTAATTTAATGATAAGAGATTCTTCAGTTGAATCATACTATGATAATCTATTGGTGATAGACAGGTGTCAGTCGGCAGGGGGTCTGTATTTATAAACAGATGGTCTTTCTTTGTTTATATTTGTTTAATATTTATAAAGGTACATACATATATATTATATGTATATATTTATTACTTAAAGTGTTTGGCTGTTACGTCTTCTGATATTAATACTATATTTTTTTGCCTTAAAGTGAATACTAACTTCTTTTAATCCATAAATTGTGATTACAATTCAGTAGAAAATGAGTTTTACTTGAAATAAATAATTGAGTAAATTAAAATGAAAATTCTATTATAGCTGAAAAGTTTAATAAATATATAGTAATAAAAATAAATTTATAAATTTTGCTTTTATAGTTCGTAGATTTTATTGAGACTTTGATGGAATTTACATTTCATCGACGCAATGCATAATGCCGGGCACAAAGGCATTATAGCTGTCCTGCAACTCAAAGGTGGCACTTGTATAACAGTCTTCGGTATCGAAGGGCATCTTGGCCATCAGTTTCAAGGTGACATTGATGTTACGCATCAGTGACATGACCGACGTAAAGAGCCCGGTGAAACACTTAAGTCCGGTCATTTTGGCGCCCTCTTCGAAATGGCAGATGGTGCTCTTCATGTGAATGATATCCTCGCAGATTTTAATAATTTTCTGGCACGACTTGACAATTTTGGCAATATCCTTTGGTATATCAGTGGTGCAGCTGCCGATTCTGTCAATATAGTTGGTGGTGGCAATCATTACCTCAATAACCTCTTTGAAAACACAGTTAACACCATTCACGGTGGTCAGCACCTTCTTCAGCACATCCTCCATGGTCTTCAGGAAGCCATCGTCACCGAATGGCTGCACATCCTCGAATACAGGAGCTATGGATGCACCTGACTAAGAGAGCAAAAGTAAATAAGGTCAAGATATTAAGAATTCTTTAACCAATAATTACCTCCACTTTGCCGAGCAGGCAGCTGGTCGAGGCGATCACCAAGAGACACAGAGTTACGATTCTCATTTTGTTGGGAATTTCTTATTGAATGTTTGTGCCTTGCGATAGCTGCCTCCTTATAAAGCAATTGTCTATCTAATTCTGAAGTGCTTCCATTGTTTTCACGCACTTATCAATAGATTTGCTAATTAATATTGCCGCATGGCATACACTTGAATACCTGTTAATCGCGTACGTAGGGTATATTGTTATGTGTGTAACAGTTTAATTAAAATTTAAATAGAGAAAAAAGACTTGTGGGAAATTCAAGATTAAACAAATCCAACCAACAAACATGTTTTAATATAAGAAAGATATACTTTTAAGGAGGTGCACATCAACTTAAGATCTTTAAAAAGTTCGACTTTGGTCCCCAAAATATTTGATATTCTATTTCTGTGTAGTGAAGGAAACCAATTTATTCTCTGGAATATATTTAGCCACGCCCACTGCACAGTTTGTTTTTATAGCAAACAACTTATTTAATCAACAACAGATAATATATGAAAGCTAAATATATGGAAAATGTGAACGCCTGAAGGCATGCAATAGTTTTTAAGCCATTAACTAGAGTTATGGGTATTTCATAGTCGATTATGAACTTAAACGTTTGTACTTATTTTTTTTATCAATTGATTTAAAGAAATAAAGAAATAAAGAAATCAATTATTTATCATTTATAGTTAAAATTTCACTGATTGCTAATCAAAATAATATTAATTATGTTAAGTTCAATGGCTTTATTTTTTATAAAAATTGCTTTCAACACAATTTCAATGGCATGGACAGTCCGATAAGTAAATGGTCTATAAAAGAAAAACGATCATTTTGGAATAGTGACAAGTTATTTCTCTTTTTAGCTCGATACATTTAACCCAGATATGCTTGAATTTCTTTAGCCCATGTGAAAAATATGTTTGCTCTAGGCGTCGATGATCTCCCTATATGACTCAAATTTCTGTCCGGCAAGTGAAGAATCTGAAGCATACGTTAAATGGGCCAACAATTTGTAGTGTGATTCATCCAATTTTGAATTTTTGTTCTGAAGAGTTCTCATGTTGTCCGGAGTGAATTTAAAATGTTTTTAGCTTCAAATTGATTTACGATAAAGTACTCTTTAAAAAATTGAAATATTTTATTATAATATTTTTTTCAATTTTTGCTGCAATTATAAACAACAATTTTAAACAATTTAAAAAATATCTATAGTAAATATAAATCAAACTATATTACACTTAAAATTAGAAAAAGCTGCTGCAAAATTCTAAAGAGAACTCTTAAAATTCAAGTGCATATTTTGTTTGGCATGAATGTAAATCAATTATGTTGCAGCGTGTGCAGATAAATAAAAACAAATAAAATGTACTTCATATGCACAACTATGTCGTAAGTATAAATAGACAGTTATATTGCCATGGCACACACACACACACGCAAACACACACACAGTCATACACAGACATCTAGATAGAGCCGTGTCGGTATCGCACGCTTTTTGGTTTAGTCCAAGAAATCAAGATTTATGACATTTTTATTACAAAAACGACGGCTGTAGTTGCAGTTGTAGTTGTAGTTGTGGGTGGCTGTAAAAATAATACAGAGTACATTGTAGACAAAGGCGCCTGGGGATGCTGGGTGGGTGCTGGGGGGTACTGGAGAGCGGATGGGGGAGTGTAGCTGCAATGTTTGGCCGCCTGCTGACTTCAAAAATATGCAGCCAGGCGCGTCACGGCATTATTTTGGACTCCTGACTGAGACTACGGGTCCCTTGGCTTCGACTACGGTTTTCTGATGCCGCCGCGTGCAACGGAAGGCGCATAATTCACAAAACTGCAGGCCATGCAGTGCCAGAGGAGAAACGTATGTATAGCTACACAAATATTTATATATAAGTATTGTATGTATATATATATCTATAGTTGCATATTGCTGTTGTTATTGTCGTTGGCAGTCCAACATTTGGCAATGCAAATCTCAGTGTATAGTACGGCAAGAACATAGAAGGACGCTTTTTTGCCGCTCTCCCATTTTAATATGAACAAATTGCAGTGCTTTTATTTATGATATTTTATACATCTTATGCCTCTCTTTGTTTCTTTAGACTTTTTGTGGCTGCCGTTACAAGAAATGTGCTAAAATACATGTAACTAACATAACATACCGATGGCATTGGTATTAAATTGGAAAAATTTAAAACTTTTTAAATGTAGTATACGTAAATTATATGTGGCAAGTTGAAGAAAATTCCGATATATTTAAATAAATTATTTAAAAGCAAGTTTTTAACTTTTCTCTTCACTGTTTAAAGGCAAAACAAGAGCAGTGCTAAAGCTTAACAGCGAAATTCAACACTGTTAAGAGCAGACTAAGCTAACAGCATCTGTGCAATTAACATTTGTGTCAAGTCTGTAAATATATTTAAAGTAAGAGAGTGCTGTTATTCCAAAAGTAAAGTAGACGACTGTAAAATGACATGCAATAATAGTTTTACAATTCTTTATATTTAATAAAATTATTTAAGAAATCGTACTTAACTTTTATTTTCGATTCTCAACGGCAAAGCAATAGCACTGTTCAAGATTAACAGAGAAACTTTACACTGTTAACAGCAGACTAAGATAACAACATCTGTGCAATTAACATTTGTGTCAAGTCTGTAAATGTTATTGATGTAATGTAGATAGTTAATTCAATAATTTAGGTCTTAAAAATCTGTTAATTATCTTTTTAGTGACAAACTTAGCAGATTCTTGTATTTTAATTTAAGTAGAGGGAGCCACTAACTGCAAGTTCTTGATGTACATGACATAAAAAAGGGCAAACACTGACTAACGCTACTACAAAAGCACTAACCATGCATGCATTACATGGTTCGAGATACTAATTTTTAAAGTTAAATGCATACGTCAAGAAATATGTAAATAGACAAACAAAAGAAAAGTGTATAAGATAAACTTGACAGATCCCTTCATATTTTTTTGATATAAAAACCTTGTGTTAACACTTAGATTTCCAACAGTTTTTAACTTGTACTAACAGCAATGAGATCAGCTGTTTTTCTACTGGCATTTATATGTGCTTTGACTTTCTTTGGAGATGTTAATGCTGAATGTTGCCGCGAATCTTTGATGATGTGGTATTCCGTAGAAAACGGATCCTGTACCAGTACTGGTGGTAGCGGAAACAACAACACCAATTGCTTCATTACCATTTGTGCCGATGGAAAGCCGCTGTGGGGAACGTATTGTGGACGCCGAACGTGTTATTTTTTTGGTTGTGCATGCGGAAAATGTATAACTGGTAATTGGAAGCAATCGTTCTTAGATAACAACATAGGTGCTGGAATTGTGGTAAATCGACAGCAATTTCATGTACCAGATATATGGAGTTAAGTGAAAATATGTAGAATTTAATTAAAAAGTTTCAAAATTGAAGTAAATAATAAAAAACTTACCAATTTCTGTGCAATGCAGTTTTAAATGATCGTTAGCGCCATCTAGTGTACTCAAGTGAAAGCCATGCAGCACAACACGAAATTCAATGCATACTTTCAGGCAGCGCATAAAATAAAATTCCTGAGCTGCTGACTAAGCTTTCAATGCATTTGTATGCAAGTCCAAAAGTATGCAAATGAAACAAATGAAAAACTAAATAAATTTAAAATAAATAAATGACAACAGTAGAAATCAACATGAAAAACCGTTTTCTGTTTTTTTATTTCTTTTGTTTTGCTATTGTGTGCTACTTTAAATTCCATTAACAATACGCATCAATTTGCATCGATCACTTGGCTAACAATGTGTCCAATATGCCAAAATACGAACAAAACAAAGACACAAAAAGAAAGAGAGAGCTAAAATGCGATATAGAGCAACAACAACAAAAAATGGAATAAATAGCGAGTGAGTGGCACGAAAAATAAGATAAATTCCCGGCAGCTGCGCTAACGAGCAGCTCAGTGAAGCTGGTAGGGTAGAGGGGAATAAGCAGGGGGGCGAGGGAGCTTTGCTGCAATCTTTAGTTTGTGTTGTCAACTCCGCACAGCACTACTCAGCATAGTGATGCCAGACTGCAGAGTTTTTAAATGTTTGTACTTGGGCTGCCAGAAATAGCTAAAGAAAATTTTTCATATTCTTAATTAATTTTATTAATTATATGTATATAAATATTATTAATTATTTTTTAAACATATATAAATAAAATTAAAGTTATAAGTTTAAGTTTAAAATATTAAAAAAAAGGTATACTAAATAAATATAAATTTAAATATTAAAAAAAAGGTATAATATTTTAGATTACTTATAAGTTGAAAGCTGTTCAAAAGGTGCAGCGAAAATGTTGAAAAAATTATAAAACTATATAAAAATAAATATTCAAATAAACTTTTTTGCCTACATCAATTACTTATTAATATAAATTTCTTGCTATTTAACGTCTAATTTTTAAAACAAAAAAATTACAGCCAAATTCATTATAAAAAAAAATAATTATTTATTTAAAAATATATATTAAAAAATATAACATTTAAGTAATTTAAAAACATTATTAAAAAAATGTTTTCAAAGGTTACTTAAAATAAATATAAATCAATATACAATATATAAATTAATGTCTACAAAATTCTAGCTAAATTCTAAAATTTTCAGCTATAATTTTAGAAAAAAATCTGGGTTTGTAGCTAAAACACTTAATAAATTCGAGCTAAAGTAGCTAAAATGCCAGCACTGCTGCGCTCACAGTGCGTGAGCAATGTTTTGTGCTGTGCAGCGTGACAGTGACTGCAAAAAGTGTACAGACTTGAGGAACTTTTGGCTTTTGCTTAATACAAATGAAAATGGATGAGCTACTAACTGTTGTCATTGTTGTTGCTGTTGTTGTTGTTGCATCGACTGCATCAAATGAAATGAAAATGTTGCCAACAAGCTAACAACAACAAAAAGCTAACTACTCTCTCACTCTCCCCCTCCCGCTCTCTCCACCACTCACCTCTTCGCCACTCTTTTCACAGCTGACACTTGTTTAAGTCTCCGCCCATTTGTCAGCTGTAAATTTACTTTCTATGCACTTGTCGTTCCTTTGTTGGTGTAGGTGTGTGTTTGTGTGCTTGCTTCCTTTGCAAAGCTTTGCTCTCTTGCACTCTCTCTCTCTCTCCATCTCTCTCCCTCTCTCTTTAGCTCTCATTTAGCGTGCTGTAAGTGCATGTGTTTGTCTTTGTTTTGATGTCATTTATTTATTTAAGTCAATTTTGTTGAGTGTGTTTGAACATTTTGTTGCAATTCGTATTTCTGGTTGCATTTCGATACCCTGTAATTACACACACCACAGTCGGGTGGTTTGTATTGCTACAGTTACAGTTACAGTTACAGTTACAGTTACAGTTACAGTTACAGTTACAGTTACAGTTACAGTTACAGTTACAGTTATAGTTACAGTTACAGTTACAGTTACAGTTACAGTTACAGTTACAGTTACAGTTACAGTTATAGTTACAGTTACACCTCACTTAACTCCATTATTTTTATAGGATATCTCACAGTTGATCAATCGTTTAAAATATTTCACTGGCTTCGCTTTGGTTTTGTTTCATTTTGTTGGCATTTTTTAGACTTCTTTGAGCAACTCGTTGACAATTTCAACTTTGAGTGATTGCAGCAACATTGAATGAGTCGTGAGGGGGTGGCAGGGGCAGCTAGAGTGTGAGAGACTACTGATAAGCAGAGGAGAAAGCAATAAACAAGGACAGGCATGTTATAAGATGTGTGAAATTAAATCGCTAGTTGTGTGGAAAAAATTAGAAAAAAAATTACTAAGAAAAACATTTTGGTTAATTGGCTGGTAATTGAATTGATTTTTTAAAAAAATTATAAAATTCATACGAATAATTTACTAAAAATTTTTTTAATAAAAAATCTCAAGGCAATTTTGTTTATATAAGCTTAATATTTTTAAAAATTTGTTAAGTTTAATAATTGATCCATAAATAGGTCGAAAAATGCTTATGAAATTACCAACAAATGCCTATGCAGGTTTAGCTGGCACACAAACCATTCACTTGCGACTGATTTACTCTTATACTACAAACTGCTTAACTCACACATAGATGGCGCTTTTGTAGGCTGCAAAAGCAAAGCGGCGTATAAAATACAAAATACAAGAAGAAAAGCATTTATTAGTATTAAAAAACAAATAAACGTGTTGAATAAAAAATTAAAAAAATAAAGTATTTCAATAAACAGTTTCATTTAGTATGCAGAGTTAATCAAAATAACTTGTCTCTTTAAATTACACCTGCAAAACAAACTGTTGTGCATTAGTTTTAGTCAGTTTTGTTCATTTAGTAAGTCGAATTTGGAAAATGGATTAGTTCACAGTATTTCGATCTTCTCCTGTTACTTTTGCCTAAATGCACACATACAGTAAGAGGTGAAAGCTTGCAGAGCGCTCGTTCGATGCGCTCTTAAGTCCGAATTGCGCTCGCCGCTCTCTCTCTCTCTATTTGCAGCACCATGCTCTGCTCTCTTGCGCTCTGTGGTGCGTATTCAGCTGGGTGCTAAAGTGCCTCGGCACTTGCCCATCGTAATTGTGTTACGCCGCGCCATCTTCGTGCGCTTTCGTCCTAGCAGAGCTTCGTGTCTCGTGTGGCCTCGTCGCGTCGTGGTGCTGCTCAACGAAGCGTCTGTTGTGTGTTTTAGCATTAGTTGAAGCTCAGCCGTCGGAGTGTGTTGAACGTGTGCAGAAATGCTGACGCTTGTTACGACGCACACCAAATCGCGTCAGCTCGTAAATCGGTGTATTCGGAACGGAATTAACAGAAATTAAATACACATATATTCAATTTTAAACTGAAAAGTTAAGTAAATGAAGCAAATGTTGAGTAACACACGTTTTCTAAGCTCGATTGAGTGCTCGATTTTCGCGTGTGCAGCGCATAATGGTTAAAGTTTTGATGATGTTGGTTGTCGGTTAAAGAGAGGGGAAATGTTGTTTGCGTGTTCTTTGCCTTGCTTCACCTTCGACTCTGTCGCGAAACGTCAAACGGTGTTGAGAATTGCAAAACAAAAACAACAACAACAACAAGACCAAAGCACAACTTTCTTCACCCACTCCCCATCAAACTAGCGTCGAAAGTGTTTCCCCACCCTATTTGCATCAACATACAACAGTTGCCATTGGCCATTTTAATTGCTCTCTGCTCTCCTTTTTTTGGCATACATTAAACGTGTAAACAACAACAACAACAACAATTGCAAGTGCTTTTAGTCTCTATTGCGTGTGTGTTAGTGTTACTGTGTGTGTGTGTGTTCTTGTCTCCCCCCTCCCAAGTTTGGCAAAAAGGGGTTAGCGGTAAAAGTTCCGGTTTACTCAGTTGGTCACGTGGCCAGAAAAGTTTTTGGGCCATGTTTTGCGGGTGGTCTTACCAATGGCATTGTGCGTGACACTCTACACAAACAACAGCAACAACAACAACTACAAACAACAACAACAACAACTTAGGAATATCACTTCGCAGAGCAAAACTCAATTTGTTGGCCAGGTGAGTTTTCCAGTAGTTTTCCTTAACTTCCCTGTTTTCTTTTTTTTTTTGTTGTCCAAAATTAAGCCAACATCTGCTTTAAAGCGTCCACTTGAAACCCCAAAAACTTGCCATAGCTGTGAATTTTGCGGTCTTAAACTCTTGTCTCGCTGCGCCAGTTTTTCACTTTTCGCATTTTCCTGCTACCAAATTCCGATTTGGTCCCTTTACACCCCACCCCACTCCACTGGCTCTCTTTTAGCCATCTCGTGTCGATTGCCGTAACTTAAAATGCGCCAACTGACTGCCAAAAGTTGCCAAAACTTTTGCCTAAAGTTTATTTACTTGTTTTATTATTTTTTTCTTCCACTTTTTATTTCGTTGTGCTCCTCGTGTTGTCTCCTCGTCTGCCTCAGTGCTCGTCTTGCAGCACAATTGCTGTTAAAGCATGAGTTTACACAACTTTCAAAATACCCTAACTAAAGAAATCTTATGTGCAAACAAACAATTTGGAATGTAAATTTAGTTTTATGTAAAGGTTATAATAAGATCAAACAATAATTTGTGTATTGTTAAATTGCATAATATAAACAATTTAAATCGCAACACAAAATATAAGTAAACAA
This sequence comes from Drosophila tripunctata, assembly GCA_035047385.1. NCBI lineage: Eukaryota > Metazoa > Arthropoda > Insecta > Diptera > Drosophilidae > Drosophila > Drosophila tripunctata. The sequence continues at coordinate 41,988 of JAWNPS010000010.1, forward strand.
GTAAACAAAAATTATAATTAAAAGCAAGCAAGAGATAATTAAAATTAATACTAACAATAATGCTGTTAAAAATATAAAATTATTTAAACAAAATTATTAAAATGTTTAATATACAAAATAAACGTAAGACTAATTACCAACAAAAAGATGGGTAATAATTCACACCACACTTCGCTACGTGGGTGTTTTTGGGTTCTACTTTCGTCACTAGCGTAGACTGCTATCCATAGCGCTATATACTTAAAGTGCCTTGTTCTTACAGACTGACTTACTCTCTGATTATCGCATGGAAGAAGACATTTTGAAACAAACAGTAATTTAAGCTTGAACTACGAAAAAGCATATTTCCAACTGTTTTTTGGGCACAGCACACATTCAGAATCGCTTTCTCGCAACTCGCTTTACTTTTCGCTTTGGCTCTCTTCTCGCTTCGCTTGCACTCTGCACTTGTCATTTATTTGGCGATTACATGTAAATTTGCATGCAGAGCTTTCTCGCTCTTTGTCGCTCAATAGCATCGCATCATCGCTTATCGCAGCCACTCTGACGTCGGCCTAAGACAATATGTGCATATATACATACATATTTCATAACTAATCCACTAAAATGAAGATAAAACTTATTTAAACATAACTAAAATATTAACTAATTCAAAACATTAAAAAATCTTAAAAAATTGTTCAAACTTTACCTTTATTAACAAAAAAAAACTATTAATGTAAATAATTAATAAAAACGATTAATTTGCTTTGCTTTTAAATGCCTTCAAAAGAAAATACTATAGATAGAAATTAGTAATTAGCAAAATTAAAGTAAAATAATATGGACAATATAAAATGAACATTAAATCATAATTATTCGATAATTAAACAACAAATAGCTTATAAAATACAACTAGATTTTAAAAACTAACTAACCAAAAGAATGAAATCTTGAAGAGGCTGCAAATGAAATACTTTATTTTGGATTTAAATTTTAATTTTTGCCGGTTTGTTGAAGTATTTTTGCCGAGAGAATCAACAGAAACATTTTTTTTTAAATCAATAGTACCAAGAATAAAGTAATAATTGATTACTTGTACGATATACACAAGTGGGATAGATTCTTTGACTATTGTCAGTAACTGTACAAGTATGTTCTGACTTAAACAAGACCCAAAAATATATATTTTTTATATATTACTTAAATTTTTCTTGAATCAGAATTCATCTAAAATAACAAAAATAGAACAATTAATTAGAAGAATAGACTTCGACTTAGACTAATGCTCTTTTGGAGCGCCTTAAAATCAACTTTCATATGGATTAACTGCAATTTTGTTGCACTCATTTTTGGCTATAAAAACTACCGACAATGCTTTACACAATCGTTTTTCTTATTTTATGTTCTAATTATATATACGATATATACTATATAATTAAGGTCATACTCGGCTGAGACAAGGGCCATGTTTCCCATAATATGATCTCTTTTACCCTTGGCTCCGAAATCTATTGTTTGACATTGTTTTCTTTAATTTGTAATCTTAATACATTTTAATTGTCTGTCCGACTGCTTATAGTAAGCGTTAAAGTAAGTAGTTAATAAAAATCTAAAATATAAACAAAAATGTGCTAAAAACAATTGGGTAACTTAAAAATGCATTAATAAATATTTATAAATGCTTTGCCTGCTGCAAACTTTCTAATAAAAATAAATTAGTTATGCTTTAGCTTTGTAAGGCATTCCTGGCACTAGGCAACATGCTCCGAGAACTCTCACTGTCTGCATTGTACAGTTTATTAAATTTGTATGTGGATGCTCATTAAACAAAGGACATCTGTGCAATTCTTCTGTGCAGTGCCTGTGCATTCCACTTTTCGCATAGTTAAAGTTGGAAGTAAATAAATTAGTTTAATAAATAGAAGAAGACTGAAGAACTTTGGGCAAGAAAAGAGAGGATGGAATAGAAAAGGGACTGCCTGACAATTGAAATATGCAAATGAGGGGCGGCATAACAAGCGGATGTCGACCTAAAAACCAGTTAGACTTACACATAAATGGCCAAACCAGTTAGCAGTCTACACCAATTACCAATTGGCCAAGCCAGGCACGCACGAGTTGGCCAAAAATGCGAGGGAGTAGACGAGTGGGTGGCATAGCAGGTGGGGTGGACATCAGATATTACAGTTGGAAAATTTCGTATGCTGCATTTTTGATAAGCTACTTGTGACGGCAACTGTCCACAAAATGTTGACAACTCCCATAGCATAGTTTCCCAAGGGGAGAGCATGAAGTGGGGAGTGCGGGGCGTATGCGTGATGTGTGCCAAACAATTGTTGAAATTTATAGCGAAAAGCCAATTACGACGGGCAAGAGATACAAACATTGAGTTGAGTTGAGGGCTTTAAATGTCTGCTCCCCAAAGGGTTGCAGTAGCTCTGGGGTGGTTAGTTGTCAGGCACCAACAGATAAATGTACATATATATATATATATCAGAAAATATATATATATTTATACAGTCGTTGGCTTATCAAAGTGCTGAGCAAACCCAAAAACCAATTTGCGTGCGTATGTACTTCAAAAGGGCATTAAGCAAAACGCATAAACAAAAGTTACGTATACGCAGCGTTAACCGTTGACGGGTTAATGTGATTTTAATGTACTTTTTAGCCCCAACTGATATACCCTGCATGTGTGTGAGTGTGTGTGTGTTATGTGTAAATGTGGGTACAGTGTTGTCAAAGTTTCATGCAATTTTACTTTTTATGCACAGACATTAATACATAAATTTTCTTGCTTTTTGTTTCACTTGATTTTCTTTTGCACTTTTAATAGCTTTTTGCAAATTGATAAGCAAATATTTCTGCAAGTGATAGAGCTTCAATTATATGTGGAAATTATATTATTTAGTTTTGCTTTTAAATCTTAGAATTATTGAAAATATATTGTACGTTATTTGTTTGCTATTTTTTAATTTTTAAACATTTTAATTTCTTTGGCAATTTAATTAAAAAGAGATTTAATATTTTGTTTGAATAAAAATAAAAAAGTGACGTTGGAAAATCATATGATTATTTGTCGTTTTGCTTTATGTAATTAATAATGCATGAGAAATATAAATTGCAAAGAATTTTCTGGCAAAGACATCTATTTGTCTTTTAAATTTTAATAAATTTGTATCCATGCTGTAGTAATATTTGCTTTAAAATCTAAATTAAACTAATAGTTCTTCTGATTTCTAAAGCAACACTTGAGATAAGATGATTAATTATTATTTATAAGCACTTTTTGCTTTAGGCAGTTTAAAGTGAATACTTTTTAAGCGCTTTTTTTATAGCAATTGATTGTTAGAATTTAATTAAAAGTTTTGTATCGAAAGTTGTATTTTAGTTTTTTTAGCTCTAAAGTTACATAATGCAGAATACATAATATTAAATTTATTATGCTATTAAAAACTTTTTGCTGTGAAAATTTTTTTCTTAATTGTGGAAAAAATAACAATTTTCTTAATTTCAAGAGCAATACAAAAACGATTAATTGAATCGTAATAATAATTATTTATAAACACTATTTGCCTATAGCAGTTTTATAATCACTTCTAATTAGCTATAATCACATTTTTTTTAATAATATTTAATTACAACAATTGAATTCAGATCTTTGTATTGAAAGTTGTGTTTTCTGTTATGTTTAGCTTTAAATTCACATAATGTAAAATACATAATTTTAAACTTATTATTTCTCTTCATATATTCTTAGTTAAATGCTCTTGCTATAAAAGACATAAGATTCCAAATTTGTAATCAAATTATAGTATTCCTTTTTGCTTAGAGTCAATTATAATTAAATACTTTAATACATAGTACTTAAAGCTGCTGCTAAAGTGCTATTATCTCAATGTATTTGTTAAAATTGAATTGATAGTGGTATTGGAAAATTTTTATTATATTATTATGTTTTATATTTATTTTTTGATGTTGTGCTTTATATTCGGATAATGTGAACGAAATTAAATTCGTATTTACCTGGCAACCATAAAAGCGGCAACAAATATAATCAAAATGATCTTCGGTTGAGAGAACAAAAAAAAAACCAAAACCAAATCAAGAAACACAAAGATGAAGGGGGCGTATACGTTATTTCATGCGATGAATGGCTGGATGGGTATCTGGTTGGTGTGTTCGTGTGCGTGTGTATGCCACAACAATGGTGGAAAAATGTGCCACGCTTTTGAAATCAATCTTCCTAATGACAGACAGCCACCAACAGGCGCCACAAACAACAACAACAGCAAGCGACTGGCAACAGTAACGTGGGGAAAATGCGACTTCTAGACACGTGCGTTTGCGTTTTTACGCTCAAGTATCTGGCACTTGTAACGGTAATCGATCTGAACAACAGCAACACCCACAACACCAACAACAACAACAATATCACAATAACAGGTAGCATGAGTTGGCAACAAAAAATAAGGTGGAAAAAAGGAAAATGTTAACAAACAGAAGCAACAATCTGAACCGCAGCAAAAAAGCGCTACAGTTGCAGTGCTCAGCATTTCAAGTGTGTGTTTTGTACATATATATGTGTGAGTGTGTGTAAAATAGTGGTGAAAATAAGGCTAATTATAGCATTGAATTTATTAACATAACGCTTAAGAATAACTGTTTATCTAAAGTGCTACTTAAACAATCGAAATGAGAACAGTTTTTGTATTGTATTACTTAAAAATTACTCAAGTTTTGGGCAAAATTTAAATAAACTTGGAAAATACTTACACTTAAATGTAAAATACGATATTTAAATGTAATATAAAATAATTCAATATATAATGTAATGACTTTCTACAAATCGCTGCATCTTTTTCACAATATTCTTCTAATGACTCTGCTTTGGACAACTTAACAGACTGATATTACTTAGTTGAACTTCTTAGGGTTTTGGATTATACTTGGAATTAAATTCTTGCATAATTTGTTTCAAGCTTATATTGACTCTTATTTTAACTTAATTTAATATTGTAAACAGAAACTTTTGAAACACCTTAGATATTTGTGTAAAAATAAACTCAAATTACCTATAATTTATTTCAATAATTATTCCTTTTTAATTCGTATTTCTAGAAATCAAAATTATAGTTTTTTTAAAAAGAGTTGAATTAATCAAGCAATCAATTTGCAATTACTCCACGCTTAAAAATTTTAAGTGCATTTAACGTAGCACATATATTTATTATATTTGTGAAATATATAATAATAAATATGTTAATAAATTGCAATGCCAAAGTTCACAACTTCTATAAAACAAACCATTAATATTATGACATAATTAATGGTTGAATAATCAATCTTTAATACAAATTTGACTGAATATTGAACAATAATATTGTAATATACCATGATTTCTATTTAAATAAAATAAATAATGATTTAATTTATACAAATGTAATTAAAGACCTGTTTTTGTGTAAGTCTAAAGTTGCTTTAAAAAAAAAAGTATTTTTTAAGCAGACTTTGCTTTATTTAATAAATATTTTTTGTAAGTTTTATATAATATCTGAGACAATTTCTTTGATGAAGGTGTGAATGTGTTTGTTTCAGCATTTTCCATTTGCTCTCGTGTTAACAGTGAAGTTTAACTTAAATCAACTTGGAGCTGTATTACTGAATTCAACGGTTTTCCCACATTTCTTTTACATCTTCTTCCGGCTGTATTTCAATGATGAGTCTTGCTATATTAACAAAATGAAACATTATTATTTGGCGCAAGCAGAGGGGGAATTTATTTCGTATATTTATTTTATTTTTTATGGCGCTGGTTCCTCGAGCTGGAGCCGGAGCTGGAACTGGAATTGGAGCTGTCGACGACGACGCATTGAGCTTTCCTGGGAGACGAACTCATTTCATCTTTTTGTGGCTTATCTGCAAGTTTGATGGATTTTTATCCCTTTGGCCTGTTTGCTTGGTTTTCGCCTTTTCTGCCTGCTTATGTATTTTTATTATTATGCCCTCTCTGTCTCTGTCTGACTGAATGTGTGCTTTGTGTTTGTTTCTGCTGCTTTGCTGCATTTGTATTTGTATTTGTATGTTTTTTATGATAGCAACAGACACACTCACACACTCACGAATACAATTTATTTATTGTGCTCGTACTCGTATTTTCTTTTTGGCCTTTTTTTTGCGCACGCCTCTCTCTATATATCTCTCTCTCTCTCTTTATTCTTATTCCTTACTCTTTCTCTTCAGTTTGGCATTTATTTATATTCGTTTCCTGTTTTCACCGCTGCGTTGTCGGCGCATTTATAAATATAAATGAGTTCTGCTCGATGAAGGTTAAATTGAAATTTACTTTGTGCCTGTGTGATGGCTTGGCTCCTTTTTAAAGAACGAACAGGACACGCAGTCCTTTCAATCTGTACACGTGTATGTGTGATGAAAAACTTTTAGACCTCTGCATTTCCCCCGCCATGCCCTCCAAACAACCAAAATCCCCCTTTTTCCACATTCTGTGTGGTTTCATTTTAATTTTGATAAGCAAATGCGGGACATCCTTTATTTATTTTTTTTTGCTGTGTCCTGAGTGTGAAAAGTTTGTTTGCCTGACTGCCTTTTGTCTGGCCTTATCATTTGTCAAAAAAAAAATGTATCCAGAAATATGAAAAGGGATGAGTGAAAAAGGAATTCTTCAAATTGAATATTTGCATAAGTTTATTGAATCTGGCAACCCTGTGGGGGCAACTCTACGGACTATGGACTCCTCTTTTTCCTGTGCGTGGGCGTGTTTGTTTGATTTGCTGTATTCGATACTGACAATCGCATTGTGATTGATTTCTTGCCTAAGCGCAGTTATTTGTTGCATACTTTTTAGCTGATTGGATTAAATCAATTACGATTCGCCATTTTGCGCAGTGCTGCCAGAATGTTCGCAGACAAAATTGGCTGAATATAGATATAAAATAAATATATATACAAAATATTGCTTTATATTTGTTTTTTAAAAATAATATTTTAACAATTGCTTTGTTCGATGCAATAGTACTTTTTGGACAGAAAATGTTTTCATTTTACATGGAAAATTTTAATTGTATTTCAATTTAAAATGTTTAACAAGAAAAAAAAATTCAGTTGAGCATCCAAACCTTGTAATATCCTCTGAGTTCCAATTAGTGTAAGCGCTGCTAGGACTTAACATGCAGACATGTTTGTATGGCTTTCTCGTTCGCACATACAGAAGCTCAGTGCTTTGCACGTGGCTGCGCTTCTGCTATAAATTTACGTTTTTCGATGTCGTATAACATTTTTGATTATAAACCGATCTTAATGCGGTTTTCAGGGTCGTTTAATATTGTTTGTCTCTAAGCGAATGTGAAGTTTCGTTAACTTAAAGTTAAGAAATACGGGAGTTAAAAGCATGCAAATTTTTAAATTTTTTTGTTTCTCTTTTGGGCAAAGTGGGCGAGGCTTCCCAAAAATTGTAATGTAATGGTCTTTATATTGCATCTAGAAAACTGCGTGCCGAAATTGGTGCCATAGGCATTATGGGTGCAGAGATATTCGTTAAAAACAACTAATTTTTCTGAGGTACAGAGGTGCAGATGTTCACACAGAGGGACGGACATGATTATATTAACTCGGCTGTTGATGCTGAACAAAAATATATATACTTTATGGGGTCTACCATGCCTCCTTCTGCCTTTTACATACTTTCTGATTTTGCAGCAAAAACAAATTTTTATGTGCTTAGAATTGTAATCACAGTAAAAATTCGTAAACAAAGCATCAGTTTTACAAAACTGAAATAAAATATTTAGCAGAATTATATTACATACAAATACTTGTTATGTATAGCTATAGTTACGCTTTAAAAAAGAAAAAAGAATTAAGCTAAAATTTTAAATATTGCGCAAAATAATTTAAAATTTCTGTTGAGTGAGCTTAAACATAGCACAATAAATTAAGTTATATGTTAGTAAAATTCAACTACGATATTTGTTTAACCATGTAAATGAAAACTTTGACAAATATTTATAGTAATAGTTACAACCAGCGATAACTCAGCTGGCATATGTGCTTTATCGATATAATAACTATATTGCTGTCAGTTCTTAAGTTGATGGTGAAATATTGATGAATATTAAAAACGATTTCATTTCATTATCGCCAACCGCAAGCACAAGTAGTACCAATAAATGGTATATGAGTGTGAGGATGAGTGATGGTCTGAGTATGAGTACTCACATTCAACTGCAATTGTGCCCCATCCCTTGTCATAATAGTGTGTGTGTGTGATGTAGCATAAATTTTGGAAGGGAGACAACAGACAACAGTTGTGGAATAAATATGTATACATATATCTATATATAGTGTGTACATGTAGAATACTATATAGAGTCCGCGGCTTAAGCGCACGCCATAAGTCAAGCAATGCGATTCGGCAGGAAGTTCAGAGAGCGAACGGAAACATAAATCTCATCGACACTAAAAATCAGATATGCGTTATAAGCTTGACCAGCAGCTGGAAAGTTATGGCAGCATCGGGAGTGGACGTGGAGGTGGAGAGGAGGAGGTAATGCCATTTATATGTCGCCATTAATGTCGTGTTATGAAAGTAATTTTCTTAAATTCGCATATTAAACGTTTTGGCCATTAATAATGGACATGGCGCATAAGAGAAAGCACAACAGCAGCAATTGGTTGGGGAGGCGGCAGGCGAAAGGGGCGTGCCTTGGCCATAGTAAAGGGAGTGAAACAAGCGAGGAGTAAAAGCAGTGAAAATAACAAACATGAAAATGCTGTGCATGTTCCAAATGATCGCTTCAATAACCACAAAAACCATAAGAAACAGCCAGAAAGGGACAGACGAAAAGTGAGACAGAATGAGAAAGAGAGTGAGAGAGAGAGAGAGAGAGAGTGAAAGAGATGGAATGCATGAAGTGAATGAATGAATAAATGAATAACGCTTGGAATGACGAACCAACGAAGCAACGAAGCAACTGGCTGGCATGATGGACTGCCCATTGATGCCACATTGGACGTGGCATGGACCTTGTGCCGCTTTTTGCACATGATAAAAATTTATTTAGACCAAATAGAAAAGAATGAGACTAGCGGGAATAATAAACTACAACGAGCCATAGAGTGTAACTCAGTTCAGCTCACTCTCCAGTTCATTTCAGTTCAGTTTAGCTCAGTTCAGTTGTGTTAAGCTTTGCGCTACGGATTCGCCAATTGGGGTGAGATATACAGGAAATGCCGAGGCAGCTATTGACGGGCCATTGTCTAGAGTGGTCACACATTCACACACACACACACACACATACATACATACATGAGTAATACACACACGTACTTATTTATATGGATATATACCATATGAGTGCATGTCAGGAGCGATTTCTCGTCTAGTTTCAGTTGCTGCTGCTTCGTTTGCTTCTGCTGTTTCATGCAATAAAATGTGTCTATCAAATGTTGCCATTTCCATTTTATCTTATTCCTTTTTGGCCTGGCCAAAGTGTATCACAAGATATTCGCAGTAGTTTGTAAGGCATAGTAAGTTTAGAGTTATATGTGCTAAATATTTGTAAAGAAAAAGTAAAGAATTATACTGAAATCTAACTTAATATTAATTTAAAATTAAGTAAAGTTTATGTATTTAAATGTAAATTCATTTCAAGACGAAGAAAACTAATGCGAAAGATATTTCTAAATCTAAATAAATAAATAAATAAATATTTGTTTGTAGATTTAGGGTAGAATATATATTTTAATATGTATGTTTGATGTTTATTAAGTTGATAAGAATAATGGATTATTTTTGTTAGTTATTCACTATCTTAGAACACATAAAATCCTTTATTTAAATTTATTTATTTCTTTGATTTGGATATATACTTTACAATATATGTGAAAATATTTGTAAGAGAATTGTTTTAAATTTGTTAACATTTGCGGGAATTAAATTAAATTAATTTTTAGCTCCAAAGTTTAAATTTATATTTTATAATATTTTCTATGCTATAAATGTATGTGCATTCTAAGTACAAATGTGCATATATTCCTCACATCTACTTATTGATTAAAATAGTTTCATTTTCGAATTAGCAGCAGTTGAAAGTTGTTGTTTTTGCTCTATTAGAGTATTTGATTTACCACTATAGTAGATGTTCTTGGTTTATTTGAATTGCCTTGGCTGTTGTTATTGCTTTTGCTGGACGTGGTCCCCTTTTCCTGTTGCTGTTTGAATGTTTGTCTATCGGTTGGTGGGTTCGTCTCTCGGCCGGCCGACGTTTCCGTTTCCGGTGCCTGTACGCCATGTTGATTTTGCCTTTGCTCTTTGTTGTCTTATTTGTTTTGTCCTTCATATGCCAGTCTGTGTGAGTGGAAGTGTGTGTGTGTGTGTTTGTTCTCTGGGTTAATGTGCGCACTCAACTGTGCGCAAATTGCTCAAGTGTAGTTGAAGCTGTCCATTCAGCTTCATTCTCATATTGTGAGATATTAAAATAAAAAAAAAAAAACAGAAACAGAAATAAGAAGAAAACCTAAACAAATTTTTCATAATTGCCGCCTGGCCCATTAGTTTTATCATCATCAGCATTGTCATTATGATTATGATTATGATCAGCATTGTTTGGGGAAGTATTATCAGCTGTTACATTATTATTGCTCTCACATTGGCACCTTCCTTTGTTCATCCTTCGTCCTTCGTCTTTTGCCTCGCTTATCTGATGGTCGTTTGGTCGCTTATTGCAATGTCTTACATTCTTATCATTATTCCCATTCCCATTCTCATTCCCACTACCATTGCCAGTCCCACATTCATTCCCTTTTCCCCATATACCGTCTCCAATCTATTTAATTCCGGTGACGACACTCGGCGGGCGCGTTGACAAAATGACAATGGAAACAAAAAAAAAGTGAACAACAAAATTTGAAAGTAAATTTCGTTGCTATGTTTCGCATACTCTATGGGGTACAGTTCATGTATAAAGATGTTTGTCTAGTGCCTGCTAGTACCTGCAATCTTCTCTGGAATTTCTGGAGACTCTTTCTGGAGCATAGAGTATTGGAAGAAAAAAGGTCAGAGGAAACTTAAAAATTGCCCAGGTTGTGCTTCTATTGATTTGGCAGCGACTTTTCTTGCTTTTTTTCTGCCATCCACATCGATGGTTCAGATCCCATTCACAATTTTATCTTTTTGCCTAGACTGTGAACCTTTTTTGCCTTTTTTTTTTGCGTGCGAGACTCGAGTCAAGTTGGTATCTGTTGCAACCTTCTTTGGTATCACCTTTTGTGTCTATTTATTAGCGCTACCTTTCTCTTGTCAGCATTTCTTTTAGCTTTTCCGGTTTTCCTTTTGTTGTACAAGTTACCTCCAAGTCGTGTTGTCAGCTTCGTTTTGTATTTGCAAATCATTATTATTTGCATTTGAGAATATTTTTATAAATGTTCCTTGTAGATATATGACTAGCTTTTGCCTTTTTTATGTCGTCTGTCAAATGTTGTACCTTAATTTTTATGTTAGTTATTTGCCCTGCCCTCCTCTGCTACTCCACCCATTGTTTCGGCTGTACCTTGCTTACGGCAACAATTTTTATCGAACTCCGACAATCTACCCTTACTATAAGCTAAGCAATGGCGAACAGGTTTGTTGGGGTTAAGGCTGGCAGTTTGGGAACTCACCGGAAATTGTAAATTTTTGTTTGTTGCTGCCGTTGCTTTATCTGTGTAGCTACTTGGGGTAAGTTGAAATGGGTTGAGATGCTTTGAGATACTATTCACAAAAGCAAAAGAGACAGAGAGCTACTGCTGCTTGTTACAGGTTTTATAATACGTTGAGTATCCCCTCGAACCATGTGAAATATCATTGAGTTATTGTGTACACGATGAAAACCTTAAGAAAAATGTCACCGTGCCGATATTCAAAGGAAAACTGTGTTCTAAGAAACATTTGAATAGAATCAGTCTCTGAACATAAACTAACTGCCATGAAAAGTTTCAATATTTAATACTTGATGCTGAAAAGAGAAAAGTTTTCTCATTTTTATCTTTTTACGTTCATTCAAATTATCTGCGCTTGACTAGTTAGTTATTTAGCCTAGCTAAGTACTAGTTAAAAGTGTTTTGCAAGCCAAAAATGCTATCGATGCTTCTGGCTATTGGAAAATAAATAAATTCTATAACAATATTATTAATAACTATAAATTGTGAACAATATTTTGTAAATGGTATACACTTAGATAACAAAATTAAATATAATTGAGAATAAATTATAAATACAACACAATTAAATATACATAAATAATATAATAATGTTTATAATTTATGATATGTAATAAATACAATACAATTTTTAGGTAAATAAATAAAAAAAAAAAAAAAAAAAATAATAATAATAATAATAAAAAATTTGATAAATAAACAAATAAACAATACAATAACAAATTAAATATAACTAAAAATGTATTATAAAAAGTATGAGGCATATATGTATATAATGCAATTGTTGAGACTTTGTTTTAAAAAAGAATTACAAATAACAAAGCATTTTAGAAAAGTTCTGTTTCATCATTTAATAATAAATGCAAAGCAATTGAAGTGCAAAAAGCTCTTAAAAATAGATGGCGCTCCTTGTTATCTTAACTGCAGCCACCAACTGGTATTAATAATTGCGAAACTTGTTTTCTTTAAACTTGAAACTTTTTAATGAAATTGTCATGTTTGCTTACTGAACATGCACATTTACTTAGTTATTTAATAGCTAAATAATATTTATAAATATGCTACATGTAATAGTAAGAATTTAATTAATAGACAATAATAAATGTAAGCCTCTTTAAGTGCTTAGCTTATATAAATTCTAAAAAAATAAATTAAGTTGTAATGCCTTGACTCTGAATTTTATAGTAAAGTATGAACTTTATTTACTTTACTTTATGAAATAATTTAACAAATTAGAGCTATTTTCTATAGGGAACTTTGACATACATTTACAAAAACTTTAGATGGCATTTTGAAAGTGTTTCCTTAACAAGTTGACAACTAAACAGTTTTTACCCTAAGACGGTTAACTTGGGAATTTGTCAGATGTGCATATATGTATGTAAGTGTGTGTGTGTGTGTGTGTGTGTACTCATCGTAGTATTTGTGGGCGTATCGACACTTTACAACTCGATAATTGCGGCTTCAATTTGACTTTAACCGAACTTTGTTCAACTTTTTAACTAGCTCTCTCCATTCGTTGCGCCCTTATTCCCCATACCAATCCCCCACCACCCCACACTCTCCAACACAATTCACATATTTTCCCAAAAAAATAAAAAAAAAACTTTTCAACGTACTCAACTGATGGAATTTGTGTTTTTTCTTCGTTTTTCTTTTGCTTTTCTTTCAGGGGGCAGCCAAAAAAAGAAATAAAAATAAAATCGAAATGTGGCTCGAACAGGCGGAGCGCTAGCTAGAAGGGAGCAGCGAGGAGCTGAGACTGGCAAACAAACGGGCCAAAACTGCAGCGGCGACTGGCAAAATCTGCAAACCAAATCCAACTTAAGTCACATCAAATTAAAATCAACAAGCGGCGAACAAAAACTAGAAAGACGGAAGAAGCCAACTGCAGCTTTTGGCCAAAAAAGAAATAACACAAAAAGAAATTTCATACATATACAGATATATATATATTTATATATATCAAAAGGAGAAATAGACAAAGAGCGGGAGAAAGAGAATGAAAATGAAGTGCAATAAAAGTCAAATGGCCACGTTAACAATGTGGAAAATTTTTATGGCTTTGCTTCTGGTTCTCGCCGTGACTCTCGTAATGCCGGTCACATTAGCGCACCAACACTCCATGTCCGGTGGTGGTGGACTCGGCGGAGGAGGAGTAGGATCTGCTGCAGGCCATAACAGTGCACTGGCCATGGGAATGGGCATGGGCATGGGCATGGGCATGGGCATGGGCATGGGAATGGGCTTAGGCTCTGGACTGAGCTCAGGACTGAGCAAAGATGCACACGGTAAGTTTTTGGCATCCTGCTTTCTGTTTCCTGATTATTTTAAATGCGCTCGAGGGCTGCAGCCTGCCTAGGTAGCTGTCCCAGGGCTACAGACTAGCCTGTAGGTGCTCCAATAAATAAATTTAAATATTTAACTAACTCTTGACATCGCGTTGCGCCGAAAACTTTAACACCTCGTTGTCAGCCTCGAAAATTGGGGCAGCTCGACAACTGGCAACTCGGAAACTAGCGACTGGCATCTGGCAACTGGCAACGGGCAAGTTGCAAGTGTTGCACGTGGTCGGCGCTTTGGGTTTTCGCTCTCTCTATCTCTCTGGGTTTGCAGTGGCACGTGTCCGCGCATTTATGATTTCATTTCGCTTTGTTTTGGATCCGTTCTCTGCACATTTCCACCCCGCCCCAACCCTACTTTACTACTGCATTTATCGCTGCACTCGCTTACCTAAACTCTCCATTAGCACAAAGCAAACGTTTATGGAATTTTTAAAAACATGACAACACCGGTGAAAACTAGTCACGAAACCAGAACACACCTGAACACACCTGCTTACTGCCTTTAGTTTCAGTTGGAGTGCTTCGAGCTATTGCACTGGCAAACAATGGGGGATACACTTAAAGCGATGCCAGCCATTACATAGATAATTGAAATTGAACAGTCATTACTCTATCTATTTAAGAAAATAAGTTATTGGTAACTTCACAAAAATATACTCCTACATAAAGGCAGCATAAAACTCTGTGTTCATCTTTTTTATGCCTTAACGTTCGGTTTCACAATAAATTATTGTGAAACTAAACGGCGAGCGCTAGACGGCGCTAATGCAGATTTCAAAGAATTAATCTATTTTAATCTTATTAGTGACTAATATACAATAATTTCTATACTAGAAAATTTTCTTAAAAAGCTCTGCTTTTACCTTATATTCTTAGGCAGCATAAAACTCTGTGTTCATCTCTTTAATTCCTTAACAAGTGGTTCAGCATTTACATTAACACGTAATAAAGTGTGAGCAGTACTAGTTCAATCAATTAGTGAGTGATGTACAATAATTCCGAAAGTTCGAGTTAATTCTTAAGAATATGTTCTTACTTAAAGTGCTTTGATTACTTAATATTCTTAAACAGCATTAGACTCTGTGTTCATTTTTTTATTCTTTAAGATTTGGTTTCACACATAAGTACATAATTAATTAACTAATAAACAGCGAGCGCTAGATGGCGCCAATTGGTCTTTAAAATAATATACCCTTTGCAAGGGTATAAAAACTTTTGTTTCACTACTGACTACTTTTCTTTGACTAATTGTTTTAAAGTTTGTTTAAATTAACAAATTAAACAGGTTTAGCTTTAAACTTGTTGTTGAGATTGACAGTAGAATTTGGTTGTAAATAGACAATAGATTTATTCAAATATCAATGACCATCTGGTCTTTTAATTTATATGTGACACAAGACACAAGAGTATTAAAACAAACACATATTTGAGGCATATTATATAAATTTGTTGGTGCCCTTAAATTATTGCTCTTAATTAAGGTTCACCTTGTTTATAACACTTCGACATTACTTTGAACAGCTTATACTGCATAATTTAACACTAAATAAATATTTTTTTTTACAAATAATGTATCCCAATATAGTTATTCAATGGCATTATCTTGAGTATAGCTTTAGTTTTAAATTAGATTGCTTCAGTTTTGACATATTTATTTATTAACTAATTTCTTTAAAAGCAGAAAGTTTGTCATACTGTTTAACGTCCATTTCAGTGCTGAAAATGACTGTAAAATTGCTTTTTAAACGTCGTACAAATTGTTTCGCTGACAATCTCAAGAGCTCCGAAGCTATTTGAAGGTAGCAAAACAGCAAAAGGCAAGTTGATTGAAAAGTTGTTGCTCAACTGGCAAATGCAGCTCTCAACTTGATGTTGGCTAACTCTGTTTATCGCTGGTTAGCTATAGAAGGTGCTCCCTTAGCGCTAAGCCCAGCAGCTCTGCAGCTTTCGCTCTCAGGTAACTTTTGGCCAAAACACTTTTCACGTTTTTCGTATGTTGGGGTAAGGGAAACGGAGAGCTACAAGCTATTTGACAAAAGTGCCTGGCCAAAAGCTGGGCTATTTATTATGCCCGGCACTTTGGGACACACACACACACACACACTTACACGCACACACACACATACTATATATGTGAAAGTGGGCAACTGCGTAAATCATTTCCACTTTATGCGCCCTGTAAGCCAGACAATGTCAACAAACTGCAAAGACAGAAGATAGAGAGTGGCATGAGAAGAGAGAGAGAGAGTGGGTGGTGTTGCTCCAGCGAGAGACAAACATTATAACGTATTAAAAAGTAGCTGAGAGTTGCATATAGAGTGAGAGAGAGAGAGAGACAGTTTCAGAGTCAGAGTCAGAGAGTTGAGGACAATCTCTTGCCAGCCAAAAACTTTGGCCGTTTAGAAAAGTGTCAAGCATTTTATCACACGAAGCAAAGTCCACAACAGCCAGAGATGAAGCAGAGCTGGGCCATAATAAATCTCAAACAGCCAGAGATAGAGAGTACAAGAGAGAGAGAGAAAGAGAGAGGGCGATAGGCAGCAAGTGCTGTAATGCATTGCAGCTAAGCAGACGCCTAAAAGTATGCAACGAAAAGTAAACAGCGACTGACTAACGGACTAGAGGACTAACCAACTCACTGACTCACGGACTCACTGAATGACTGACTGAATGGCTGACTGACAGTTGGCCATTTGGTAAGTTTGTTCGTACAACCAAAAAACTTGTCAACATGTTGAGTGCAGCAGTTGCCGCCTCCGGGAGACGCCACCGCAGTTGCCCGCACACAAACTTTGTGGCAAATAAAAGAATATATATAGATATATATATAAGAATATATATATATATATATATATATATATATACATCTCGCGTGTTTGTTATTTACTCTTTTTGCCTTTTGCTAGCTTAG
Source organism: Drosophila tripunctata (assembly GCA_035047385.1). Lineage (NCBI taxonomy): Eukaryota > Metazoa > Arthropoda > Insecta > Diptera > Drosophilidae > Drosophila > Drosophila tripunctata. The sequence goes on from JAWNPS010000010.1 coordinate 58,941, forward strand.
CGCACAGGTGCACAGTTCCTGCGGGACTTGAAGCGTGTGTGGTGAGTGGATTTTCGGATTTGCAGCACATAAATAAAGAATGATTTTTTTGTTTTCTGGTTTATTGTATAGTCGCTTTTGGGAACTTGCTAATTGCATTTGAGACATTTATCAGCTACTTCGATTTTTCCGCATTGCACGTAAACAAGTTCATTGACTTGTCAAGTTTTAAAACTATTTATCTTTCAGCATATTGTCTATGCCTCGAGTGATGTCCTTAAAACACAAGTGAGTTGAGCTGTTGACGAGTTATCAAATGAATTTTTAATTACCATTGACTTGGATTGACAAGCGACTGTCAGTTGTTTTTTAGTTTCGCCCACCTGCGGCTCTAATTAATTAAGAATGAAGTGAAATCATTTTGGGGTAGGTGATGGTAAAAGGTTGCCAAAGTCAAAGTATTCCTGAAGCGAAAACATCTGCAGATATTAAGATACCGCCTGCGGATATAATTTTACAAAGCTGTAATTTAGGCTTTGACTCACTTGCTGTTAGTTGATGAACAGTGTAGATACTCTTTTTGAGAAATAAATGTCATAGATTAGGATGAATTTTAAAATGTTGTATATTTTGGGATCGCATATAAATAGTAAATAGTATTAAAATTATCTCTGCTGTCTCTGGAACGAATCTAATTAATCTTATTCCATCATCATGCTTGTTTTAAAACTCATCTGGTTAGAATATGTAACACGATACTCATAAAAATATATAATCAAACTGCTCTACTAATAATTATTATAACAGGTATATATATTAAAGAGTTTCTTACACCTTTAAACTTAATTTAATTTATTAAGATATAGTTTTTCAACAGTTTTACGGTATACAATTGTTCGTTGTAGTCCAGACATGATACTGCTTTCAGTTATTATGGCTAAGGGTTGCTGGCGTGTCGAGACAAAAAGCAAATTACGTCGCTTATCTGTACAATTTACGTGCCCGGACACAAAGGACACTGCTGGCATGTCCTGCCTCGTGCGTCCTGCTGCTGCTATTGCACTGCATTTCTTATGCCTTTGTGCAGAAAATTTGTGAATTTTTGCCGCGCGCAAATTTCGCCAACATCAAATGCAGCGCGTGCTTCAAATTCAAAAGGATTCAAGCCAAAAAGCTTTAAAACAAAAGACGAAAAAGAATGTACGTCGCCTTCAAGACGACAACAAGGATGCAGGATGAAGAACGCAGCAGCAGAGTTTGGTTTACAAAAGAGTTTTCACATTGCAAACGTTTGAAAAGCGCAGTTTCCTTGCTAAATCCATACAAAATATACGTTTTTTTTTCTTACTCTCTCTCTCTCTGGGCATAGAAATTACGACATGTATTGTGTGTGTGTGTGCGTGTGTCTGTGTGTCGTGTATACCGACGCCTAAAAACATGCTACAAAATTCTAAAGAGCTGCCTGACTCTGCCACATGGTCTGGCACTGGCAGCTGCCTCAATGCCACAGCAACATGCTGGTTTCGCAAACATTTGTAGGAGTACACACTGTAGCCAAAGTAGCAGAAAGAGTTGAAATTAGATGGCAAGAGGAAGGGAGGAGGCGGACAAGGATGGCAAGGCAGCAAAAACTTCGCTAGCATTTTTGTGACTTTCATATACCATAAATTATTTCATGTTATTATTACATTACAATACATGCCTTGTGTGCTACAAAGTGTAAGGGTTGAGCTGGTTTAATTTGCGACAAGCAACAAGCAAATGCTAAATTTTACTTTTATTGCCATTATGTTGACATTTTTTATGTGTGTGTGTTTTATTTTCCTGGTTCCAGTTCAGTTATGGTTCCGTTTTTGGTTAAAACGTTACCCATGAAAATGCTGAAACAACAAATATCGAAATTACGTCCATTAAATAGATTTAAAAGCTATAATTTATTGGATATTTACTAAATATTATTGATACTATTACTTTCTATACTTAAATGCTTGAATAGGTTTTTTTGTCTCAGTTTATTTCTTAACTCAGAAACTACTATGCTTAGGGACACCTATCTTAACATGCAGGTTCTTAGATTTTAATATAAAGACAATGTCCTCAACATTTTTTGGATACCACGCCCACTGCTCGCGTCAGAAACAATACAAATTAAAAGTTTGCATGTCTCTAGCTCACATATTTTTAAACATATAGTCTTGTAACTACACATTCTTTTAGAGACAATCAATAACAAACGCTCCTGAAAATCAAATTAAGATTATATTCTAAACAAGAAAGTTATCATTCATCGAAAAACGTAAATTTACAGCAGAGGTACAGTCGCGTACATTGCACTAAGCTCTGTTGCAGCGTTGCCACCACATAAACAGATTAAACGAAAGCAAGACATACAAACACGTGTTAATGTTATGGTTTAGTACGACTGTCAGAACATAGCTTTACTATTTTTTAACAATTTAAAATCTACCATTAAACCAATTCTATGTCTGCCTAATTAATGGTATTTATTAAGTACTGTTTTAAGCCATTTAATAACTAGTTTACATTTTATTATGTACTTATTAATCACTTGCCCAAACCACTTAGATAAACGCTATTGATATTGTGCTCAAACTATATTCGTTTCAAGTAAAAAATAGAGTTGGCGTTTGTATCTGGAAAGTGAATAATTGTTTAGGTTTAATTATAAGCTACAGTCAATTGAATCGCATTATTAGGCCATCGTTTTAACCCATGTCTAAAAAAAACTAACCTTAATATCAATTGAGTAGCAGGAAATGTTTTGTGGTTCACAAGGTCAACCCTTTTGTTAATGATGATGATTATGCGTGCTCGTGTTGTTTGTGTTTTGAGTATTTTTTTCCATTCATTCTTTCGTTATTTGCTTTTATAATTAATATTTATGACGGTATGGTAAATGGGAACAAAAAAAAAGAGAGAGAGAGAGAGGAGGGCATAAATTTAACCAGAGAGTCATTGGACTTTTCAGTGCTAACCAGTACAGAGGACCAGCTATGTCCGGTTCCTGTGCCGTGCGGACGAGTGATTATGTAATAATTAACTGTACATTAACTATTTGTAACCATGAAATTCCACTCACAAACACACACACACACACACACCTACTCGTAGCTAAGTGCTACTCACGTGGCAAAAACATACAATAAAATATACTTGTGTTTCATTTTGGACACGATAACATAAACCAGTAAAACTGGTTTAAGAGACGAATTTTAAATACACTTATCAAAATAGTTTCTAATAAATTGTTAAACACTTGAGTTTTCATTTAAAATCGAAAACAGTACAAATCAATTTGATCAATTTTGATATTATATTATTGTACAGACATATCAATAGTCTTCAATAACCCAACGAAAGTGTATTATTTTTTATAGCTCTAAGCAAATATTTATGTTTAATTTTTTGCACGATTTTTACGTTTAATTTAACACTCGCAACTGCTGGCCCACATTGCGTATACGTAATGACTATTGAAATGTGTGTGTGTGTGCCTTGGACTATAACCATAAATCTTATTTATGTGTTTTTGTGCGATTTTTATGAGTTGATTTTTGATACGAGGAAATTTTCGGCTAACCAAATAGTTTAAATAAATGGCAGCAAAATAAAAAAAAAATATATATAAAAAAATATGCTTGAAAAATGCAAATTGAAGTGGAAATGGAAATGAAAGCGGAAATGGCAAATGCGTTGGTCACGCTTCACAATCACTTTATCCCCTCACCCCCTCCACCTCTCCTGCTCTACGAAGCTGCTTCAGAGAGCTCTCTAATCTAATTTAAGCTGCCATTAGTGTTTAACACTCCCCTCACGCCCCCAAAAATTTGCACCCAACTTCCCTTCAGAACTTCATCAATCAAAGGCTACGCAACGCAGTTTGCATGTCCTGATACTCTGAGGGAATACAGCAGGAAGTAGCTGGAAAGACAGGGAGTAAAGAGAGAGAGAGAGAGGAGGAAAGTGAATATGCGTGCTGCGTAATTTAAGTTTGTGAACTTGAAAAAGACACGCGCCTTTAATAGTCGCGAGTGTCTAAAAATACAATACAATGTATACGAGTGAATTTGTATGACTACTTACTCATAAGCTCATCCATTTGTGGCATGTGTGTGAACATGTTAACAGGATGTCAGTATATATGTTTAATGAGAAATGATGAAACAGATCTATCATAGTTAGACTAACTGGAAACAAGTTATGCTAAATTACATGCAATATGTTTATTAAATGCTTTAAAGTGCGCATTAAAGCTAGAATAAAATTGAAACCTTCTATAACCTTAACATATAAACTGCCTGCAGAAAGAACACACATATTTATATAGTTTCATCAAGATAGCTCTTAAACTGAAAGACTAACAGTACCCATTGCAAAGGTAAAAAGTCTAATATTTATTTATTTTGATGTATTAAAGGGAAAGAAGTGTTCTTAAAGCTAAGTGCAGCTTTAGTAACATTAAAAAACATCGAAACAAATTTAAATATATTAATGCATAGTAATATAATTTATTTTATTTATATTTAAGAGCCTTTCTTAGATAATTTCCATTTGAACAGCATTCATTAAATTGGTTTAAATTGCTTGAAAAGTGCTTTGATGTCATGCTATATAAAGTGTATCATAATGAGAATCACCAGAAACGCTTTAACACCTGTATCTATTATACGATCTAATGTGGAATGGGTTAGCGTGTTTGTCAGTCGAAGGCACTTTCATCGATGGTTCAAGATTCAAGTTTCATGTTTACAAACATTTCCTGTCTTTTGTCGTTAGGCGACACCAAAAGACGCTCGTGATTACTTTATATGGAAGGTGATAAGGTGGTAGAGTGGTAGAGTGGGACAGTGGGGCTGATTTCTTATTGTAATGCTTTGAAGTAATTGATTTTTAAACTTGACACCTTGGCGCTAAGCGGCTTAGCGATGGAAGCGCGCGACCCTCAGAGACCCTGCAATGAACCATTGTTGGTATTGAAGCTTTTGTAATTTGCCAAAGGACGGGTCCTTCGGCCAGTTTTCTTGGGTTTGCTTTGTGTGCTTTTCTCAAAATAATACAAAGAACAGCTGGAGTGTGTGTATGTGTGAGGCTAGGTGTTATATGATATGGCTCATTAGTGAATTTGGCAAACGCCAAGAAATCGGACAGGTGTGAGCTGGGATTTATGAATGAAGAATTTGTTGGGCTTTAGTGTGTATTTTGATTACAAAATGAAAGCTGGCAATGGCAATTTAAATGACAGTTTTATGCTATGCACTGCAATTAGATTTAAGTGCGAGAAGCTCTAGCAAATATGAACAGGAAAATGCTTTTAATTTATTGCGACACTAATATACATTAATGTCTTGGCCAACTTCAAAAGGCGTACCAGGTCAAGGCAGGCGTTGTGGGGTTGTGCCCCGCAAAAGAAGATGGAACCCAACCAGACAATTAAAAGTCCATGGCCCTGAGAAATGTTAATGACATTTCGCACCAGGCGAAAAACCCAGTTGAGCATCCACTTGGACAGCAGCAACCCAAGGAGCATTTGAAACCCAGTTTGCAAGCATTGAGCTCACAAGTCGCGGCAGTCTGCACAAATTTCGAAACTACCGTAATTTGCATATTTTAAGTTGACTTTTATTGCATTAAAAATGGCAGTGGCTTTGCCATTTTGGCCGCAGCTGTAAAACTGGCGTTAGCAACCAACCCAGAAAGGCTAAGGCGACGGCAAATGCCAAGTGCCCGCCCTTTGCTACTCACAGTGGTTAAAAAGGCTATTAAAATCGAACATCAGAAGTAGTTACATTTATTAAAACAATGTATTTAACTAAAAAAAATAAAAAATCATGTAAAAAAAAATTATGTTGTCTTAAATTAAAATTATTGAGATTGCTTTTAAACATACAATTTGCAGGTATGAATTTTAACTAAAATTAATGTAACAGTAGGAAAAATCGATAAATATATATTTTTAAGTAGTTATTAATTAAATTTAAATGTAACATGTAGCTAAATTTTAATTTTCTTTAACTCAATACTTCAGTTTCTTTTTTTAATATTTAATACAATTATACAACTTGAATAAATTATAAATAAATTGTGATTTTGAAAAACAAAAGTTTTAAAAAAATTACCAGCTTAATTAAAATAAAGAGTATATGTTTCCTTTAAGATATCTTAAAAATTGCATTGAGGAAAATACTCAATTTTTTCTAGATATTTAAAAAATTTTTAATTTTTAAAATTTAATTTTTATTATTATTTTTATTTATTTAAATTAAAATCTGATTACGCTATTATTTCGATTCTTTTTAAGTATTTTATTACATTCCTCCAATTTAATCTGCAGAATTTGTATTTGTTTCTGCACCACTGTGCGTGCGCTTTGGGCGGCTTCTCTGTCGTCTGGTTTGTCAGTTTGCTAGCCGTTTTTGCTTGGCCGCATGTAAAACTAGTAGAAGACAGATTACAAAAATACAATTAAAATGTTTTAGTGAAAATTAACTGCAGTTTAAATAAAATGCTTCGTTGGCCGGAAAAGCATGAAGAGCCCCAAATCGGTCCCATTTGCTCTATCCCCTTTCTCTGCTCTGCTCTCTCTTGTTTTTCCCACCAGTCACTGGTGAAAGCTGCTTGTTTTCCTTAGTGGTTTTAGTGGTTTAGGGTTTTACGTTAAGTATACGCACTGTATGTGCACAGTCAAGTTGCGGCAGCACTGTCTGAGTAGTTTTACCTGCAGTCGAAGCTGTTTGCCCAAGGTGTGGCTTGACGTGGATTTTGCAATTTGTTAGACTTCTTCTTGAACAACGAGGCAGGGACGCGGTCAGGGACAGGGACAGGGACTGTGACAGGGGCTGAGGCAGGGCATTGTGGACGTCATCGTCATTATCATTATCATTATCAACAGCAGCTGCTTGTCTACATTGTGGTCGTTGTTGTTGCCGTTGTTTGCGGCTGGCCTAGAAACTTAATTGAAAAAGAAACACACAAGCGTCTGTGGATAAGGTTTAATTTAAATAAACTACGACCAAGACTTGAAGTACGAGAGACTATGTATATTACCAGCTAAATGGGTTGCCTCAAGCAGATTGCCTACAGTCAGGTGTTGCCCGCTACCAACCTGCACCTTTTTCGAGCAAAGAGCCATCCGTCTAATGTCACCTTAAGGGTCTTCTGCTGCAATACTTTGAGCTTAGTGTCTTCTGAAAGTCTTGCATCTACAGCTCTTAGCTATTTTAAATTGTAATCGTTAATCTGTAAATATGTTAAAAACATAATTAGTAATGAAGTATTTTTAGTGAAATGCATTTATAGCAAAAGTGAATAAAATTTAAAAAAAAGAGTAGTACTTAATAGTATTAAAGTACTGGTATTAAAGTAGTATTTTTTAGACTAAAAATAGTTGAAGTTTTCAAATAATACTCATTTGTTATCCAAAAAAACTAGTCAGTTTGACGTCGATACTTAGTCAGTCAGTACCAGTTTGTTTATCTTTTTAATGTCACGTCCCATTCTCCCACATTGAGCGAAAAATTAGACATAATTTCGAAAAAAAATATAATTTTTTCGAATATCATAGTTATTATAACTCTTTGGGACACCAATTTTGTTTTGCATGTTTCCAGGTGCAATATAAAGACAATATCATCAGAATTTTTTGGATGCCATGCCCCCTTAGCCCATAAGAAACAAAACAAATTTAGAATTTGCATGCCTCTAACATACGTATTTCTTAACGTATAGCTTAGTACTTCGTATTTGTTTGGAGACAAATAATATCTATTTCCATATTTTGTATAGTTAATATTGGTATATTTATTGAGGTCTTGCATTTGACTCAAGAACTTTAGTTTCTATTTCTAGTTGTTTTATAACATAAACGAATTAATAAATGTGATTCTTTCAAAAATTCTCAATTTAATAAGTTGCATTGTCCTAAAGATTTATTATAGCTTAATCTAATATAAAAGTATATAAACTGCAATATTCTAAAAGTTACATATATTATAATTTGTTATGTATTATTTAATCTACAACCAAATTTGATTTAATAAATATGTATAGAAACTTTACTATTCTTATATTCTATATTAAGTGTTACAACACACTCTGATAAGTAAAAGGTTATCTGGAAACTTAAATGCTATCTAAAAGTTAAAACACAATCTGTTAAGCATTGCGTAATCTATTATACATGTAATTTGTTGGGTTTCAACTGCCGAATTGTCCCTTAAATTATGAAGATAAATATAACATCAAATATGTTTAGACTTTCGCTCTCAGTTACTTAGTTAGGGTCACTCTAGAATGCCAACCTCTCTTTGATCTTTTCTGGTTGCTGGTTACTGGCTACTGGTTTGCTGGTTTGGCTCACAAACATTGAATTATAGAAATGCCAGTGCCCTTTGGCTAACCATGAATTGGGATGCGTGCCAACATAACGCCCACTATATATATATATATATATATATAGACCATGTCGAGTTGCTGAGCGTAACAAAATCGTTGCCTACATTTCTGGGCAGTCATAAAAAAAGGAACGAAAAAAAAAAGTAGCAAGCTATGAAACTTTAAACTCAAAAGCAGTATGCGAGCGGATAAAGCAAATTCAAAAGCGGCAACACCAATAGCAGCAAACTCTAAAAGCAACTTTATATAAATTTTTAATAAAGTTTTGCGCTAGAAACTGTTATTTTTAGCCAGACATCGACGATGACGACGGCACAGCAACCACACAGTCAGTTGGGCGGTTGAGGGGAAGGAAGGAGCAGCAACAGGAGCAGATAAAATATGACATTTATAGCGCCTGAATACGTAAAAGTTGAACGCACCCGTTGAGAAGCAGCCATAGGAACAGCGGCACTTTGAATTTTATGTGGCTTATATAAAGTCTGAGGGCCATGGATTTAGCCGACCCGAGGGGGACTAAGAAGACTGGGAAGAAGGGGTGCCCCAAAAAGGAAACTCAGCGGGTAACTGCGACGATTTTGATTGCGGTTTGAATTTTGAGGGGTTACTCTATATAGGAAATTGCCAGATGGTGTTGGGGAAGCTCCGATTAATGCAAGTTTCTCTCACAGAATGTACGTGAAATAATATTATAACTAGCTGGCAAGCTCTCTACAGTTACCTCCCAGTTGAGAGACATATGATTTTGTGATTCGATAACATTAAATTTTGGCGCTCAGCATAAAGTGCTCAGCTGGGAGTAGTTTAATCTTAAGGGTAATTTAATATCTGCTGCAAGTTTGTGGCAAAGATGTGCTAAAAATATTGCTTTAAATAAATTGATGTTATGGAACTTATACAGTAAATTGAAATACGATAGTTTAGTCTTATTTAGATTTGTAGTCAAATAGTTTGCATTGGGCAAGCTGCTCAAGATAATTGGCTAATTTAATAGAAATTTATTTTTTATATAGGTTAAACAGAGAAAGAAAACACTAGTAGGCAAATATAGGTATAAATATTTTGCCAAACAAATTTAAATATTAAATATTATTAAGAAATTATTACAAAACCTAAGAAAGCTAATTTCCAGTAATTAATTCGAATTGAGTAAATTAATATAAATATATTTTTTAAGGTTTATAAACGTTTTTTTCAGAGAAATATATATTTAAAATTTTAAAGACCCAGATTTCTTCTATAAAACATGTACATTAAATTGAAATTTTTGTAAAATTAAACACAAAATGTTTGCCCAAGCAACAGGGATAAGAAACACAAAACTTTTGCTACATGCTAATGAATAGATATTTTAGGAATTTATTCAGTAACTATTTTATATGAAATACTTGAGACATTTGCTAGCATTTAGATGAACAAGTTTGGGCTAATGCTGATAAGAAATTGCTTTGAAGAAGATGAGAAGAACGCCTTAATCATACCATGAATAACAGGATGAACATTTACCGAGTCTTATTAAATTTTTGTCGCCTTGTTGCCATAAAGCACTTGGCAAATGTAAATTACACATGAGCAAACACACAAAAGCTGGAATAATATTTGAAGCTAACAACCAGGCGAACTCAAACAGACACATACAGACACACCCACGCATACAGACATACGTATGTGTGTATGTATGTACAAAGGACATTTATGGCAACACCTTCTAATCAAGCAAAGAGCTTAAAATAAAGTAAAGCAAAGAATGAAATGAAAGATATTATGAAATTTCAAACACACCCCCAAAAGAGGGTGCACACACACACACAAGGTATAGGTGTGTGTGTGGGCTTGACAGCTAGTCTGCTAGAGAGAGCGAGATAGAGAGAGAAAGAGAGACCAGCCCTTTGCTGGTAAAGAAAAAATATTACACACATAACTGTCAACCGGTTGGGTGTCTACAATATATATATTTATATGTAAAATACCTTCCCCCCCACCCCCAACCTAGTATCTCCGCTCTTCTAGCCCGTTTGTGCGTGTTTGTTAATGAAATGTTTGCCTTTCGCATTTAGTTACGCTACGTTAGACACTTTTGCTTATTAGTGTAAAGCGCAACTTAAATGCTAAAGAAGGCAGACAGCAGCAATACAAAGGCAAGCACTGCCTACGTCAAGGCGCCTAGACAAGGCAAGGACAAAAGCAATAACAACAAACAATGTCCTTGCAGTGTTATTGTTACTTATATTAGAAGCAGCAGCAGCAGTCAAAGAATTCTAGCTGAGCCTGTGGGGCTGATAGCAGTCAAGGTTCAAGGTTACAAACGTGGCTGGATTTGAGTTTTCGAATTGGGTTTTTGCGCCATCACCAGCAACACATACATATGTGTAGCTCTCTTTCCAACATTGTGTGTGTGTGTTGGCAAGTTTTTCGGGCAATTAAAAAATTAAATTGTGCATATGTCACGTAGGATATGGGAATCCTTAAGCAGGATGAACGGCGCCTACACGAGACGCCTTTTTAAGTTTAATTGGATTTTGAGGACAGCACTGGGAGCGTCAAGCATTAAAACAATAATGTTTAATTGAGCAGACAATAGTACATTTTACAACATACAATGGAGCTCAAAGTTACACAAACATTTTCATAGATCTAATTTGAAATTTTGGCCCAAAATATGCCCGGCTTAACAGCCTGCCAGTCATCCAGCACATCCACTGAGCATAAGTATAATAAAGTCAACTTCTTTGTGATGTCAAATTAATTGCGACAAAATATCACAGCCAAACATTTTATGCAGATAACATAAATTAGCAAGATAAATGTGGGTATAGAAATTTCAAATTAGAAATTACAAACAGAATTGCAAAAGATATTGTTTTGCTAAGAAATTGTTAAGCAACTTTTGTAATTAACAAATATTTTTGTGAGCATTTATAAAAACATTTACAATTGTTGAGAAAGTGGCAAGTTATTTTGTTTTATTTATGTTTTAATACTTTTTCAAATCATTGTAATTTTATGAAAGTGTTTTGAATAATAGGCAACACAACCAAAAATAAATAAAATATCAAAGAAATTAAATAGTAAATAATACACAATCATACTCAAAATTGATACATAATTTTAAATATTTAAATAATTTCTACTATCATAATAGTTTTGTATTATTTATGCTATATGTAAAGTATTTAAAATAAATAATAAAATATTGATAAACAACTACATATTGTTGTGACTTTTTGTGAATTTTATTCATATTTATATTCATATTATTTATCTGCCCCAAGCTGCATTGTTAATTGGTTTTCCTTTATTGTTCGTAAACTAATTATATAGTTTTAAATTGTTCAATCTGACTTTATTTTTAAAGTATTTAAAGGTTGGTCAATTCGTTTCAAGTTGGCTAAGACTATAAGCCAATGTAAGACGCTGACAATCAGTGAATGCTAAGTTAATAACCAGACACCTGCAACCTGTGTCCTTTGAGTCCTTACTAAGGCTACACAGATTTACTTACTGACATACCAAACATGCTTTAGCGGCGAGCCACAAAACTCAGCCAGGTCATAATCTTAAATCTAGGCGTTATGATGACGACCCAGAGAGTGCTATATAGTGGGAGCAGACAGAGGGAGTAGTGAGGAAACTATGTAAGCTTGAATGGCGGGCGTTGCGTCTGAGCTGATGCCTTTTGGTTGGCCCAAATACACATAATGATATGCAAATGTGCATGAATAAGTGTGTTGAAGTGTGGAAGCCACTCTACACCATAACATACATATATGGGAATTTACATATATAGACCATGGCTAAAGTTAAGGCATGAACATCAAAGCAAGGCCATTTCCAGCTGCGTCAGCTATTTAAGAGCCAAATGGTCCGCAGTCCGAAGTCGGGAGTGTCAAGAGGTGGCAAGCAGCAAGTCGGAATCGAAGTTACTACTATGTTAGTAGGATACACACTGCCTTTGGGGAGGTCATGTTCAGCTAGTCGCGTTAATGAAATGTGCAAATGTAACAATTGACCGAGGCACATTTCGCATTCCAAAACTGCGTCAACTGCTTCAACTTCTACTCGATTGGAACCGCTCATTTAGTCATTTGCATATTAAAAGCTTTTGTCGCACAAAGGCTAAATCTAAAGATAAAACACAATATACACATGCTACTATATTTGTGTATAAGTATGTGTGTTGCTCGTTGTTGGGTTTTGTTAACCTTTGAATTAAGTTTGTTGTTAACTTGCGAATCAAGTTGGCCACCAAAAGGTGCGGTTCCCCAAGTTGTGCGTGTCGATAAAATATTTTACTTTGACGCCTTTTTTGTGGCCTCCTTGTTTTTCTTTTTTTTTTGTTAGGCATTTGTTGCACATAAACTGAACGTTGTGGCATATTTAATATACATTTATACATATATACAACAATTGTTGGAATTTGCCGTTTGACACTTTGAGCTCAACTGACTTTATACTAATGTGCAGAAACAGAAACTCTATACAGAAAAAAAATGTAGTAAAATGCCGGAAATTAAGCGAAATGTTAAGTCGAGTTTAGTTTAAGGCTGCTACATTTAACATTAGCATTTGCATAAAATAGCGGTTAGAGCTCAGTGAGCCAATTGAGCAACTACGTGCCCAGCGCTTATATCAAACTACACTTAGACGCAGTTGGAAAAATATAAGTAGTCTTCTCTATAGCATAACTTGTTATCTTAAACTCTGGTACTAGCATTTATTAAGCTTAAGAAAACTTTAAGCATTTATAAGCCATTTATTCAAGTTGAATAAAGTATTATGAATGCCTTAAATCAATAATCATTGTGAAATATTTGCTATTGCCTAACATGTTGTCTTTCCAACTCAATTTATTATATAACTAGCTGAATTTTAAACGAAATATATATTTGCTGTATTTCAAAACGTTATTTGCTGATTTACAGTTCAGTGTGCTGCAAAAGCAGAGCAATAACAAAGTGTTGGTTGTCATTTCAATGCTGATGTGCCACATTTGCCACAATTGTTGTCAGCTGATGCTATTTCAGTGCCACACACAAACACACACACATGTACATATTTATTTATCTATATATATATATCTATATATATGCAGACATGCATAGAATTTATATGGCTGAGCCGACTTAAAAGGCCGCAACAATCGGTGGCAGCTGCTGCCAGTCGAGAATGCTTAGCTCAGCATAACATGGCGAATTGCTATTGCTATCGTATATAGAGTACACGTACTATATACTATATATTATATATATGTATGTGTGTATATACTGACATAGCTATAAAGTTCAATAGCGACGTTTTCATCCTTGTTGTTGACTCGTGCTCTTTGCTCATCTCACATTTCTCTTCACTCCACGACTCTCCTCCCATCGCATCTGTTCGCAGCTGTTGGCGTTGATATGATGAGCGATTTTAACACTTGTGCAATGGCATTTTTAAAGCAAAATGTTGCAATATTCAACCTACTTTTATATGGCTAAAAATAGCAGTAACAACATAACAACAAACCATCGTCATTGTGTAGTTATGACATTTGCCCGCTGCGGCTTATGACAGCTCGGTTGGCCCACAACAAAAAAAAACAACAACAACAAAAATACTGAAAAATGTGTACTCATTTTTTTCCAGCATTTTGTGATATACACTTTGAAGATTAAATTTGGCCAAGTCCAAATATCCCAAAGTCATGACGATTTTTAAATTATTTACCTTATTGATGAGTTAAAGCAAATAAAATACTTTAACATAAATTTGTTGGAAAATATTGAATTTTATTTTATAATTTAATAAACCAAATTCTAAGAAGCAAACTAGCTTTATCAATTTAAGCTTATTACATTAAAAATTGTTATACCATATAAATAAATATTTTTATACTAAAATATTTTTAAAATTCAATTAATTTTCATGCATTACACTTTAAAATATTTTGAAATTTATTAAAATAGCTTTACTTAAATAAAAAATAACAAAAATTTAATTAATATTTTATAGTAAAGCAAAATAGAATAAAGTTGAGAAAAATTACAATTACTTAAAAAAAATTAAAATTAATTTTCATTAGTTAAATTAAGAAATTGGTGGTTTTTATTGCAATTTAATTGAAAATATTTTTTTAAAGTCAATAAATGTAATAAAAATAATTTTAAATTAAATGTAAATATTAAATATTATTAGCTGCTAATGTGTTTTATAACCTTGTGGATATTTTTAGTTAGGGTATGACAAATAACATTGAACATAAATGCCACTTTTTTGCGTTCATTGTTATGTGTTTTGGGCGTTGCAATATTTGTTATTTGTTGTTGCTGTTTCTGTTCGCTGAGCCAAAAGCCACATAACCAACTGGCAATGACAGTTGACAGGCACACAACACACACACACATACACACACACAGACACATATATAAATATAAATATATATATAAAAAATATATACGTAAGCATGGTTACGTTAGCATTAGTATATACGATTGTGTGTACTTTCGTATACCCACATAAAAATACTTACGTACATTGATAAGCGCGTGTTTACATTTACACTGGGGAACCACCGAAAACGAGGCGTACCAAATGTTATTTATATAGAAAAAAAATGTAAGCAACCGAAGAGATAACAAGTATAACTTTTGTTGTTCCTGTATATGTCCTTAGGGAGTTTACATGCGTTGTTTGTTGAAATTTCATGTGCTTTGATTTGCTACGTCCGAGACGAAAACGTTGCGTATACATAATCTTTGCCGTAGAGCGGCACTCGTAATGATTTTTAATTCATTTGCAAGCCACTCAAATGCGAAAGCCAACAACCAAAGGAAATACTTTTAAAGTCCTTCACACAGAACCCAGAGACAACGCTATGTAATTTAAATTTAATTGGCCTTGTGAAAAAGCTGACTAAAGAGCCAAAGAGCCAAGAGCGCTGCAGTTTATCAGAGCAATAATTCTTTAAAAAAAAATATAAGTGAAGCCACAGAGTCGACCACATGAAATAATTACAATACTTTACATAAAAGGTATATATATCTTTGTACATTACTGAGTGCAACGTGTGCGCAAAGGTTTATTTATCTCTCAACTTTCAACAGCAGAGCGAGATGACTGTAGTGACAACAATCAGCTGTTTCACATTGGGCCACATGCTGTGCTCCTTGCTCCTGCAGCGTATATAATTGGATCAGCATTAGCTGCAAAGGCTGCTTCCTTTTAGCACATGAAAAAGCCGGAAATGATATAGTCAAGAGGTCACGACACTAATACGACTACCAACTAACCAACTAGCCGGCTTAGTACCTAACAAAACACAGACGACAAGCAAAGAGACAGCAAGGAAAGACAAAGAGCGAGATAGAGAGCAAGAAAGAGTGAGATGAAAAGATACAGTCCATAAAGCGGCATACACATGAGACAGCGGCTAACGAGGTCAATTGTAAGTTATTTCCTTCACAACAACCAGAGCAGAAGAAGCTGCTAAAACCAACAAAAAAAAACAGAATACAGAATACAGAAAACAGACAAGTTTATATAGAAATTTGTGGAGCAGTCCAGGAAGTAGCCAGCTTGAATATCATTAATGGCTAAAGAGCGTTAAAGGTTGCGCTTCCTGCATTTCAAATGCACTAAAAGGACAGCAAACTGTGAAGAGTGAAGAGCATTTGTATATGTGAAATTGCTGAGCTTTAACTTTTCTATGCTAAAATTTGCGTTTAATTACAAAATATATGAAAGAACTAGTTACGCTAAGTGGTATGTCGCAGTCGCTTATACTTTAAATATATCTACTGGAATGCAATCTTTGAACTCAACTTTAATTAATGCAATTTAAAGTATTGTTCACTTTTGATTCTTGTCTGTCAGTTCATTGCGTCTGTTGTTAAATCAGATTGTGCATAAATCTCAAATATTTTTTCAGCTGTCTTGGGAAATATGAATAAACTAAATACTGCTGCTGCAACTTAGTTATTTATGCACAATAGTTTATGCTTTTGCATGCCTAACGAGACTCATTTAAAATACCATCAACAGAAATGCATTTCAAATTCCAGAGCATGAGAATCTAAAAAAACCAAATAGAATGGGTAAGAGGAATTGAAATTGTGTCACCTAATTGTACAACAGCTTTGGGCGTCGACGCATCATCGCCCAACTGCAGCAGACAACAGACAAAAACAATTACGCATACGCCAGGTATGCCACAAAAAAGAACCAAATGAAGAGAAATATGTGCTAAGCATCTGAATAATACTGAGCAGACGTGTGTACGAGTTTTGAGCTAAAAATTTTGCATGTCTCTTTTCTATATATATATATATATATTCTTTTTTTTGTAGTGCATAGTGAAAAGGGAACTTTTGTCCCGCTTTTACTGCAATTTCTCTTTCCTTTTTGCGCTGTTCCCACATACAGTGAGAGAGTGTGTGCGAAAAAGAGAAAGCTGGAGACAATTGTATGCATATTTCATAATTCATAAGTTTTTGGGATCAAAAAATATGAATATTCAGCAAATGACAGTGCACAAAAGCAGAGAGTAAAAAAAAAATGAAATAAAATGGAACAGAACTATAGAGAGCTGAAAGCAAAGAAATAAAGTGAAAGGATTCGTGACTCTCGTTGGTATGCATATCCTGGCTATACTTTAATATCACCAAATTTTCGCAGCCCACTCGCAAACCACATACACACTACACACACACACCCACACACACGTGCGGCAGCTGCTGTCATCGGTTACATGAAAAACCAAAAACTGTGCTTTATTTTTATGTTATTCGATTTGATTCTTTAAAAGCTTCCATTGCATAAATTTGGGTCAATATGTGAGCAAGTTTTATTGTTTGTTTGCGCTGAGCTCTCTTCTTCTTATATCTCTGCCTTAAAAGAGACAAAAGGACAACAGAACAGTGGCAAACAGAAGAGTGTAGAATAGAAGGACATGCATGTAGGACATTTATACATGTGCTTTGTATGATTCAATAGCCCCTCATAGAGAACACTACCCGAAAACTTTTATTTTATGCAAAACTAGTTATGCGTTTTTCTCTCTATCTCTATACTCTGTACTCTATATAAAGAGATATACAATGGCTTTTGTTGTAGTAGTTGTTTGCTGTAAAAGTGTTGCACGTTCATTTGGCTTTACTTCCTATTTTGGACTGTTGTCTCGTATTGATTTTTGGCATTTTTAGGTCGCTTCCATATCGTTTCTGGGAGAGGCTGCAATTGGTAGCATTTAGGGCTCACTCACATACGCGGCTTACACATACAGTCATACACATTTAATGAAGCCGCTTCGTGGCTGGGATTTATGGCCACTAGATTTAAACACGACTCTAACATGCCACGCAAAAGTTGCACTGTATGTTTTTAGTTATTTACTATAAATAATAAAACATTTGCAATTTTTGCTAAATTTTGGCGTAAAGTGAAACAAGGGGCGGCATTTAATAAAAATGCTTGTAAAAATAGTATTTAAATGTTTCAGATTTGTGTTCGTATTCCCAGTGGACTCATAAATTGACTCTGTTCTCTTTCTCTCTCTCTCTTGGGCAGAAAGTTCTGCAAAGTTTTCTTCCTATTATTTTGCTGGCTTATTATGCTGTCATTTAAAACAAATTCAATATTCGCTTCGCCTTTTGCCACTCACACACACACACAAACATGGTCAACACCTTTGAACTTTTCGCCTGATTTGCATAAAATTGAAGTCTCTAAGCCAAGAACAGCAGCAGCAGCAACTATTCGGCAGCAAAACGCAGAGTAACAAATATAGCCTTGCCACAAAAGTTCAAAATGGGGCAGGCAGTTCATTGGGTTGGGTTTTTGGGTTCAGCTGTGCACAGATTACACATTTTTGTTACTTTATTATAAAACTGGGCTTATTTGTCTGCCATGCCCGTAACGAAACAGTCTTTTTTTGCCGCCCATTTTGCTGTTGCATTTTAACCTCATTGTTTGGTAGCTAAACTGAAGTTTATCCCTTGCTTTGTCAGTTTCTTGTTTTCTACTTATTGATTGTTATCTCATCTCGGCCAGGGTCCTTCCCTTGAATTTACTCCACAGTGGCTGCCAGAAGGCTTTTGCTCGATATAAAAATCACGTTGAACTCTATCACTTTTGGCCTTTGGTCGCTTCTGATGCTCTGCAGCAATACATTGGACAAAATCATATAGTTTTTCAGTTAAAATGTTGTTTAATACTAAATTTAAAATTTTAAAAAATATTTCTACAAAAAACCACTTGAGCTAAATTTTGAGTAAATCTGTAGAAAAATAATAAAATAAAATAAAAGCAAATAGTGAGCTAATCACTCCTTCTATATTTATTACTTCTATATAACTAAAAAATTTATATAAAATCTAAATTTATTGGATAACACTTTAAGAGCTATTTCTTGTCTCGTTGTATGTTGTCCGAACACAAACCACTTTTCGATTGAATACTCTAAAAATCGTTGAAAAACCACTGCAGGCAATTGGTTAGTCGACTTGCTTCTAAAGCTGCAATGTTTCATCTTAATGCATTTAGGTTTCTACCTCAATTTGCATTTAGTTTGACCGCATCATGTTTCATCCATTTCAGTTCTCTACTCTGACAATTTAATCGAATTTGATTATTGTTGTGGGCATTATGAGATTGAGAATCGTTTTTCATTTTGGAAACATTTGCCAAACGAAATTCTTTGTTTTCGGTCTTGTTGCTGGTTGTCATATCAAAATTTGAATTTTAATTTAATTTTTGTGTTTAATATTTGAGACAAATTTCACTTGAACAAAAGCCAATTATAGGTAGTTGTTTGCCAAATTGAAATTTGATTAAATTTCTAATGCAACATTCTATACAAGATGTTGATATGAAAATTACAATGTACGATTGTGGTTTGCTTTGAATCGTTTGTTTTCATTTGCAGAGGCAAACTAAGCATTTGTAAGTTTTGTTTATGAGTTAGTTATTAAATAACTTTATTTTTAGCTGTGAGTTAAGCGATTAATGCGAATTTTTTTGAAAACCTTTACAACAAAATCGCTACACCAAAATAATGCTGTATTAAATGCTTTGAAAAATGCACTTTAATTTGCAG
Organism: Drosophila tripunctata; assembly: GCA_035047385.1. NCBI lineage: Eukaryota > Metazoa > Arthropoda > Insecta > Diptera > Drosophilidae > Drosophila > Drosophila tripunctata. The sequence continues at coordinate 78,403 of JAWNPS010000010.1, forward strand.
CTTACAAAATTTCGCTAGACTATTTGTCTGAATGAACTTAATTTAAAAATCCGTTGAAATAATCCTTCGAACGAAAAGCAAACGCAGATGAGGACACAGCGAAAAACCGCAGAACAGACAGACTGTGGGTGAGTTGAGAGAAGAGCAGAGCAGAGCTATGGAGAAAAAGTGGGAAAATTGCTGCTGCAGCTGAAACTGACTGTGAAAACCACAAACACATACAATATGTGATCATTTCTGGCGGCTGCCTTAATGTAACCATAATACTTGTACTCCCTCCATTCCCTGTGTGGACTGTAGTACAAACATATGTACTGTTCAGTGATTTTTATAATGCCACCACAAAAGCGGCTCAAAAAGTTAAACTCACGATGCTCTATTGCGCAAACAGCAACTCATTAGGTTTACACGCAAAAAATGTGCAGGGTCTGAGTTTAAAAATAAGCAAACTCAGTGACTATTAAATACACTTGTTGTTCTTGAGTAGTAAGCCTAAAAAAGTCTTTGCTAATTTTGCGTATCTTTTGAGAACTGTAATAATCCAGCTGCCTTAGTTGAAGTACGTGTAATGCTTTTCGAAGTATATTGTTAAAGTTCTATAGTACACAGACAACAAATATTTTTTTAAAATTTTTATAAACAAATTATAAGTACTTTCATTGAAACTTTTTCTTGTTTTATAGCTTTCTTAAAGTATATTAAATTAAAGAGACTGCTACCTTAATCCAAATGTAATTATAATTCTAATTAATATATGTGAACATTTGCTGGTATTGCCAAAGTAATCTTGATATAAATGTGACTAATTGAGCTTTCGATTGATTAATGACAATTATAAATACATATTCATATACAGACTAAATACATTTTTTATTCGTTGTAGAGAACAAATGAGAACGATTTGAGATTGTTAAACTAGATCCATCAAGCTAAGTTAGTTTATTGTTAAAATATAGAGTTTCTGAAAGAAAATCTATCTGCTTCTTTCCCTGAACTTTGACTATTTTAAGTAGGTTAACATTAACATAAGGAAAATTTAACCCTATGGTAGTTTTCATTGCGCAAAAGACAAGTTTTGTTAAAATTATTATATTAGCCGCATTTACAACTTTATGACAAATCCATTAAGTTTAAGACACATCATATATATACATATATATACATTTATATATATATTTACATATGCAAAGAAGCAGAGAGTTGAGAATGATTTCAATGTATGTGGGATTTTTATATTAAAACACCACAATTGATATTATTTAGTATTTAAGTTTGTATTATAATTATTATTTAAGTTTATTGTTTAAGTTTAGATATTAATTGAATTCAGATTTAGGCATCTGCGTCGTCGTCGTTAGCGTCGTTAGCGTCGTTCGTCGTTCCTCTTGATACGTCGTTCCTCTTCAGATGCTTGTTCTCAACTCTGCTTTGTTCTTGCGTCGTGCACGTCGTTTCGTCGTGTATAACTCCTTGGAGTTATCGTCGTGTATCGTCGTTATCGTCGTGTATAACTCCTCGCAGTTATCGTCGTACATATCGAATACCGTCGTGTGTATCGATATCGTCAAAACAGCTGAGATCATGTTGGTGTTGCCAACCCGATCCCACAACTCGGCCATCCTTCTAATCATTCGTCCTCGAATGCGTCGTCGTCTTCGTCATTGATTGGGCTCCAGGGCTTCATATACTCTGCGCACGTAGTTGTGTGCCCAGGACCATCCAGGAAATGTGCATCTTTGGTTACTTCGTATGTATCTTTCGATTTGATTTTGGTTACTCGATATGGACCTAAATACTTCGGCTTCAGCTTTAGTCCACCTCCAAATTGAGTACGTTTAACTGCTACAAGGTCGCCAACTTTGTAGAGTGCAGCGTGCTTTCGTCGTAAGTTGTATGACTTCTTGTTTTCATCTTGCAAATTTAGAATTTGCTGCTTGGCATGCTTGCGTAAGTCGTCTCGCTTCTCGTTAAACATTTCAATCATCTCGTCTTTAATCATTTGGCTTAGTTGAACATCAGATTTTGTACGCATCTTGATTCCAACTAATAACTCGAACGGCGTCATATCAGTACTCCTGCAGTATGTCGAGTTTATTGCCTGTTGTACTCTTCCAACATATCGGTACCATTTACTCGGGTCATCAGCAGATAATTTCGACAAAACAGATATGATAATGGAGTTCAGTCTTTCCACTTGCCCGTTTGCTCTGGGCAATCCAGTCGTAACAGCGTGATGAACAATATTTTCGGCGTCACAATACTTCTTAAAATCATCCGACGTAAAAGCAGAGCCTCGATCTGTTATTATCTGCACTGGATTCCCAAAAGTTTGGTTGTGTACTTCAAGTCTGGAAATAACGTCATTTGCCGAAGTCGTCTTAGTCGCGTACAGCCAGCAGAATTTGGTGAACCCATCTATGATAGCCAGAATGTGTTTGTATCTCTTATCAGTTGACTCCAGAGGACCCAAGAAGTCTATGTGCAACGTTTGTAATGGCTCCTCTTCTTTCGGCAATGGATGTAACAATCCCTCTTTCTTTCCTTGCTTGCGATTGGAAATGATGCATGGTATGCAGCATCTCACCTGTCGTTCAATCTTTGCGTCGAGTTTGGGAATATAATATTCTTTAGCGATGAGCTCCTTCGTCTTCTTGACCGAAAAGTGTCCTCTCTCGTGGGCAGCTTTGATAATCTCTCTTTGAAAAGATAAAGGTACAACAATTAGTTCGACGTCATCAACAAGTTTGTATAATAATCCCGCTCTCATATAGTAATCGTTGTGTGAATCTTTCTCCGCCAGAATGTCTATAATTGCCTTTATCTCGTCGTCTTGTGCCTGCAAAAACTTGAGTTTGCTGTGGACGCTGTCTTCTGTTATCGTCATAACTGGGTTTCGACTCAGTGCATCTGCGTGACGTATGCTGGTACCAGATCTATGAACCACTTCGAAGTCGAATTCCTGCAGCATAAGGATCCATCGTGCAACTCTGGTACAGACTTCTCTTTTTTCCATCGTCTTGGTGAAAGCATTGCAGTCGCTTACAAGCTTGAAGTGTGTGCCTAACAAATACACTCGGAATTTGTGAAGTGCTTCTATAACAGCCAAAATTTCCAGCTCGTAACTTGTAAACTTTCGTTGGGCATCAGTCGTCTTTCTGCTCATATAATACACTGGATGTAGACGTCCGTCATCGGGTGATATCTGTAGAAGCACGGCTCCAAATCCATCAATCGAAGCTTCAGTGTGCAGCTCCGTACGATGCTGACAGTTGAACATTTTCAACACGGGCTTCTCAGTAATTAGCGCTTTCAGCTTATTAAACGCAGTCATTTCGTTGTCGTTGAGGCAAAACTTGGCATCCTTTTTGAGCAGATCCGTCAAAGGCTTGGCGATGAGTCCAAAATTCAAGATAAACTTTCTAAAGTATCCAACCAGTCCAAGGAAACTTTGAAGTTGTTTCGTGTTTATCGGCAAAGGGAATTTCGTCACAGCTTTCGTCTTGTCGTCAGAAATAGATACTTTCTCGTTTTGAATTTCATGGCCCAGAAATTCCACTTTTTTCTTCAGGAAACTACATTTCTTCCAGTTTATCATAAGGCCGTAGTCCTCGCACTGCTTCATGACTTCTTTCAGATTACTTAATGCCTCATCTTCGTTCTTTCCAGGAATAATGATATCGTCAACGTATGGTATAGCGATGTTTCTACGTGTCAGCTCTCGGAATATAGCATTGATATGTCTCTGGAATACGCGTGGGGAGGTTGCAAGTCCAAAAGGAACCTTCCGAAATTGGTATTGGCCGTTATGGGTAACAAAAGACGTATATTTCCGACTCTCGTCCTCGACATCGACATGGAAGAACCCGTTTTTTAAATCAATCGTGCTATATACTCGTGCATTGACCAATCTGTCGAGCTGATCCTCAATCAACGGCAATGGGAAATGATCTCGCAGAATAACCTTGTTGATTCGTCTGTAATCGATACACAGTCTTGGCGTGCCATCTCGTTTCTTTACCAGAACCACTGGACTGATGTACTCTGATTCTGATTGTTCCACTATGCCATCTTTTTGCCACTGCTCCACTTGCTCTTCGACGATGCAGCGTTCGTTATAAGCAATACGACGTGGGCGTGCATATATCGGGGTATCGTCTTTTACGCAAATTCGCATTTTAACATTCGTCGTCTTCGTGTTTGTCGGCTTGTAGTTTGCAATTAGTTCCTGAACCTCTCGTTTAGCACCCTTGCTAGCATTGTCGTCAATATTTGCGTCGATCTCGTCGTTGTTTGCAGCGCTAATTCTCATCATTGAAGTCATCTCTGCGTCCATATCCGTATCGTCGTGCTTCTTTATGGTGATTCCATCTCGTTTAATCGTTATAACAGCTTGCTTGCAGAACTCTTCGCCCAAAATCATTTCAACGTCAAGGAACATCGGTGACACCACTAAGAAATTGGTTACAAACAACATGTCATCTACGAAAATGGTTTCTTCAATCGATCCCAAAGGCTTTACTCTATTTTGGTTACCAAAACCGACAAGATACACGTTCACTGGGTTGATCTTCTTGTTCTTCAGCTGAAAATACGCCAACTCATTTATAATGTTGTATTTGCTTCCCGTGTCAATCAGAGATATAAATTCCTTGTCAGCGATACGTACTTCTTTGCTCATGGACGTCTTGTTTTTAATTTGGCGCATGTTCGCAACTTTCTCAGGCTCTGTTGGTTTGCTCTTGGTACAATCCTTCGAGATGTGTCCAAATTCATTACAATTGAAGCATTTCCTTCCTTTAGCTTTGTCCGTGCACTGATTTGAAGTGTGGCCCTTGACACCGCAATTGAAACACTTAACGTCATTGTTCTTTTGGGCTTCTCGTGTGTTCTGCGTACGCTTAAATCTTTCGCCAACATGCTTTTCTTTCTCGATCCTGCCATTCATCTTTTCATAACATTTCAATTTTTCTTTAAATTCTTTCAGATCTTTGGCATTGTATAGCATTGCTTTGTTCACACTCAAATCATTGATGCCATCAATTACGTACTGCATTAAAGCGTTCGTCTCGATGTTGCCTCGTGAAGCCATCTCTTTCATCTTTAGAAGATATTCCAGAACATTCTCATCTTTCGTTTTCTTCGATTCTGACAAAAGCTTGTGTAATTGAGCACTGTTCACTTTTGTCTCAAATTCTTCCAGCAGCGACTTTTTGAGCATACTCCAGTTTTTTATTCCTCGTTCGCTCATAATAAACATTTTGGCTAATCCCTTTAGCGACCTCTTGGCAAAGATAAACTTCTGTAGTTCGTCCCATAACATAATCGTTGCCATTTCCTCAAAATCGTTGATCCATACTTCCACAGCGATAGTGTCATCACCACTAAATGGACGTAGTGTGTCTTCAACATCTCGAAAATTCAATGCGAACTTGGCCGTCGACGTGTGCGTATTGTTAGGTCTACCAATATTTTGGCCCGGCACTGTAGAGTTCTCAGAAAATGCGTTGTTTCGTCTAGTTGCGTCAGCTTCTTCGTTAACTTGAGGCACGCTTCGTTCACTTTTGTCATCTGCATCGTTTTCGTCTTCGCTTTCGTCATCTTCTTCTTCCTCACATTCGTTTTGCGCATCTACCAATAAATTGGATTTCATCAGATTGCGAAATATGTACGTCATCAAATTCGTCTTATTATGTTGCAGCCCTAGTATGTTGCAAATTACAGCAAGATCGTTGTCCGACAAATTTTCAGCCACATATGCCACTTTGTTACTCCATTCCTCGTCTGTTTCCGTGTAAATAAAGCCTTCGAAGTCACGCAAACGTCTCCTATTGTTTCGATCACCTATTGACTCGAAAACAAATTTGTGCAGCAACTCAATGTTCGTCTTCTTTTCCCTGTGCAAAGCATCCAGAATTTTCTCGAAATCTTTCAAGCTGGTCATCGTGTCGTCGTTTGATATTCTTCTTCTTCGCAAACTTCTTTGTCACTCAATCGTCGTTTATTTGTTTAGTTAGGTTGAGCCCCCATATTTGTGGGATTTTTATATTAAAACACCACAATTGATATTATTTAGTATTTAAGTTTGTATTATAATTATTATTTAAGTTTATTGTTTAAGTTTAGATATTAATTGAATTCAGATTTAGGCATCTGCGTCGTCGTCGTTAGCGTCGTTAGCGTCGTTCGTCGTTCCTCTTGATACGTCGTTCCTCTTCAGATGCTTGTTCTCAACTCTGCTTTGTTCTTGCGTCGTGCACGTCGTTTCGTCGTGTATAACTCCTTGGAGTTATCGTCGTGTATCGTCGTTATCGTCGTGTATAACTCCTCGCAGTTATCGTCGTACATATCGAATACCGTCGTGTGTATCGATATCGTCAAAACAGCTGAGATCATGTTGGTGTTGCCAACCCGATCCCACATGTATATTTAATGACTGCACGACGCTGCGTTTCCCAAAGGTCTTCATAAATATTTTCACCACTAATGAGCTCGACGATTAATCGCAAAATGTCACACACACACACACACCCACATGTCATACACACACACACACACACTCATATACCCTATAGAAACTCTTTCATGTGGTACTTCTGGCTGAAGTGAAATTGTCAACGAAAATTTTTTGTACATGAAATGAAGCCATTTCATATGGGAAATGGAATAGAGTTGGATGGAAAATTTGCTTGCGTCATGGCAAATTGTATGGTAAATGCTAATTGGAGGGCACAAGACGCTGTGGCAATTACACAACACAACACTGGAGCAACAGTAACCATACTTAAATATCAATTAAAATGCTTCACTAAATTTCACTTTTGCGTACTTATTTTTTTTTCCCTGCCATTGGAAACTTTATTGTAGTTGCTCTTGTTTTTGCTCTTGTTGTAGTTATACTGAGTGTGTCCTTACAAAATATGTGGAAAATGCATTAGAAATTAAGTTGCCAGTGTTGCAAAGTTCCATAAACTATTGTCGCAGCAGCAGCAGCAGCAGCAGAAGTAGTGGCAGCAGCACAAATTCCATTAAAGTTTTGCATTTCAAATTGCATCAGCACATAAGCGGGCGTGGCAAGTTCACTGGAGAATGCCCAACGAGGGCGCTGATGGGTGTGAGAAAAGTGCGTTGCCAGTCGACATACATGATTGTTCATGCTGAATATGTATGTTCGTGTGTGTGTGTGTTTTAGGGCGTGTATGTTGATGTAGTGAATTGAGGTTAGTTTCGTTTAACCCTAGAAAGACAGAGTTGAATTAAGATTACTATGCTTGTAATCTTTAAACCTATTAAAAGCAGAAACTTTATTTAATATTTGATTATTAATTTATTTTTAATTTAAATAAATTTATAATTAAAAATTAAAATATATCTGAGAATTTACTAAATATTTTAAGTGAATTTCAATTAAATTTAAAAAAAAAAATTAAGTTTGCATCACAATTTATAATGATATGAAAAATTTCATAAATTGATTTTATATTTATGAATATGTAGTCAAAATTTCTTTAGATGCCATTGACGACTTCGAAAGCTAGCCATAAACTTCTGAATCTGTCACTTTGACAAAAGTACAGGGTTAATTCATGCAAAAAGGTTATGCAGTGAACGAGAGGAGCAACAAGAGGTGTTTTGGGGGTTATATCTGGAATGCTGCTCCCTTATGTGCGTTGTGGGTTTTTAGCAGCAAATCGAGTCAGAATCAGAATCAGAGTCTCTGTCAAGTCAAACCGAACTGAACTGAACTGAACCGAAGCGAACAGAACCAAAGCCAAGTTAAGTAAAGGATAGAAGGGGAAGGGTTAGGGGAAAGGAAAGCAGTTTGGTAAGAAATGGGTTGGCATAGAGCCAATCAAGGCATTCAAAGAGAGCATATTTAAATAGCTTTTAACATGCACGAGCTGTCGAGCAGTTGAGCTGCTGTAGTTAAGTGAAGGCCAAACCAAAGGCGACACAAAAATGCAACCCGAAGAGGATCCAAACCTAGAGTTTTTCAGCAAACATTTTTCAAAGCAAACTGGGTTGGGAGAAAGGCTAATGCAGGTACAGGATAACAGGACGAGACTATTGAGGTAGATTCCCAGCTTAAAGTCGTTTAGTAATGCAGTTAACGTGAGATGCATCTTTGCCTTTGATGCATTGCCATTTCTAAGTCAGACAGAGACAACAAGATGACATAGAAAAAGAAATAAAAAGAAGGAAAAAAAGACAGAGAGAGAGAGGGAGAGAGAGGTTGTAAGCTTACCCAAATGTCTGACTAATGGCTTGCTGGCCAAAAGCAAAAGTCAAACTCTAAAGCAAAGTTAATTTTCCAAGAGATGCTAATGAGTTTCCATCGATAAATGCTCAGTTCATTACTCGAAACTTGAAAAGCAAAACTAAAAACATACTTAGCTTAAGACTAAAAGTACAATCTACAATTAAACCAGAAAGGGGGAGAGAGAGAGACAGAGCCAGAGACAGAGAACGAGTGACGTCCTAATATCAGGCATGAGAAAAAGGTTTTAAACAGAGAATAAATAATTTATAATGTACATTTCTTATGTGTTTATTTAGTATTTTATTCAGTGTTAAATTTTAAATTATGTATAACTAATTTGATTCATAGATTTTAAAATCGTATGTCCTAAGAATCAGACTTACACATTTGGAATAATATATTGTTTTGGCTAGTATAAATTACTATATGATTTTATAAAAACTATTTAGTAAATGAAACCAAATTCAAATTCTGAATAGGCAGTTAAAAGCATGCGTTAAATATTTTATTTAAATATATTTGAAAAGTAGCTGCAATAAGAGATTATATATTTAGTAAACTGATGAGTGTTAATTATAATGAGAAATTTCTAAGGCTTGTCGAAGAAATGATCTAACAACTCGTTATTGATAACACCAAATGTCCAGCGTTGTCGATCGTTGCTCTCCTGACACTCATTGGTATAAACTGATGCCACATTGTTCTCCAGAAAAGCCTCTAGGCAACGATTACTTCCTTTTCCATGGACAATCCATTGATGCTCACGATCATAATACCAGTACTGATTGCCACCTTGATTATGACAATCCCACATCCACACAGTGGCATTGGGATGAGAGTCCTGCACATCCAGGCACTCGCCGTCGCCATTGCGCCGCAACTCACGTTGCGCAGTAAGTTTCCAGAATTGATTTGACTGCGGAATTGTAAGGTTCTCGGCACAGAAATAAAGGCCTACCGGATTGCTGGCCGGCAGGTTCATGTTATCAACACAGTACTGTGGATAAGCCAAACTTTGAATGGCACCAGATGCATAGGCAGGTGGTTCAATTGGGGGAAACTTGACCAGAAAGTCAGGAGCAACTTCCTTCATATACCAGTCAAAGGACTTGCACTGCAACTTCTCACGAATTGCTCGCTGCCTGCTCAAGTCTCCAGCATCAATATTATCATAGGTCTGCGGATCACGTTTGTAAACATATTCCTTATACTCGTCCATCCAGACCTCGGCAACTCGCTTGTGATTCTAGTTTATGTCAAGATAATATAATCCACAAATTGACGGATAAATTTATTTGCATTATGCTCACCCTGGCAACAAAGTTGTAATTACGCGGATTGGGACGTGGATCCATGGGACCACGGAATATGTGCGCTACACGGGAGCAAGGAACATCCAAGAGCATGCCTCCACACATCCAGATCTTAAAGCTCAGCTCGTACTGCTCACCTCCCCAAATATCAAGCTCATCGTCATAACCTCCCAGATCCCAAAAGAACTCAGTGTTAATGGCAAACAGGCCACCCATCATTACCGGACTGCGAAATGGCAGAGATTTGTCCACACTGTCCTCGGGCAACACCGGCAGCTGTTTATAGTAAAATCGCCAGTCGAATCCGCCTCGAACTCCTTCCTGATAACCTCCATTGTAGGCAAAGTTGTTGTGATCGATGATGTCCACAATGGGACACGTCACAATCTTTTTGTCGATAACAATGGGTTCCAACAGTGGCGGAAGCTGTTATCAGATAATTACCAAACTTTAATATTCGATTCTTAGCTGCTTCCTATGTACAGACTTACCCAATTATAGTTGACCTCAATATGGGAATCAAAGAATACCATAACCTCAGCGGTGGCAACTTTAGCACCAGCCAAACGTGCCCCAATTAAACCTTTTCTCTCAGGATTGTGAACCACATCAACGAGTTGTGGCCAGTGTAGGGAGACATAGTCGTCTAACTGCTGTTTAAGAGATTCCCAATCGCTTCCATCGTCCACCAGTATTATTTGCTTAAGCAACTCCGGCGGTGTTCGATTGATAATGCTGTAAACCGAACGGAGTAGCGTCTTAAAGTGCTCATTATAAAAGATAAAGACAACACTGATGCTGGGTAGTTTCGCTAGATATTGTCGGGTCTTGCACCTAAAAACAGAATATGATTGATAACCATAAATTATTAATTAGAAATCATTCAATCATTATCAATCATAATCAATCATCATCAATCATCGTCAATCATTGTAAGTAACCATCAACCATCATTAATAATTTTCAATCATTAGCACTCTTCATCAATCATTTTTCAAGAAAAACTTACTCCTCTCTACGAACATCAGGCACTGAGCGATTAACCGAAATTTTATCGGAGAGTAGTCCATTGAAACCATTCTTTCGGTAGAGTTCTTTTTCCAGTTCTTCCTCGGCGGGATCCTCGATCTTTGCAGGAAGTCCATGTTCTCCAAGACCGTACCGCTGCTTGTCGGCTTCCATAGCCTCGTGATTGGACCAGTCCTTGCGTTCACCTTGTGGTGTTGGAAGTGTGAACATTTTGATTTGAGGTTCTTCCTTTGCTGCCTGTTTCGCACTCGGATCCTCATGTACGGAATTACGATCCTGGAATGGAGGACGAGCTGGTCGACGTGTCGGCTGCACATTAGCAGCCCTGAATTCAGGTGTTTTGGGATCTCCATTGGGGTCCAGATTGCTTTCGTCGACGGCATTAGTGTTGTTACTACCCATTCGCTTTTCCACAATCATCGTTGTGACCAAGGAGATGAAGGCAATGAATAGGACTAGGAATATCACTTTGCGCACCAGGCGCTTCACTTGTCGTTTCTTTAGGGCCATGATCCGTACGTTGTGTTGCTGGGGACACACAATCTGCAAATGGTTCTATGCTGCTGTGGCTTTTTGCCGCCGAGACTGAAATGCGTGGCATGGGGACTCATTAATCTAATTGCCTATTGAGAGTAGCAGTGTGATAAGGTAACGAAACTTATTTTCGTTGATTATTTACATCATTCTTCACTATCAATTAGAGTTATCATATCTGATTGCAGCTGCCAGCAAACAGACTCAAGTGCAAAGCTTCACTCAAGCAAACCACTCAATCGCCACCTAGCGATATTTACACGAACTATTGGCAAACTTTTAAAATATTATTGAGAGATGTTGACGTCTGACTGAAGTTTGCGAATTCTCTAAATGAGTAGGCTCAACTAAAAAATGCCTTGTACCAATTACACATTAAGAAAATTTAATTATTTTCGAGATAATATTCTTTTATTCAGCATTAAAATATTTAAAATTAATATTATTAAGGTGTGTATTAATATTTTAACTTATTTATATATTACCTTGGCTTGAACAACAATTTAGCCTAGACAACACATGATATTAGATATTATCAAAGAAATGATCTAGTAACTCGTTATTAACGATTCCAAAGGCCCAGCGTTGTGCAATATTATTCTCCCTGCAATTATTAGTAGTAACTGATGTTACATTTTCCTTTACAAATGCCTCCATACAGACATTTCTATCCTTGCCATTTAAAATCCATTGATGCAACCGATCATAATACCAAAATTGATTGCCACCTTGACCATGGCAATCCCACATCCAGACAGTCGCATTGGGATGTGAATCCTGCACATCCAGACACTCGTTGTCCCCTATGCGTTTCAATTCTCGCCTTCCACTGAGACTCCAAAATTGATTAGCCTCTGGGAATGTCAGATTTTCAGAGCATAAACCTAATCCAATGGGATTTTCGTTAGACAGATTCATGTTATCCACACAGTACTGTGGATAAGCCAAATTCTGAATGGCACCAGATGCATAGGCAGGTGGTTCAATTGGGGGAAACTTGACCAGAAAGTCAGGAGCCACTTCCTTCATATACCAGTCAAAGGACTTGCACTGCAACTTCTCACGAATTGCTCGTTGTCTGCTCAAGTCACCAGCATCAATATTATCATAGGTCTGCGGATCACGTTTGTAAACATATTCCTTATACTCGTCCATCCAGACTTCGGCAACTCGCTTGTGATTCTGCATTGAAAATAAAATAGTTAATAGTTTACTCAATACTTGTTTGTATGTTTTAATGACTACCCTGGCCACATAGTTGTAGTTTCGTTGATTGGGTCTATTAAATTTAGAATCGTGAAATATATGTGCCACATGAGAGCAAGGAACATCCAATATCATGCCTCCACACATCCAGATCTTAAAGCTCAGCTCGTACTGCTCACCTCCCCAAATATCAAGCTCATCGTCATAACCTCCCAGATCCCAAAAGAAATCCGTGTTAATAGCAAACAAGCCACCCATCATCACAGGATTGCGAAATGGCAAAGATTTGTCGACACTTTCATTTAAAAACATTGGCAGATGTTTATAGCGAAAGTGCCAATCGAAACCACCGCGAAGTCCCTCTTGATAGCTTCTGTAGGCTAAGGTGTTGTGATCAATGCCGTCCACAATGGGACATGTTGATATCCTTTTATTTATAGCAATAGGTTCCAACAGTGGAGGTAGCTGGACATTTTAAAAATTGAAATTGTAGTTTATACTTGTTTTTTCTCCTTTAGGGGAGACTTACCCAATTGTAGTTGACCTCAATATGGGAATCAAAGAATACCATAACCTCAGCAGTGGCAACTTTAGCACCAGCTAAACGTGCCCCAATCAAACCTTTTCTCTCAGGATTGTGAACCACATCAACGAGTTGTGGCCAGTGTAGGGAGACATAGTCGTCTAACTGTTGCTTAAGAGATTCCCAATCGCTTCCATCGTCCACCAGTATTATTTGCATAAGCAATTCCGGCGGTGTTCGATTGATAATGCTATACACTGAACGGAGTAGCGTCTTAAAGTGTTCATTATAGAAGATAAGGACAACACTGATGCTGGGTAGTTTCGCTAGATATTGTCGGGTCTTGCACCTAAAAACAGAATATGATTGATAACCATAAATTATTGATTAGAAATCATTAAGTGTCATCAATCATTGACAATCATAATCAATCATCATCAATCATCGTCAATCATTATAAATAATCATCAACCATTATTAATAATTTTCAATCATTATCAATCATGAGCACTTTTTAACAATCATCATCAATCATTTTTTAAGAAAAACTTACTCCTCTCTACGAACATCGGTCACTGAGCGATTGACTGAAATCTTATCGGAGAGTAGTCCATTAAAGCCATACTTTCGGAAGAGTTCTTTTTCCAGCTCTTCCTCGGCGGGATCCTCGATCTTTGCCGGAAGTCCATGTTCTCCAAGGCCGTAGCGCTGCTTATCAGCTTCCATAGCCTCGTTATCTGACCAATCCTTGCGTACAACTTGCGGTGTTTGTATATTTTGTCCTTTGCCTGTCTCATGTTTTTTTACTATTACTGTGACGATGAGTACCGTAATTACGATAATTATCAATCGAATTATGACTTTTCGTGCAATTCGTCTTATTGAGCGTTTTTTGACGACCAATACATTGTGCAGCTGAGACACTCTGTCTGTTAAAGGTTCCATTTTAAAAATTTAAGAGTACAATGTGCGAGTGTTCCATAATCTAATTGCTTTTGTGATAGAGCAACGAAACTCAATTTAGTTATAATTATACTCCATTATTAAATTAAGTAGATATATTTATGTATCTGAGAACAAGAGTTAACTAACTGAATGAATCTATTCCAAACTACACTCACTAGATTCGTACAACAACTGAGCGTAAAACATTACCGCCATCTGTCGAATCTAAAATGGAACTTTTTCTATCGTATTTAAAATGAATTTCACGGTTCTGATAATGGGTTGGTTACAGTTTAGAAGATAGTTCTATTTTAATGAGTGTGCTCGACTCGGAAATGTTCGGTAATCAGAGTTATAGTTTCCACATATTTGTGTTGGATTTTGTAGATGTTACTCTAATAAATATATGCAATATATTTAATTTACTTTGTACATTTTAAATTTGTTTAAGGTATTTAAATTGGGCTTGCAATATTCAAATAAACCCAGTAAACACTTGAGTAGATAGTAATCCTATTACAGTCAAAATACTTTAAATTTCAATTCTGTTTCATAAATCGCTCTTTAACTTTTAACTGTTTCTCGCTGTTGTCACTTTTTTTTTGGCTTTATGCCGTCACAGCTGCCAGCCTGGATTTGAGCCAGCCTTTGTCCACAATGCCAACAATTGTAAGAAAGCATTGCCGCACACAAACACATACATACACTCACAAACCACACAAACACACTCGTACACTCGCACACTCAAAGAATTGGTGGGCATTTAAGCGCATATTTATTGTACAACGTCGCGTATGCGCAATAAATTTTCACAAAATTTCGACGCATTGTGGCAATAAAATGACGTTTTTTCATATTTACACATAAAGTCATCGCCAGAAACCTTGCCGTAAAGTGTGAAGCGGAACTGAGGGGTAAAGTGTATATAGTAGGGGCGAAAAGGAGGCGTGGCCATATTTTTATGGCCTTTGCTTCCCCTTTCTGTCGCATGTGATGTAAAATATTTTCAACGCAGACATTTTTATTTATACATAAAGATAAATGTGCATAAATGCTGTATATATGCACACAAACATACATATATTTGATGGCAGCCGATGTGTGATAACAAAACAACAATAACAATAGCAACAAAAAAAACAGCAACAATAACAACCAATGTATTTGACAAGCGGTTGTTGCTTGTTTCTGTTTTTTGTTTGTTTTGTTTCTTGGCCGCTGTTGTTGGCCATTTCAACAGCCAAAAATGACACATAAAAGTAAAAGTATATCCGTAAACATAAATACATCAAATGCTTCAATAACTTTGCCAAACGATAAACATAAACCATTGCCATTACATATTAATTAAACATCAGTTTTTCCCAAACTACAGCACTTACTATTGTTACTTATTTGATATTCGTTATCAGTCAAATGCTTGATGAACTCATCAAGTTGAGCACAGTTGCCGTTAAATTGTTATCTCTTTTATCTTTACGTCAATTTGTGCATAGATATAGTACTTATGTTGTTATGACAAAGTAATAGTCATCTAATCTTCGTAGGCTTGTGTTAATTTTGTTAACAATTTTTTTATAAAACAAATTTTTTTAAATCGATTAATTTTTGAATTTTTATATGGCATTAAAAATTTTAAGATAATATACAATCTATACAATACATTATATACATTTAAGTATGTGGGAATTGAATCTTAACCACAAGCAAAACTCACGAGAGACGCATAGTGGTCTCCGTTATTAAACACTGAAGTTGACAAACTAGTTACTGAGTCATTTTAAGGCAGATGAACTAAATGAATGAACGGTAGTCGATGGCAAGATCTCGTAGAAGACACAAGCAGAAGCAAGTCGTGAAACTTAATAAGTGGCCCAAATACCCACATATGTTTTAAACTATTGTTAATGAACGTAAAATATTATACAATAAACTAAAATAATAAACTAACTAAAATAATGATTATTATTGCACTAACGCGGAATATCGTGATTACATGTATGAAAAGAACTTCAACCGAGATTTATTTTTAATGCATTATTATTTATTATTTAATCATAATGTTATTTTCTTGTTTCAAAGAAAGACTGAAAATAGTGGATAGTTTGTCCATTTTCTACATTTCTGCTCTAATTTCTGTTGCACTTTTTGCAGTTCATATAATTTATTTTAGTTTATATAAAACGCTTGAATTTAGTTGTGTATTTACATAAATGTTTTTAAATTTTCTTTCCGATTTTAATAATGGATGAAATATTTTATTATATTTTGAATTTTAACAGTTTTACTTTGTGTTGTAAACGCAAATTTTTTATTTGTGAACACGGGCTTAAATGCTACGCAATTTTGTTTCAATCTGCACACTGTCCCCTTCTCTCTCCCTCTCTCTCTCCCATTCTATTTATTCCGTACTCTTTCTATGTAGAGCAGTCTTTGTCGTGCTTGTGATGGGGCTTTAAAAGCATTTTGCAGGCATTTGCACATGCATAATAAATAAATAAAACGGTCACTAAGCGAGGGTTGGGAGAAAGGAATGAAAATGGGAGGCTAAGGGAGCATGGGCCATATAAAAATGTACGCGTTTGTAATTACGTTGAAATTAAGCCGGCATCAACATTTAATTGCAAGAGTCCTGGTATTTTGGTCCAGCCAACATACATACATAGCTGTATCTCTGTCTCTCTATTTCTGCTTTGAAAGCAGCCACGCATGCCAAAAAAGGAATGAACATTTAATTAACAAATTTTACGCATTTATTTTCTATTTTCATGTGCTCTTGGTGCTGCTGTTGCTGATGCTGATGCTGTTGCCGATGCTGACCAACCAAAAACCGTGACAACATAATTTGCCTGACCTGAAAATAATATGGCGGCGACTTCATCCCAACACACAACAACAATAATAACAATAACAAAAACAACAACAACAACAACAACAACAATGTGGGTGTATGCTCCACTAATGCCAAACCACATCAACATCAACATCCACATTAACCACAATCGCAGTGAAAACGAAGGACATTGATGCCGTCGAGGGTAAATCAGTGTCACTTCCCTGCCCCATTGCCGAGCCTCTGAATGATGTTTATATGGTCTTATGGTTTCGTGATAATGCTGGCATACCTTTATATAGGTGAGTACACTTGCCCTATGTCTCTCTCTCTCTCTCTATCTCTCTCTTTGCCTCTCTCTTCGTGTGTGTTTGGGTGGCAGGGAGTAAGGTAAGTTGACTCATTTGGCTCATTGTCTGTCTGTTTAGAGGCATTTAATTAAATGCAAACGAGCCTCGAGAGCAGCTGCCTTTTAAATCGCTGGCCCACGGCCCACACAAGCAACTACATAATTTTTTTTGACATACCCTGTACTTAGAATGGTTAAAATGGGTATACCAATATTAATAATTTTACTAATTAACTCGTAAAGAAATCAATGGAGCACAAACTTATATGTTGAAAATAATTCAGTAAAACTTTGACTTTTAATTGCTTGAAATAATAATTGGAAAAACAGCTAATTTAAATTTTAAGATTAAGGAAATATTCTGTTAGATATATTTACTTAAAAATCAATAATAAATAATATATTAAATAATAAATTAGTTCAACATTTACTGAACTTCAACGAAATCATGCAATTTAATTTGCATAGTTGCAGACTATTTTTTAACACTAACAGAAACTGTTACTTAAAGTTATGTATAACTAACATATTATTTAGCTCAGCAATTAATTTTTAATATGTATTCTTAAAATTTTTAAAGTCTGATATCATTAAATAAATGATTATAACATAAAAATGCTTGAGGTAACTATAAAGAACAATAAATAGTTATAGATATAGTTATAGTTAAATATGAATACTATACGATCCGAAATGCCACGCTGACTATTAGGGTATTAAAGAGTCGAGTATTTTATTTTTCAACTTGATAAGTTTGTTTTTTTTTTTGTTTCAGTTGTGGCACCTGTCTGGCCGCTGATAAGTACCCTTGCCCCTAAAAATGTGATTTAACTTTTCTCAGAGTGTGTTTTTGTCTGGGTGTGTGTGTGTGTGTGTTTTGTTCTTGTAACAGACGCACACTAAATTAACTTAATTATGTTTACCTAATTTACTAATTAACCTCAGACGTAAAGCCGCAAGAATTGTGTGGCTAAATGCCGTTGAGTTTCTTTCTGTTTTATCAGGATTTAGGATTTAATCCTGTGGACAGCTCAAATTGTTGTAACCTGCTCCATGGCAATAAAGCAGATCATAAAGAACGCTCTAAAAAAAAATACTAAAAACTGTATGGAGTCGATTTATATACTTTTTCAACCCTTAAATAAAAGAGTAAAAGGGAGAAAAGTGTGGCCAAGATGCAGAAACTGAAGGTCTAATTGCATTCACGACATTTTAACGCTAAGTTGCGTCTCTTGATTGTCAAATTCGCGTTTTAAATGCAATTTATGGCACTCCAAAGATTTTACAAAAGTTTCCAAATAGACTAATGGCAATGGTTGTAGGAGCTTTAAGTGCATTTTAAAATGTTGTAGCTATACAGAATGTCGATTGGAAATTATCAAACATTTATTAAATTATATTTTAACACTGATTCAAACATTTTCTAAAAGTTTAAAGATAACTTAAGTACTTTCATATTTAAATAAAAATTAAACTACAAATCATAATAAACCTCATAATCAATGTTCATAAAATCATTTGATTAACACTATAATCTCGGCGCAAAAACGATCTTCAGTCACAACCACAGTGCTGGCTAAATAATTCTTAGCAGCGCCTCGGCTTTTGGCCATTTTCATTAAAGTCAATTTGCTTGAGCCATGTAGCATATTATTTGGCCATAAAACGTTGCTCTTGCTGCATAGAATCCAAAGAGCAGTTATTAAGTTCAAACTCTATGGAGCATTTCACTTTCTCCACTTCACTTGGCGCCACGCCTGCAACTCAAAAGCCAAATGCAACAGTTTTTTATTTATATTTTTCCATTTTCCATTTTTTTGTGTATTGCTGTTGTTGTAGTTCTTTAGTTTTTAATTAAAATGGCGGCGCAGTGAGCAAAAATAAACAACAACAACAACACCAACAACAAGAATGTGAAAGAAAACGCAACAAAATTGGGTTAACGTTTCACTCCTTTTCATGCGGCCTTTAACGTTTCTCGCTCTGCACTTGAGTTGCCTCCGCGTGGCACGCAGCAATTAAGTTGTTGCATTTTCTTGCGTCAACGTCAGCAGCTGCAGCTGCAGTCGCAGTCGGCAGCTGGCAGCTGGCAGCAAGCAGAAGGCGCGAGGTTTGGCCGCATAAATTATTGCGTGTTGCATACAAAAGGGCGTTTAACGCGCCACTTGCCGCAGAGCATTCCCAAAAGTGGCTGCGCTGCAACAAAAACAACAAGAACAATAATAACAAATAAGAGCATCGACAACAAACAAGCACTATAAATAGGCACTTTTGAGGCTCAGAATCGAAACTGAGCGCAATTTAACTTTTACACAAGTTATCAGCAATTAATAGATTGAATTCGAGTAGAATTTGAATAGAATTTAACTTAATACTGGCAACAGCCGGTTTCAATGAGAATAATAGAGTATAAGCATTGATAAACATTCAACATTTCGAAATGAAATTGTTATTTAAAATGTATTCACAATTTCTAAAAATCAAATATTTAACTAGATTTCATTTTTTGGCATTTAAAAATATATTCTCTGTATAACACTTTAGTTGCAGCTATTCTCATTCACTCATGAAATGAAAGAAAATTGTTTTTCGTTTCATTTTGTATAAATTTTCATCTGAATAATTAAAAACTTGCACAAAGAACGACTAACATATTTTTTATAATACATATATATTATAGTATTGTATAAATAAAGAAGAGTTTGTGGCAAACATTTGTAAAACAAAAGTCTTTTAGCTTAAATGGTTCACTTTTAAATGGTTTAAAAGTCGTATATCATACGTAGGCTGCTATATATATTTCTGGCCTAGGCAACAATAAGTGTTGCCAGGTGCAATCTGATATTTCCATTGGAAAGGTTGACATTTTTTAGCATAACATCACTCAGAACGTGTTGTCATTTAATCGTGAATTGTTAAACTTACAGAGCTTTGAACAATTCAATTCCGTTAAAAAAATGGAATTGACACGTGAGCATTTTCGTGCGATCATTTTTCACAACTTTCGACGTGGATTATCCAGACAAGAGTGCATCGATGAACTTAAGTCTTTGTATGGCGATCAAGCACCATCCTATAGCACCGTGAAAAACTGGTATAACGAATTTAATCGTGGTCGCAGTTCGCTCAACGACGAATTCCGTGAAGGTCGTCCAAAAACGTCCGTTGTACCAGAGAATATTGATGCCGTGCGTGAACTAATAATGCAAGATCGTCATGTGACATACCGGGAGATAGAGGCATCCTTGGGCATTTCTCCCACCAGCATACATTCGATATTACATAAACACCTGAACGTAAAAAAGGTTTGTTGTCGTTGGATCCCGCACAATTTGACAATCGCTCAAAAAAAGGCTCGTGTCGATTGGTGCAAAGAAATGTTGAAAAAATACGATCGCGGTGCTTCAAAAGATGTTCATAAGATCGTCACAGGTGACGAATCTTGGATCTATGCGTATGAGCCCGAAACAAAACAACAATCGACCGTGTGGGTCTTTGAAGACGAGCCAAATCCAACGAAAGTTGTTCGTGGAAGAAGCACTTCGAAGCAAATGGTCGCCTGTTTCTTCGGCAAAACTGGTCATGTGGCGACTGTTCCGCTTGAGCAACGAAGGACGGTCAATTCTGAGTGGTACACCACAATTTGTTTGCCTGAAGTCTTCGGAGAAATTCGAAAAACAAACAAGAGAAGACGAATCATTCTTCACCATGACAACGCGAGCTCTCACACATCGGCTCGAACCAGCGCCTTTTTGACCGGCCAAAACGTCGAATTGATGGGTCATCCGCCGTACAGCCCTGACTTGGCACCCAATGACTTCTTTTTATTCCCGCACATCAAGAAAAAAATGCGTGGTCAACGATTTTCGTGCCCAGAAGATGCTGTTGAAGCGTTCAAAAACCATGTTTTGGAGGTGTCTCAATCGGAGTGGAAAAAGTGCTTCGACAATTGGTTTGAGCGCATGCAAAAGTGTATAAATCAGGCTGGAGAATACTTTGAAAAACAATTTTTGATGATAAATATTCGCATTTTCATTATTAGGCCAGAAATATATAAATAAATAAATAAATATAAATAATCCATTAATTTTACTTTGATTTTTGGCTGATTTTTTAAAAAATATAGGTAATATACACATATAGTGTGTGACAAAATAAAGAAATTTTCATAAGTGTACAAATTATCTTGAACTTTTTTGTAATACTCTAATCTCAATATTCCCAATTTCTTTTAGTTTTGTAATATTTTCCCTCCTGGAGAATAAGCTGAAAGACAATCGCGGAAATGTCTGTATTTAATGCATATTTAGAGCCATGTTAATTTTAATGTAGGCTCATAACATGCTCTCACCAACCCACCGTTTGCTTCAGTGCAGGGTATATCATAAATCCTGCTTCTAAGTGTTATGGCCTCAGTGTGCACTTAGGTAAAACTTGGCGCATTAAATGCAGCGCCAAGAACGAGAACGACGACGACCCTGAGAACAGAACTGCACAAGAAAATTGAAAAAATGTTTATCTGCCAGCCATAAATTTAATTTTGGCAGCAGAGCAGCAAACAGTTTAGAGGAGTCGTTAGGAGGAGAGTGTGTTAGGAAGGGGAACGAACGGCTCTAATGAGCAAGTCAAAATAAATGGGGCTAATTTTCGCGCGCGCAATTTTAGAATGAGCTGCGTTTGCGAAATAATGCCACGACCACCGTGAATTATATTGCCTATGGATTTCATTAGTTTCCACATTTTTTTGCGAGTAAAGTTTTGGCTGAAATTTAAGAATTTATATCAGCTTGATTTAATTTCTTGTGTGAAAAAAGCGCAAATTAAATATGTATGTTGTTATGTATTTGGCATGACGCCGTGTATGTATGTACGCTCTATAACAATAATTTTTATCTGATATACCTGTCTCTGTCTCACACACTTAACATCTCTTTCAACGCTTGTTTTTGCAGCTTCGATGTGCGCGATAATATGGCCATAGAGCAGCCCCGACATTGGTCAGCTCCAGAGGTGTTTGGATCACGTGCCAAATTCCATTTTGACTCGCAGCCAGCAACCTTGGAAATAAAGGTGAGTTCTCAAATTGTTATCCAACCCACCACAAGCACTCGACCATTATTTATCCAAACGTGTACACAAATGAAAACAAGACTCATTTCTACCATCCAAAGTTTGTATCAAATATTTAAATATTCCATTAAATTCAGCGAAAAATTGCATAAGCGTAGCATGGTCTGAATACGATGAGGCACGTCTAGAAAATACCCTGTGTGGAGCAGTGAAAAATACACGAATTAAATAGGGTCTGCACTTTATAAATGTGTGGTACTATAGGAGCTAGAGTCATAAAATTTGAAATGCATGTACTTCAATAGTATACTGCAAGCAGATCATGTTTATTTGATGTATAATATATTCTTGACCTCCGAAAATTATGAAAAGCTCTTTATGAACTAGAATATATGTGAAATTAGCACTTTAAAAGAAGATGAGAATGGGTATGCACTTTCTAAGAGCTAGAGCCATCAAATTTGGCATGCCGCTACTTCAAAAGTACACTTCAAGCAGCTCATATTAAATATAATAAGTATGCCCAAGCCCATACAGTTGCTTTATCTATATCCAGAAGTAATTTGGTTAGAATCGGATATCCATTTATGAACATGCGATATGAAAGCTCGATAAGAACAAGTGGTTAAAATAAATAACTTTTACAGTCTAACACTTTCAGTTTATTTAACTAGTTTAATAGATAATTGAAAACTATCTACCATTTCGACCAGTTATCATGCCCATTTATGCTATATTTTCACTGAGTATACAAATAAACAACTGTTGGATAATCAAAAACCAATTTGTTATTGAATATTCTTTATTTTGTTTAAGCAAATTGAATTAAGTTTGGCACAGTTATTGATACAGAATTTTTTAATCTGAATATAAAGTAATAAAAATGGAATAATCAGAGTAAAATAATGATAATTTTGAGTTTAAAAAATCATATAAAAACTGTATTTAGTATTTTATGAAATAAATTAGGTGAATAGATTATATAAAACATTATAGCTATGGATATAGATTATTTAAGTTTTATGCCATTTTTTGGTGCTTATAGATAAGCTGGAATATTAAGTTAAAAATCAAAAAGAAAAAAGAACATGTATTAAATTAAGCGAGTCCGAAAACGAGTAAACGGATGTTAGAAACATGCTGAGAAACAGCTAAAAAGTAACCGTAAAAAGTACGAAAAAAAACTGTAAAATGGTGAAATAGAAAAATAGCAAACGGAATGCTAAATGGAGGTGGAAAAGCAGTGACTGCTGTTGGGCAATGCGAAAACAAATTTAGATATCAAAAGTTGTTAAATTGCCTCGCGCACGCGAAATGTTTATTAATGTCTTGCATGTTTACAGATAACTTGATTTACCGTTATTGTCATGCAATGCACACACACACACACACACACATAACACGTTCAATGTGGCAGCTACTTGAACTAACGCCTTGCCATCATGTCTTTTGCCACAAAACAGTTGACTTTTAAAGGCCAAGTTACTTGGGTTTGGATTTTATTTCTGTTCACTGCTTTCACTCGGCTCCTTTGGGCCATTTCTTGTTGAGTTTTTTTTTTTTTTTTTGGGGTAGAGTCTTCGTTAACGAGCTGCATGTACATAGAGAGACACACTTACACACACATATATTTGGAAATGAATGTGAAATGCACACGAAGAGGCAAATCCCATAAATTTGCCACTCACGGTTGCATCAACTTCATAATGCTGGCGGGACAGGCGGGAGGGGGCGAGACAAGCGGGTCAAAACGTACTTGCTTCACTCGTTGGACTCGTAAGTTATGGGTTATGGGCGACAAATGGTTCTGCAAGAGTTAGTTGACTTTATAAATTAGTTATAATTGCATTTCAATTGCCGGGCAATTAACCTGACGCCATTTACAGACAACTCTAAATTACACCAATAAAATACTTATGACTGCAGTGCATTTAAACAAAGAAACTGGAAGCGAATGAATAGATACATAGATGTACATATGTATCTATAGTTCGAATTATTCGGAAATAATTAGCTTAATATGTTGGCTCTTAAAATATTTCCAGTTTATCATTAAGAAAAGTATCTCTTCAGTGCAGTTCTCAGCAATGTTTGTTTTTAATTTCAAATATAATCTTTATTTTACTTATATACACATTTTATAATTTCACATTTATTTGAAAAAAAATTAAATGCTTTTAACAATCTTTAAATTAGTTATCTATGCTAGACATTTTAGCTATTGCCTCCAAAAAATTAAGTTTATACGTATGCAGAATATTTTAAGCGTTAAATCAGAGTTAAATTGTTATAGAATTTCCAGGAAATTTAATTTAATTAAGTTATTTAAATATTATTGAAACATTGGAATTTAATATAGGTTTAATGCATATAATGTATGAAAAAAATGTCCTATTTTATTTTATTAAAAATATATAAGTTTTAATTTTTTCTTCACAATATTGCAATATTCCAGACAAATAAACACAACTCATTTATAATATCAAACATTATATACAAGCCTCTTAGAAAGTATTTGCAGCATGCGAAATTCTACATAAAACAATACAGCAAATAAATAAAAATCTCTTTGACAATTAACAATCGGCACTTGCTCGAAATTCCTTGGGGAAATTCAATAAAATTATTCAACAGAAGCTGCTTCACTTTAATTGAACAAAGAAATTGAAGTAACTGAAGCTTAAAGACTTAAATGATAAATTCTGTTGCAAAGTGCGCAACTACAACGAGCATTTACCTCACTTAAGATACATATACTTGCCACAACTAACCAACAGTTCGATAAGTGCACATTCGTGCGTATACATAATACGTATACGTAATGGTATGACTGTCTATAGCTCTTAACTCCAGTTGTGTTGGCCACAATTTCGACCACAGAGTCGTACAACTTAAGTGACATGCAATAATTGAAAATTACATGGCCAGAAAACAAAGCTGTATGAACTATATGTATATATGTGTATGTGTGTGTGTGTGTGTGTATGCTAATGATGTGTTTCCTTTCACACAATAATAACACGTATGCGAAATGAAATTTTACAGGACATCAAACGTCATGATCAAGGCATTTACCGTTGTCGTGTGGATTTTCGCACAGCTCAAACGCAAAGCTTCCGTTTCAATTTGTCTGTAATAAGTGAGTATCGCAAATAATGATATACCTATAAAATATGTATCTTCTTTATATATACTTATACCATATATCAAACAATCTATCAATCCAACTGTCTTTCTTACGCCGCTTTGTTGTTGTTGTTTTTAGTACTTCCGGAGCAGCCGCTGATACTGGACCGTTGGGGTCGCCAACTGAATGGAACTCAATTGGGTCCCAAGCAGGAGGGAGACGATATTGTTATCACTTGTCGTGTGGTGGGCGGTAAGTAAACGAACCAACTGAACCCTAAATCGGCCACATTCCTTTGCAATAGTATACCATATATATGTACAACAACAACAACAACTGTTACTCCGATATATGTATTGCCCACACATGGCTATATCCGTTCGCCCGGCTAGACAATTTCCTGTTAATTTCCTTAAAAGCTTTGGCCAACAAAACAAAAAATATATATATGGGAGAGGAGTTAAACCTTCGTATAAACTGTGTAGAAAAAAAAAAACCAAAAAACCTCAAGCCACAATGCCCTGAAAATGAAAATATCACAAAGTTTGCTTTGCTTTTGGAAACGATTTGCTTTGCTTTCGTTTTCTCCACACTATGCTCTATGTATTTTTTCAACTTGACTTTTTAATTTGCACTACGAGTATTTCTGATACAACCGTTTTTAGTCTTCTGACATATATGCATTTGTGTGTGTGTATAAGTACATTGTTTTTCCTTTTTCTCCAATCTGCTTGATAGGTCGCCCTCAACCGCAGGTACGCTGGCTCGTAAATGGACTGCTTGTCGACAATCAAAACGAGCACAATTCCGGCGATGTTATCGAGAATCGACTGTTGTGGCCATCGGTGCAGCGTAACGATTTGAATTCCGTATTCACATGTCAAGCATTGAATACGCAACTAGATAAGCCCAAGGAAAAAAGCTTCATACTGGATATGCACTGTAAGTATCTTAAATTCAAATTATAGTTGCTTAATAAAATTAGTAAAAATTTCAAGAGTTTTTTTTACTTTAAGCTAGCCAATTCTTGAATTAATGTTAAGTCGGACTTCTAGCAAGCAGAATAGCTACAACTGTGTACATCTTTTCAAAGTAGTCGTTAAATAATTACATGTTTACTAAAGTGAATGAATGTCGGGGCGGTAACCAGCGATAACCTCGCTCCATTTCACCTGATGTATGCGAGTAAAGCACAGGGACACAAATAAAACAAACCTGAACAGCTAAAACAACAACAACAACAGCTGGTCAGAGCCTATAGCGTCATTAGACCTTATGTAGGCCTTTATAGTCATAAGAAGTCAACACTTGAGCAACTGGCCAAGACGGCCTTAAGTCGTATACGTTATAAACAGCAATTGTCAATTACTCTGTCTAACGACCAAGACTATGAAAATGAATCAAAACAAGGCAGAGAGTGCTGGTAAACGTTTCCATTTTCTGAGATTACCAAAATTGATAGCAGCTCATTAAATATTTATTTAAATTAAAAGACTAATAACATTATTGAAAACAGAATGTTGTACTGAAAGAGTTAGGTAGACTCGTGTTCTTTCTGATTACTAAATAATAAAAGATAATTTATTTTTAATATTTACTATATATTATAGATATTGAAACCTTTATCTGCAAAATCTGCAAATATTATAAATAGACTTTTTAATTAATTAACTTAATTAACTTTTTCTTTATGCAATTGTAAAATGTTTGCTACTTTTTAATTGAACTTCAGGAAATATAAAACATTTGTGCAGCTTAAATTAAATTTTCCTACACTTACACTATATCTCATACGCTATTTTCCTTCTTCTGCTATTTGTTTTTAAGTGAAACCTTTGATTGTTAAAATACTGGATCCGCCCAATTCAATGATTGCCGATCGTCGCTACGAAGTGACCTGCGAATCGTCTGGTTCACGTCCCAATGCCATCATCACCTGGTACAAGGGAAAGCGTCAATTGCGTCGCACAAAGGTAAGTGGGCGAGCTGACAAAGGGGTAGAGAGAAAATGATATATAGAGTGGTGGGTAGAGACGCGAGTGTGTGGGGGAGTAAGTGTGGTGAGGACACTCACATGACCGCAATTGACGTTCAGTGCCCAACAGTTGCGGTATATGGTGGCCATGGGCGTACATTGAGCGGGGGTGTTAACTGACTCACGTTCAGCTCGATAAGTTATTGTGTTTGCACAGTCATGCCACACACAAACGTGGCTCGTAACTCTTGCCCGTCGACAAGTGGGAACGGAACGGAAGGGAAGGGAAGGGAGGCGGCAAGGAACACCCACTTGTTGTCCCTGGGCGTGGCTTACACTTGCCTTGGCGTACACCCCCCTTTGACTCGCCAAATAGAATAAACACAGATAATGTGATATAAACTCCACAATACACAACAATTGTTTCTGCTTCTTCCGCTACCTCTGCTTGCCTCGCTTTTCCTTAGCTATTTTCATTTTCATTTCTTTTCTTTCTTCTTTTTTACAGTGTTTTGTTTTGCTTTTCTATTTTTGTTTTTGTTCTTGTTTTTTGTTGTGCTTCAACTTTGGACAAATTTATGGGAGTTTTAGCGCAATTTTGTTGCAATTCATTTTTGCCTTTCCATAGGGTCTAAACTGTTGTTGTTTATGTCCATGTCTGTCCGCCCTATATGCATACTCGTTTATGCATGCCGCTGCTGATTGCTTTGCCGTTTGCAGCTACACTCCTTTTAAAGACCGGAAATGTTTTTCAGTAGTTTTCACGTGGCATAAAGTTGCCATAATGCGGCAAAAGGCCTCCACAGTCAGGCCAAGCAACTAACCAACAAACCAACCAGTCAGCCAGCCAGACAGATAGTCGAGGAACCCGGTTTAAGCCATGTTCTACATGCCTTTTGGTACCTTACTTTGTCTCTAATGTGTGGGCGTCGTGAGCTAGCTCAAGTATTCAGACAGACATGTGAATGTTACGAGTCAAAACTAAGGTCTAAACAACCTCATAGCAGCACACACCCGACATTAATCAGCGTTGGAAGCCGACTAACGACTACGACTCTCTATAGAACAGAACAGAAAAGGACCGAGAAGTTTCCATTTTTTTGGAATTGCAGCTAATTAGTGTAGTCATGGAGAGCTAAACATGTTATTTCCAGTGTTGGTAACTTTCACAGGAGTCCTTCAAGCGGCAGTAAAGTAATTTCATTTTAGCTGCTATTTATAGCATATGTTTGAATTTGTTGTTTAATTTTGTATCTTTTTAGCTGCGAAAGTTTAACGTATGCTACACTGCAAACAATTTTTAACAGTTTTCATTTTGGAAATTATATCAAATTACTTTATTCATTTTAAACATTACATAACTACAATAATTTCCACATCAACAAAAATCGAGGCATGGCAGACCGCATAAAATTTATATATTCTTGATCATCATCGACTGCTGAGTCTGTCCGTCCGACCGTCTCCAATTCTTTTCCTATGTGTTGTATAATTTTAAATTAATATTTATTCTTTAAAGCGTAAATTGCAAATTATGTATACTTTATATTGTAAAATTTATATTTAACTCAATTTTGTTCACTATTGTGTTATTAAATTATGCTTATAATACAATTATTTAAATTAAATAAAATATTTATACAT
Organism: Drosophila tripunctata; assembly: GCA_035047385.1. Classification (NCBI taxonomy): domain Eukaryota; kingdom Metazoa; phylum Arthropoda; class Insecta; order Diptera; family Drosophilidae; genus Drosophila; species Drosophila tripunctata. The sequence continues at coordinate 107,208 of JAWNPS010000010.1, forward strand.
TATATGTACTTAATACTGCAATTAATATATATTATTAATTTAATATTTTGAAATTTATTTAAAGCTAAAGTTTAAAAATATAATCATTTTTTACAAATATATACATTTTATTAAATATACTTAAAAATGTTTTAACTTCTTTAGTATTTTAAATGGGTAAATAGGCAATAATAATTTATTTATTATAAGTCAATTGTCTTCAATTGTAATTTTGGCTTTTGTTTTGAATGTCTGGCCAATTCAATTTCTTATGTGCATAATATAAATTAATGATTTATTAATTCTTATATTTTATTTGGTTTATTTATTACATTTGCCTTTATTAAACACAACTTTAATCAGTCTTGCTTTAAGATATTTTCACAGTTCTTAGAGTTTTTGGTAATTTAGCGGTTTTATCCAATATTTATCGCTGACACTTTGCCGCAACGAATCGGATAGTAAAAATACGCTTTTTATTAGAAAGCTGGAAAAGCAAGCTGGGAAAGTAAAGGGCAGAAAGGGACCGAAAAGCTGTTCGCTAACTGGCAGCCTATTAACACCTTGATGCCACTTAAAAACGAAAAACACTGACTGGCTCCACCCTGGACGTCATTGGACGGACCACATGTGTCTGCATATTTCACGGCTGAGATGGGGTGACGGCGGAGGGTGAGGCATTTAGCCATGTTAGTGTTTTGGCCGCTAGGGGGGAGACACACTGTTAAAAATGAACATTTTATGGCCCGTTCAACTAACAGCAAGAATAACGACTACAAAAGCACAACTAATTATGTGTTGTTTGGCGCTATAAAATTTATAATACCCACACAAGTCACATAAAACTCCAAGTATACAGCAATAAATTTTAAATTGCAAACATAAAATATTTCGACAAATTTGCACAAAAAAACCAACACATACTATACTACACACACAGACACACACACACAAAATTCGCCTCGGGAAATGGGGTAGGGGTGTGGTATGGTTGGGGTTGGGGTTGGGATTCTTGAATTCAAGTCTAAAGAAACTTAATTAATGCAGCAACATTTTCAGGACGACATATCAAAGAACTCGACACGCTCGGAGCTGAGCTTTGTGCCCACCACAGACGACGATGGCAAATCGATAACATGCCGTGCGGAAAATCCAAATGTGAATGGCCTTTATTTGGAGACCATGTGGAAATTGAATGTCGTTTGTAAGTATTACAAATTGTGTTTAAGTATAAAAAATAATCAAAATAAAAACATAAAAAATAAAAATGAAAAAAAGAAAGAAAGTAAAAGAAGCAAGCAAGAAAAGCAAGCGTTTGCCGACAGCTACCAAAAGGTAGACAGCTCGCTAAATTTATTACGTCGGCGATGTCGACGTCGCCGTTGAAAGCCTTTAAAATGCAAATAAATCAAAGACAAATGACAAATTGTGAATAATTTGCCATGGGCCAGAAGGCTGCCACCATGCGGTAGGTAGGCAGCACCCCTCTGCCCCATTCCATTCCCCGCGTTCTGCTCTACAAGTGAAATATGTGGGCTAACAAAATGTATGGCAGGCGCTTAAATTAAATGAAGGACTTTCTGTGTGCTACCCACACTACTGGGGAAAAAGAAAAGTAAACGATACAACAACCGTATCAAAGTAGAACAGGAGTCTTAAGCACTTGAGCCCAGAATGTGTGTTCAATAGTCCAACTATACAAATTGCAAGCTCGGCAGGTAGTCTCATTTGCAAATTTAAAACGAGCTTTGGGTAATTAATATAATTTTAAAATAAATCAACTTTATAAATCTAAATTGTGTAATTTTTTTTATTTTATAGATATTTAAAGTAATTACAGTAGTAATTATAATGTTAACTAAATCGTTTGCTGCAAAAAAGGCTCTATAGCTTTTTACCTATTTTTTACTCAACCAGAAAAAGTATAATCCAGTTTTATGTTATAAGTATTGTATTAAAGTCAAGTTCTTACATTGTAAATAACTATAAAAATCTTTATATAAAGCATATAAAGTAATTGTGGCAAATTATGCAACAGTCAATGGGTCAATAGCCACCAAATACTGCGGACATCGTAAAATTTCAAAGTCCGAGAGTTGAGTTTACCACGTGCGTTACGTATACGTCGTGTTGCCGCTGCAAGTGTATTTTATTATTTCGTCTGTGTGTGCATTGTACATTGGTACACACACATGCATTTACAGTTTACTATGTACTCATTCGGCACATCACGTAATGTTGTTTCTTTGCTTTTAACTTCTTCAAATATTAAATTTTTACTGCAATTTACTGTCAAAGAGCGACAAAGAAAGAAAAAATTATTTGCCGTTTAGGCCTTAAGTTCAAATATAAGGTATTATTATATATTACAGTAGTATATGCATGTGTATGTAACATATATATTTTTTATGCCCCACACATACTTCTGAGCATCATATTTTATATTTTAGAATATTATTTTTTATATGTTTGTTTTTGTGCTGCGCCGTGTTTGCTTCACATTGATGCAAATAAACTTTATGATCGGCACGTACGCCAAAATATTCATATAAATTCATATACTCGTACTCGTATACACACTGTGTACATGTGCTGTGTTCACACAGCACGCAAGCATTTGGCTTTAAGAAAATACAAAAGAACAACAACAAAATTATGCTTTTTAATTTGTGAGCATGAAATATTTTCGCGAAATACTTACGCTTCACTTATTTAGCTAGATTCATTAGGATGGAAATTTTTTCAAAAAGATTCATAATATTATCACAAAAGTTATATATCTATAATACATATTGATACATTTTTGATAAACTTTTTTTGTGAATGATGCCTTAAAATAATTTAACAAATTTTGTTTTATTTCCAATTGTTTATTCTATAAAATTAATATTTTATGTAAGTTTCATTAGTTTATACTTCATGAATTTATATTTCAATAGATTTTTATTAAATTTTATCGATATAAAATGAGTATTTGCATGTAATATTTTTTGGAATTCTGTGCAAAATTAGTCAATATCAGTTATTTAGCTACTAGACTTAATTTAATTAAATTGGAAAATGTATATATAAATACATTTTAAAAACTTTATCAGTTTTAAATCCATTTTATGCTATAAAGCATTTAGTTAACTGCAAAATAATTCTAAAAAAAGGAGGCAAAATAAATTAATACTTTATAAAATTTAAAATTCTATTGCTAATTGGGTGATAAAGTGCATCTGCTAGTCGACTATTCATTGCGTTTGTGTATTATTTTTTTAATTTAAGCACACATCGCATTTTCTGCTGCTGTTGTTGTTGTTTCGTCCTTGTTTTTGGTCTTTCTATGCGATATCTCTATTCAGCATCATGCCTGAGTTATTATGCCAACTTCGTTTTGGCTTCTTAGGCACGGCATTTGGCAAGGCCATTTGCCATACTTTATGAACAGAGTGGGTGGAACAAGAGAGAGAGAGAGAATTCGGGGGGAGGGGGTGGCTGCATTCCAACTGCGTCGGTTGTATAATTTTCTTTATGCTTGTGCTCACTGTGCGTAGTACGAGTATGTGACACTCGCTCTGTTTTAAAATTTATAATGCGGCTCTGGCAAAACAAGGAAAACAGGACAACAAAACATGCAATGCAATCACAGACATAGAGATTCCCATGAGCATACTAACACACACACACACAAACACAATTGTACTGCTGTGTATGTGTGTGTGTGTGTGTCCTTTGCTTGTTGTTTATGGCTGACTACATTGGCGCTTTAGATGTGTGCGTGCTTGGCATTTGGAAAAGCGAAAGCATCGCGATATTTTCCTCAATGCTGCAATTTGAGTTGATATTTTTTAAAGTGGGCGAACAAAGCAGAACAGTCCAGGGATTATAGCCAGATGATATATGGCAAGCAGCCCAATCATATTGGATTACTTTTTGAAGTCCAGTTGAATGGCACGACTGACCGCGCGCAGTTTCCTGAAATCGCTACTTCAATTGATTAACTACAAGTGGGTAAAATTTGTACTTAAAAAAACTTAAATAAAAGGACTTAAATATAAAATTTTTTTTTTTAAACTAACTGCCCTTTAGGCATTTATAAAATTCTTAAAACCTAATGTGATGTCATGTTTGCCATTAAATATGAATTGCTAAATATCTTATAGACTGTGATGTATTTTATACAAAATTTTAAGTTTTCTTTGCTCTACAATAATTAAACTATTTTTGCATTATATAAATTAGTTTTTTAAAATGTTCTTTTATATATTTAAAATTAAGTTGGTTTTTAAATAACTTTAAGTATATAGTTAATGAAATATGTATTTGTATTGGCTTTAAAGGTTTATGGAATCGACGCATTGCTCGATACAACTTTGTTGTAAGCCAAAATTGTATAGTCAGCTATTTGGTTTTGGCCATTTCTCTTTGTAGGCCTGAAAGCAATTTAGCAGTTTGCGTTATTACCAAAAAGCAAATCGGCAGCACGGCAAAAGTCGCGTATATCAAATGCCATAATAAGCCAACTTTCATTTGCACATAAATTTTGAAGCACAAGTCGCGAAACCGTCGATCGATGCGATGCTCAACAAAGTGTTCAAGCACTTTTGGCAGACGGGGTTCGTTTTGGGCCGTCTCAGCAGTTTACAGTTTACAGTTTTCCGTTTTCAGTTTGAGGGCAACGGTAAATGATAATCACAAAAATGGCCGGCAACATGTGTGCGGAAATACAACGACGTCGCGACTTTTGGCGAAAGAGTTTTGTGGGTCCTTTTTGAAGCACTCTGCCTGATTGGCGACAGACCGAAACAGGGCAAAAGAAAGGGAGTGAAAGAGAGAGAAGGGGTAGAGTAGAGAGTTGCGAGTTGGCTAAACTTTGCCAGGCTATTCTAAAGTAAGCAAAGTTTTGGCCTCGTCGTCGTCGTTGTTGTCTAACTCTTGACGGGCGCCGTTTGGCTTTGGCCGCCAATAACTCAACAATATTAAGGTTGGCACGTGAGTCCTTCCATCGACGTCCTTTGGCTCACTGTCCTGGTTCTTGGCTCTGTGGCTTTGCCTGTGCTCTGCTTGTCGCAAAGTTTGTGGCTCGTTAAGCAAATTCAAACGACTTAAACGGCAACACATGTTTGCAAGCAGCAGCCAGTTCCCTGTTACCAAATCCTTGGCATTCTACCACTTGGGATGTCCTCATAACTCTTTTTTGTTGACGTTGCTGTCGTTGCTGCAAATAGCATATATTTGCAACCAACTATTAAATCAAATAGATCACTTCAGTTGACTCACATCTGATGACAGTTGATGCGCACAACATAAGTACATTTAAGCATATCATAGGAAAGATGTGCAATATAGAATTGTATATATGGTTATAATGTTGAAGTACAAATATTTGCATGACTATCATTTAACTTTAATCTAATTTAGAAAGTTATATTATCTTCAATTCGCTGTGTCTAAAATTAATGTTAATTTTATTACTAGTAGTAAGATTTATATTTACACAAACTTTGTACCAATTTTGGCAATATAATTATGTGCAAAAGCAAATTTTAATGACTTGTCTTTAGCTAGTATGAAAACAGTAGCTCTTAGAGAAGGTAACTTTCAAAGGTTTATTGGCGGATAAGTTAATAATTTTACTAGAGTTTATTATAAATATTTTTTAAATCACAATAAAATGAATATTTACATATTAACAAACATAACTTATTATATGCCAATACGTAAATTACTTAATTCACCAATAATCAAACTCGCAACTGTTCAGGTAGCAGCAATACAATAACTTCACATCAGTTATATCGAAGTGTATTTAAATTGTTAATAAAACTAATAGTAAATTAACTAAAATACCTATTCAAATACTTTGCGTTTAATTAACATAATTCCAAATTCAGTTTGCCTTGAGCAAATGCAATATAAAGGCTGAAATAAAAACAAAATACAGGTCATATGCCGCTGCTTGAAGAACCTAAAAGTATGCAATGCATTTTGATTGTACCAAAATTATAGTAGGTTACGTTAAATATAATATGTATATCTCATAAAAGTGGGTTGAATGCATCGCTTTAAGAAAATATTAAATAAATTTAAAATTTTTGAAAAGCAATGGAGAAAACCATTATATGAAATATTTTCTGTATTGAGAATATTATTAACTTAATGCTTTGAATACTAAATGAAATGCTAAGCATTTAAAATTACATGACAAGTTTAATCATTGAAATTTGGTACAATGCTATTCAAACTATTGAATGAATAAAGTTTTGTAAAATACTCTCAGCTAAATCGATCTATAATTAATGAATCAGCTAGCTAGCTAGCACATAGCACATGTTTGGCATTCGACTAACTCATTTTGTATTCATTTGTCAAATCATTGCAGATCCACCGCTGGTTACGTTGCGTCTGGGTTCCACTTTGACACCGGATGATATCAAGGAAGGCGACGATGTTTACTTCGAGTGTCACGTACAATCGAATCCTCAATGGCGGAAACTGTTGTGGTTACATAATGTAGGTCGCGTCAAGTCAGCTGGAAGTGAGCTCTTGTCACTTCGCATATCATCCTCCCTCTGTCCCCCAATATTCTCCCCCTGCCACCATTTTGGCAACCGACAAATGTGCACCAAAACCCCAATGACAACGACAAGCAAGCAGGAACTGAGAGTTCAGAGAGTCCAGGACACTGGCAGACTAGCAGGCATTCAGGCAGTGTGCTTGGTTGGCTTCCATTCATTTTCTGTTTAAGTGTCAATAACATGGCAAGTTGCGTATACGCTGTGGTGGCTGCATCTGCTTCTAACTCGAGAAGTGCAGTGCTCCACATTGCTTTTGCTCATTTCAATTCACACCAAGAAGGTGGTGCTGCAAGTGCCAAGAGAGGAATGTATTTGGGTAAAATAGTTTTGGGATTTGCGGCATTGATTTTGCAGTCGCTCAAGTGCAGTCACCACTCCCCGCAATCAATCAGCCAAACAGTGCAGAGTTCAGAGTGAAGTAAACCATCAGATCAGAGCATCAGTTCTTCTATAGCATCTATGACATTCCCATTGGATGCCTGTTGGTTGTAGTAGTTTGCTACAATTGACAGACTTGACTTTGTGAATTCATTATAATTTTGTGCTTAACTAAGAAGTCGATCAAATATTATCTTACTATTGAGACCATTATTAATTGGAAGGAAATGTTTGTTAATGAGTAGATTTATATTACTACGAGACTATAATGCAATTAATTCTTTTATTTATTCATTAGGTAAACATTTATGATTAAAAGAAATTTAAATGAATTCAATGAGTATAAATTGTAATTTTAAGTTGTACAAAAAGTTTTTGTGAATGTTTTTTAAGTTTATTATTTGATTTCCTGGCAAAAATAACAGAAATATATATAAACGATAACTAAGCAGAGTTTAACTAACGTATTAGTAATGTTCTAAATATAGGTCATCATTACATACATTTTTACAAGTGATTTAAGGACAGTTTCACCCATTTCCGAAACCTTTGTCTTATGTCTCTCATTAAAATGGCTTAAAGGGAATATATTTCATATTACTCATTATTTTTCTGGTTTTCTTTTCATTTCCATTGCACTTCTCAGGGAATACACTTGGAGCACAATACCTCGGCCCGTGTCATCCGCTCGAATCAAAGTCTCGTCCTCCAGAAGATCACCAAACACTATGCGGGCAATTATGCGTGCAGTGCAATTAACGATGAGGGCGAAACAGTCAGCAATCAGTTGCCGCTGCGAGTTAAATGTGAGTATAATAAAATAGGTCAAGGATGGTGCACTGGCACTTTATACACTAAGAAAAAATATAGCTTTAAGGTGTATAACTTGGGTACTAAAAATTGCTTCAGGTAGTTAAATAAGAACTATACTTTTCAATTTATTACTATTGGAGAAACTAATAACTAAAAGTTTTTGTTTTACTTATCTCTTATCTCTGGAGAATAGGCTGAAATATATCGTAATGTTTATATATATACCACTAAAAATTATATATATATATATATTTTCGTTTTTTGGCCACACAAATAAATTTTTCTTAATTATTTAAATTAAATATATTTACGGAATAGTAATAATTTACTCTATTGGGCTTTTTGTAGTGTTTTTAATTTTTTTCAATTTTGTTTTAATTCTAATGAAACTTAACATTTGTTTTCCATATAAATAAAATAAATAAATTAATGTTTAAATTTAACTTGTGTTCAATTAATGCTCAAATTTTCTTTAGTCAGTTTTTGTATGAAATTAATTTTACAATTTTTTTTGCTTAGTGTATATTTATATCCCAAAGTTCCAACCCAAGCCAGTTCTGTCTGCATCTGTTGGCATTCCGAGCGTCAGTATCACGACCAGCACTTTGTTTGAATGCAACATCTATCTGGCTGTCCCTTTCGCTTCTTTCGACCCTCTTCTACCACTTTTTAACGTATGTTTTCTTATCATAAAGTCAGACAGCGACGTTGTCAAGCAACATTTACTACACTTTACTCCACTCCATGCCACTACAGGCCTCCCCCTTACCTCATTTGATGTATTGCATTTTTTTTTTGTGCTCGGCCATTTTCATTTTACAACTCAGCTCAACTCGTCTCGACTTGAGTTGAGAGTTGAGACGGGGACGCAGTTGCAGTTGCAAGTCAAGGCTGTGAAAATATTTTTCATTCCGCTTTTTGCATAAATACAACATTTTTGCCATCTCCGTTTTTATCTATCGTGCCAGACTGAGAGAAAATCCAGTCGCTTTTCATATGCTTGCCACATGCGTTGCATCATATTTCATTGCGGCAACAGAGGCAACTGCAGCAATGGCAGCGTCAGCTGCTGCAGAATTATGCTTCAATTTAAAAGGCCGCGAAGCATTGCCAACACTTCGTCTTAACAAACAGCATATGGAGGAGAGGGTTGGGGATAGAAAGGATGCAAAAGGATGAGTTGCAGGAGTCGCATCATGAGCTGCAGCTGCAGCTTAAATTCAAACAATTTGACAAGCGCCAGTGCCGGATGATGATGATCGCGCTCATAATGAGTTTTTGAGCCGGATTTAGTGGGTTCCCAGTTAGGCAGAGAGACTACTGTTGCCGGTTACCAGTTAACCAGTTACCAGCTAACAGCTACCAGCTTAAAGCTACCAGTTTAGCAGTTGTTGCCTTTGAGCGATACATATGCTCAGACTTGCACCTCCTCCAGTTCAGTCAAGTGCTCTTCTACTCCTTTATGCAACATAGACTGACGCATTGCTGTGGGCCATATATTAAATGGTTTGCTACAGAGTTTTTTTTTTGATTTTTTGTGCTTCTGCCACATTTCCCTGCAGAAAAGTTTTTTGCTTTCTCACAACTTCTATTAACAAAATAAAGAGTTGAGTCAAATATGGCAATTTTTCCATACTTTGGCTAAGCCATAATGAAGAAGTTATTTTATTTTAAAATTTAGAAAATTGTAAATTTAGTTATGAAAATTAAAAAAAAAAATTTAATAAATTTAAATTATGATTTTTCTATTTAAATATTTTTTTTATATTTTTTTTGCATATTATCGCTAACAAATATATTTACAAAATTTTATATTTTTGAACAGCCTGTATAATTTTCTTTAAAATTAATTAATTCAATTATTTCTTATGCAAAATAAATCCAATAGACGTAGTCCGTCCCTAAAATTATAATAATTATAATTGATTATATATATTTTATTCACTGAAATGAAGAACAAATTTAATAAAATAGTCTTTTAAATAAAAATATTTTAAATTAAAGTATGTTTGAATTAAATATTGAATATTTGCAGTCTTTATCTTTGTAGGAGTTCTTCTTCCATTTTCTCCTTAAAGCCCCCAATTCAGTATTATATTCTCTCATTACGCCTTCTATTAATCAATCACAATGTAGCTAAATTCAAAGCGCACAGCAATCTAGCATGAAAAGTTTCATTTGCATTTCCATTTCTATTTTTATGTTAATATTCATTTCATTTTCGTTATCGTTTTTCGCTAAATGCCATTGAACTTCTCTGTCTATTATGGAAAGCTAAAAGCAGCAACAAGTACGATTCAAGTGCCGTCTCAAGTGTGTCTCTCTAATTGGCTGACGTCTGATCAAACAGCCCTCGTGAATTTGCAATTTAAATAAGCAGCAATAACAAAAACGAAAACAACAACAAAGTACAACAAAAAGCAAACTGTTTCAGCTAATTAATTACGTCCTTTTGTAAATTTTTAAGACAAACAATTCATCAAAAATTCAACTTGGGTGCCTGCTAATGGGTTTGGTTAGGTTTGGCTTGGTTTGGTTTAGCTTGAGTTTACTTTTTCCCCTATTGAGCGGCGGGCATAGCGACAGAAAATTACGCATACACCACGTGTGCTGTCAGCTAATAATCCTTTAACATTTATGAACGCCTTATTTACCTGCAAGTACTAAATCATGTTGCCACATTAATTAATTTCAAGTAAACAAGAACGACGTCGCCACTCAACGGCTTTCCACGAATACCATTGCGTTTGACACTGACTGACTGCCTTTGCCCCTCATGCTCAATGATGGTGGTGTGAGGGGGGGTAGGAGGAAGAGTGGGGTGGTTTGGAGAGAGAGTTGAAAGGAGAGAGACTTCATGCCTACTACTCTAACTGATGAGGGGGCGTCTTGCTGTCTAAATCACTTTTGTGCGTTTCCCCGTGCAACGCCCCAAGTGCCAAACCAAATGTTTTGCCTCATTTTTCAGTCTTTTTTTATATTATTCTCTTTTCGTCAGTTGCCAACAACTTACGATTCGTTTGTTTGCTTCCTAGAGCGTGAATTTGGCTATAGATATTGGCGAATTATCTTTGAAAACTTTAAAGTTTTTCTGGAAATCTTATTTCACATTGTACTTTCAGAGAGAACGAATTTTAAGCAAGTTGTTCTTCCTATTTGAAACTCAATAACTACGGTACACAGGAACTTTAGGGTTTATTCATTTCTTAAACATAGTATTTTTTCTATAAATAAATCTTTAGAATAGACAGTAAAAGTTCTTGTGCTTTCTTTAATTATTATTTAAAGTTTCTTTTAAAGATGAAATTTAACACACTTTATTTAACTTTTACACTCAAACAGCGCGTAAAATGTTTGAGGGTCGAAAAAATTAAAATATATATATATAAATAAACAGTTAAATAAATAAATAAATAATTAAGTGTATAAATATTTTTGTACATTTTTATTTTTAAATAAAATTATTCCAAAGAGTATGTATTGTACATAGATAAATTTATTTTACCCAATTTATGTTCCTTAAAGTACATAAATTCCTTTTCAGCATCAACTTTAAATAAATAATTTAAGAGATAGAACGTTTGTGAGTTCTCTGATAATTAACATAATGTTTTGCGCCCTCCATTTTATGGGGTATTCTTAAGTATTGCATACCCAATTAGTTAATGATGTGTGTTTTATTCTCATTATTTTCCCTGTACCTTTCAGACACGCCCGTTTGCAAGCACTCGGATCGCGTTATACTAATTGGTGCCTCCAAGGATGAGACTGTTGAGGTTGTTTGCGAGATTCAAGCGGATCCACCGCCACGGTGAGTACTCTCTACCTAACTCCCTTTCTCCCAATATATACATATATATTCCCGGTTCCCCTTGCCCACAAACACATGCCTTTAACCCTGCTCCAGCTGCCCTTGTCTCCCGTGATGAGAGTGTGCCCCGAACCGTTTGCTGTGTTGTAGGCAATTGCTTCCTGTTTCCTGTTGAATGGAAGTTTGCTAAATTGACAAATGACTGTAATTGTGTGCGAGTGTGTGTGCGAGTGTGTGTTGTGTGCGTAACGGAAAATGCTGTTTAGATGGTAGGAAATGTGCGAAAATTTAACAATATTTTGATTCAATGGCACTTCAAAGGCGGTGCCTAATGTTTTTATATACATATATATATAGTATATATGTCACTCCCTAAATTCATTTTAAATGGATTTGGTATATGCTATATACTATATATACTGTAGAAGAGCGTGGAAATGGGAAATTATTTGCTGGACTCTGTTAATTCAGATTGCCACATTTGCCCACTTTAATGTTTTTTTAATGAGCCACCGCACTGCTGTGGCCTGTCTGCCTCTGCTTCTGCCTCACTTCCCCACTTCCTCTAGCCGGCTGTCCATCTGGCTTGTCTTGTATTTAATTTCAATTTTTCGTTCTGTCTCTCTCTTTGTGTGTGGGTGTGTGTGTGTGAGTGTTGTGTCTGTGTCTTGAGTTGACGCTTTATGCTAAAATAATTAATCATTAGCCAGCGGAAAATATGCGCGATGCTGCTGCTTCTGCTGCCAGCGCAGCTGCGTCGTGTAATTGTTGTGGTAGCTGAGGGGCAAAGGCGTGGGCGGCGACTGGCAGAGGCTGTGGCAGAAACGTTTCCGCAGGCAGAGACGGTGGCAAGGCTCAGCGTGAACATGAAAAAAAGCTGCTGTATACTTTCGGGCTTTTGCCTTGTTTTCGTTGTTGCTGTCCTTGTTTTTGTTGATGCTGTTGCTGTTGTTGTTGTTATTGTTATTGCTGTTGTTGGCCTGAAGGCGGCTACAAGTTAATTTATCAGCATTTAACTGCTTGACAGCAATGCCAGGCATTCTCTGTTTTTTATTCTCCCTCTATCTCTGTCTATCTCGCCGATTTCATTCTTTGCATTTTTTATTTTTAATTTAAAGTATCGCCTTGCAAAAAATGCAAATCAATTAATGCCACTGGGCAATATGTTTAAAATTAAAGTGAAATGTTTTTAAACTTAAATACAAGTTTATACAGAAGCGTTATTAGTTTCAAAGTGCTGCAATTGAAACAGATTAGGGATCGTGCCTTGTTTTATTCTATATAGTATGTCACACTTTTTGTACCCACAAATTGACTATCTAACTGACTAGTCGCCACCCAGACAAAGCCAATTAAATCACATACTGCGAAATTTCAATTAAAAATAGTTCTCATAACCTTATAGTGGAATATGACATCTTAAGATTTTATATAAGTATATATAACTTTGCTTTTGAATGAATCAACAGAGCTTGTTGACTTTTAAAGATATTATAATTTTGATCAAATGTTCCTTAATTTTTTTCAGTAAAAATGAAAAGTAGTGTTATATATCTCAGTAACAATAATACCTAGGAATTTTGGCAAGCCGGTTGCAAAATGACATTTAAAGATAATATTAGCGTAATTTTTTTAATGCCTAGCCGTCTTTGCCCATAAGAAACAAAACAAATTCAATATTTTCATGCTTCTAACTCACGTACTTCTTATCGTATAGTTTTGTTACTTTACGTTCGTTTGGAGGCAAACAATATTAAACAATCCTGAAAATTGCATTAAGATCGGATTAAAATTAACAAAATTTTCACACATCGAAAACGAAAATTTAACTTCTTGCAGCTCTAACTCCGACTTTGAGCTAATAAAATTTGAAATTAAAGTCAGAGTGTATTACACGGTCGTGCTGTCCGCCTGAATTTAAACTTAACAGGCTATACCGGACAGCAAAAAAAATAAAATTTTGGGCTACGTATTATTGTTCTCTATGTAATTTATGAAGTTATACTTATGAAAAGTTAGCTAATTCATAATTGCTATTTACCTTTAACAAATATAAATTTAAAATTAAACATTTTAATCGCATTTAACACATTTCAAAATCGATTTTAAAATCAACATGCATATTGGTCTTTTTTAAATTATTGTTTACCAAAATGATGTACACTTTAAAATTTATTTTTCGTCACTTCTTGTATATATATATGTTATTATATATATAATTATATTGATTTACGTGTGGGAAACGAAAGCGTTCAACCGAATGTGCCAGAGATAATTAACCTTTTAAAATGGATTCACTGTGTGTGTGTGGATGCGACTCGTATTTAACCTTTAATATTTTAACGAGCTATTTTAAAAATGTAAAACTTTGCAAACATGTCGCACTGTCGCACTTGCTGTCTGTTCGTTGTCCCTGCATCACCGTCCCCTCATCATCCCCCACCTTTGTCCACTGACCCTTTCCCACTCTCTCTCTCGGCGGCAATCCACCTTTCGCCTGAACTGATGATTCTGCCTTCTGCACACACGCATCCTTCTGACAGCGTTACTGTCAAAATGTCAACGCAATGCAAACAGCAACAAAAAACTTTAATATTACAAAAAAAAAAGGAAAAACAATAACAATAACAAGTAAAAAACACACACACACACATTTTGCAGAACATTTCGCTGGAAATTCAACAACTCGGGCGAAACTTTGGACGTGGGCAGTGAACGATTCAGCGTGAATGGAAGTCGCAGCATTTTAAAGTACACTCCGGTCACAGATCAGGTAAACAGTGCAACAGTCCGCCAATTAAGCGATTCACATATGTACTGTAAAGCGTATGTGCATATATAATATACATATATGTGTTTGTTCTTTTGCAGGATTATGGCACACTCTCGTGCTGGGCAGCCAACGAGGTGGGAACCCAGCAGTTGCCCTGTCTCTTTCAGGTGGTACTGGCGGGTAAGTGGCGAAGTCTTTGAATTTTATACATTTATTTCATGTAATTATTTTTAAATAAAAACACTTCTAAATAATAAGGGGAAAGTCAAGTCAAATGTTGAATGTTATTTCAGCAGAACTCAAGTCAACTGTCTGTTTGCTGAGTTTCTGCTTCATTGAGCAGCATTTGACCTTAGCACTCAACCAAAATACACACACAGATACAGAGTGTCCTGTTTTCAAGCCAAAAGGTACAACTGCTCATATGTGTGTCTGTTTTTCTTTCCCTCAACCGGACGGCTTGTTAATTTCCTGAACAATCTGCAAACATGAACAACACAAATCGGATTGGGATTCGGAATCGGACTCGGACTCGGACTCGGATCTGTAGCTTTGCCCAGTGGCGTCAGCAATTGTAGCGTCTTTAATCGGACCGAGCTTAATGTGGACATACAATGCATACCCGGCTACGATGGAGGACTACCCCAAATATTTGTCCTCGAAATGTTTTCAACACGCACCGGCCTTACCAGGTAAGCATATTAATCAGCTGCCCGTATAACTACAACGGCAAACAGTTGACAACTTCCTACTTATTTGACCAAGAGGCGTGTGTTTTTTTGGCCGTGCTTATAAGCGGATTATATATAACGGCTCAACTCAGTCACTTCTTCTTCTTTTCTGCAGCATATGCCAAACATGTTTGTCAAAAATTCAATTAGGTATTATTTTCGAAGGGGGAAAACCATTTTATGAAAACAGAACAAACAGGAGATGAGTGATTCAGATAATAGAAAAGGTTTATGGAAATAAATATATATAGAGTTGCAAATAAATACGAACAAGTTATAAAAAATATATAGAATATAGAATAATGAAAAACTAGAGAAGTGATTAAAAGTGTGATACACATTGGGATAATTATTCAAATACAGATTGAAGGTAGTAATGATAGGGATATAAAAACATATGAAGATAAGGAAAACAATTTTAACATAGTCAAATATATCAGATATTGTGATTTGTAAATTATTTAAATAAACTATGTTGCATGTAAAAACAATCAGCTTATGGCCTTTACTTACTAAAAATCACTTCAATAAATGAATAATGGATAATAGAGTGCAATTAATTCGTAGTTAAATTCATTAAATTACGCATATGATTGTAATTCAACAGGTTTAATCGTAATTAAATTCTCATCAGTAAATAGATAAAGTAATTACAAACAATACAAAACTATTTATAGACGCAATCTTATACTTAAACTGCCAGACAGTAATATCAGTGTGTGACAGTTGTTCTAAATACATCTGCAGAATGTAATTCAATATCAACTGAGGCACTGAAGGACATTGAGTTGTCAAGATGTCTGGGGTCAAGTATTTGTGTGGGTGTGTTGCTATGTGTGCACACTCCTTGGAGAGATGTAATTAGGCGTGAAAGGGGATGCTTAAGGACAAGTTCTCGCTGCTCCAACAAACATTCCTTTCCTCCCTCTGTCTCTCTGGGGAATCAACAATTTATATGCATGTCGAATGGGTGTTTAAAAAATGCGCATTTTATTTCGCCAAGAACCCCAAAATTTCACATCAAATCGAAACGAATCGATGTGGTATTCATATGTGCACATTACATTATGCGTGGACAATATAAATGTATGTATATATAAATATATATTGTGTCAGATGGCAAAGGAAGCAAACCAGCAACGTTTAATAAATATTGCTTATTAAAACAATGGCAGCCGGTATTCAATGTACTCGTAAAGGGTATGCCCCTAAGGGAAACTTGCTTGCCCCAAAACATCAAAGAACCCTCATTCAAAAAGATTGTGCCAGAAAGCAACAAACGTCGTCATCAATGTAAAAATGTTTGTAAAAAAGATAATTCAATGCAGCGGGGAAACACAAAAAAAAAAGCACACACAAAAACATACCCTATTCTATAAAAATGTATTTAGAAAATAGTTTTATGCGAGTCAATTAACTGGAATATGTTCAGATTAATTTACATTATAAAAAATTATATAAATTATATAATTATATAATTAAATTATAATTCTAAAAAAAAAATTCTAAAGAGTTTAGAATTTATTTCATTTAGAAATTATATTAGTAACATAAAAGTATTTGTTATACGTCATTGAAGTATATAATATTTTATTTTATGAGAAGTGCCTTTTTATATTTTAAGCAGTTTTGTTCTTTAAATAATTCTTACACAATATAAGCGGCTCCAGAGTCAAATCATTGAAACATGTAATAGAAATATTTTTTATTTAGATACAAAATTTGTATACCTTTAGTAAGGGTATAAGAAGGATGTTAAAATGATGCAAAAATTTATATAGACATTGAACCCTAATATTTCAAGAGTTTTTTGGCAAAAAGCAAAAATAGAGAAGACGACAAGACAAGTGAAAGCCGCAAACAAGGCAAAAGGCATCAAATTCAAATTGAGGTCATGATTGAAGCATGCGAATGGAAGATGTTAAAGACTGTTGAGCAGAGAGGGGGGTTTGCTCAGGGGTTTGGTTAGACGAAAGTCCAATTGTGAACCAAAGAAGCGTAAGCTGGCAAAGGCATTTTTGGAATTTCTTTGAGTGCTATTTCTGACATTTGATTGCGCATGATTAAAGGCTCAGAGCTGTTGATTTGCCATTCTGATTTAATAACATGTCTTTTGGAATAACGCTATCTCCCCCCCTTCTTAGATTCAATCTGAGCAATGCGGAGGAAGCGCTCTTTTCGCTAGAGAATCTGGACACGCTCACCTCGATGATGATGCAGGAGAATAACTCGTTGAGATTGCGCATCTATTCCTACAATCAAAAGGGACGCAGTGCGGCATATATGCTGCCCGATTTCATAATTGGCTCAACAGCTTACAAGACAGGTGAGTGACACACACACACACATTCAGATGCCACACACAGATCTGGCTCTGGATTGTACTTGATTGATGGATGGGATTCATAGGACTGATTGCTTTTGACACATGCCTGCCTCCGAGACCAGTTAAAGATGCCGTCTGCCCGCTTTTCACTGATTTCCCATATTAATCCCAAAGAAGGACTTGCCACTCTCCATTTCTCTGTTCTCATAGCTGGTATTTTTGTTGTTGTCAGGACACACAGATAGAGACGCAGACACAGACTCGCATAGACTGGCAGACTCCACACATGAAGGCGACATTTGACAGGTACCAGAGTCATCTGCAGTACTTACATAATCAACATGCCTGCCTCATGGGATGGATGCCTTTTGATATGACTTCAAATATGTGTAAAATTACTTTCTGATGTGCCAGCTGCACTTGAGCAAAGCAATTGCCCTGCACAGTGGTTTGCAAACTCTTGAAAACTTTTTGTTTTAAGTTTATTAAAGGTGCTTCAATACACATCAAGAGTATACACTGATTAAAAATTACATTTTCGAAACCAAGAATAAGAATTTTAAAGTTCGTAATCTTTAATTTTAGTCATTTTAAATGCAAAGTTCAAAATTAAAGTAGTTTATTTAAATTGTCTTTTTTCCACTTTTAGGATTTTAGTTTACAGAAAATAATAATCGCATATTAAAATTTGTAGTCTTAAAGATTAAAATTTCAATTGCCTATAGAGGAGGATAAAAAAGTTAAACCCAAAGCAGCTGCCGTTAAATGTATTTTTCAAGACTTTGCTGTAATAATTTTGTTACCTAGTCAACACGATCCCTATAAAAATACCTTATCTAATAATTTCAAGCAAATGATGCAAACCAATGTGCATTATCCTAGTTATAAAATGTTTATTTCACACATAAAACTCACGCCCAATTTTGGCTCTTTGCTCTTTTCAATTTATTTCGCATGTCGTTAACATACACAACATGGCTAAAAATAAAACTGTCAAACTGAACATGAAACACCCTGTTGGCGATTGAACAATCAACATGATGAATTTGATGTATTTGCGATATTTGCGATACGTGATGCGATGTGATGCGATATCTATGTAAAATTGACAATGATTTACGACTGGCGATTGTCAACCTGTAATTACTACAATAACCGATGACAACAAATAACTAAAACAACAACAACAGACGACGATGTAACACTGACACTATCGCCGGTAATTGTTGGCAGCGTTTTGACCATCATAATTATTGGGGTGGCCATCGCGATACGGATATTTGTGGTAACCTTTATACACAATTTGCGACGCAATCGGCAGCATGGCAGCAAGGCAACAGCAGCGGGCGTGGTAGTCCAATCGGGCGATGTCTTTAAGGTGAGTATACAGTACATAAGTATATATATATATGTACATATAGTATGACCACAACAAGTGTCAACTGCAATTAATATGATTATTTGGCGTCAACATTACAGAGCGGCAACCTGGAGAAACCGCGTTGGCAGCACACGGATATAAAAACGAAATCATCGGAGGATTTGGTTGAAGACGAACGTGATCCAGATGTAATACCCTCACAATATGGTAAGCTCATAAACAATTGTTGCTGCTCGTTAATATACTCTTTGCACCAAAGGTATAGGTCATTCTTTGGGCAGCTTAACAAGATTTAGACTTGATTAATAGGATTCAGCAAATTATATTAAAACGGGGGAAAGGAATAATAATTGTATAAGTAAAAGTGTAGAAACGTAAATTTAAAAAGCTAGAGAAATAGTATTATTAAATAGATGAATTTAATACAATTAAAAATTTAAACAATTTTATTCTTAGGAATAAACAACTTGTTTTGAATAAATTATTAAATGAAGAATTGAAAACAAAGCATTGAACAATATAATAAAATATTTAAAAACAAAATAGATAACTTATAAACATAAGCTAACTGATGTGCAATTTATGTAAATTATCAGATTTTCTGCAGCAGTTTTTAAGAATATAATTATTAAAATAAAATATGTATTTTTTTTAATTTTTCTTACTCAGCCATAGGTGTTTCTCACACTTTTAAGAGTATTCAGAATTCGTTAAGCAAAGAATTTGTCAAGCACTGCTTCCTTTTGTTTTAATATTATACAGTTTGAGCAGTCGAGTTGACAGGGTCGTCGGACTTTTATAGTGCGACGACGTGCACTTTGCCCATTAAAGTTTGTTCAAATTTTATGACCACTTCTCTGACGTTTACTTTCATGTGTCTCGCTATCGTCCTTGCCATTGACATCGACCCCAAATCGTAATCAATCTCATCAACACAACAATACGACCGGCAATCTAAACCGAACTTCGACCAAAACCCAAATGAAACGAACCAAACCAAACCAATCCAATCCAATCCACTCCAATCCAATCAACGGATGCAATTTTCTTTTAATCGTAAATATTTTTAACGATGGAATCCGCCAATCTAAATCGCAACCGCATTCTCACATGGAACATGGAACACATGAACACTCGGACCCCTTATAAAACGTGGCGCTATCATCAATAAATTTCAATCTCGGACAGTTGGTGGCAGCAGCGCCGGCAGTAGTGGCAGCAATGCCTCCAATGTGGGCAGCACCACAGCAGGCACCGCCACCGGTAGCAGCACCTCCACAGCGGTGGCTACAGCTGCCACCTCGGATCGCGTTGCAGCCGTAACGCCATCTGGCGTTGGAGTCGTTGGCAGCATTTCAAAGTGGTCACCCAATGGCAATGTAAGTAGCGGGGAATTTGAGAAACTTTAAAATGTGTGATAAATTATAAGTTGCATTTACTTAACTATATTAATATATTGACTACAGAAACTATTAGAACACCTCAACTTATTTGACACTAAAAAACACTCTAAAATATTTATATATAAAATTATTTATGTGTGGAACCTAAGGATACATTTTAAAAATTTATTTTATGCCAAGTTTTAATTAAAGGATATACAGAATACATCAAAAAATTAAATAAATAAATATAAATTTAATTAAATTTTTTTACGATTGAAGATTTTAATAATTATCCTAGTTTTAAGCAGGTTTTTATATATTCATTTTAATCTGATTAAAAATAAGGACACATTAGATTAAGTTCTGTAAGAAATTGTCTAATGGATAATGGAGCTATAGAATATATAAGTATTACTGGGTAAAGTCACCTTAGCAAGTTAATGTTCCTAAAGATCTTATAAGATATTCAAATTACCGAGTGACAATTCTTATAACATTTATTTTGGTATGATAGGAATGTGATAATTTCGAAAAAACACATTAAATTATACCCCACATATATTACATAATACATTATTACCCAATCTACCTGTCACTGAAATTAATTAAACTAATATTTATAAAATATTTAAATTATATATTAATTTAAATGACCTTTTCAACAAACTATCAGAAAAATAAACGAATTGAAAAGGTTAAACCTGTCACACTTCGAAGTATAATTTTAAATGTAGACAGACATTTAAAATCCCCCCACACTCATGTAAGAGGAGAAGGCAATTTAAATGGAATTCTTGCGGTGTCATTTTTTTGCGGTGTTTATATATTTTATTTATATATTTGATTGAGTCTTAATCTTGTTTGTGTTGCTGTAGAGTCTGCTATGGTTACCGGGCTATATAGATATGCATAGTTAACGTCAGTTGTCAGTTCAGGCTCATATTAGCCACGTTTGCCAATTCTGGCTATCTGTTTTCTTCACTAAAACCAATCAAATACTCAAATTGCCAAATTGCTATACAAAACTCGGCAGCCGCAAAGATGGGAAACCTCAGGCGGGTTTCAAATGTTAAGTCCCTCTCCCAACCATGGTATAAAACCCCAAATCGCATTCCCAATTCCAACACCAACAACATCAATACCAATACCAGCTTCAACACCGTTGCCAAAACTCAAGCGAGAGCATTCAATAGGATGTTTATTAAAAAAAGCTTTTAAACTGTCAGAGCTCACGTCTTGCTGCACGGTTTTCTTCATCCGCCTCGTCCTTTTCTCAATCCTTGCCCTAGTCCTCGTCCAGCATTCAATTCGTCCCTCACTCAGTTCAAACTAAAAGCCGTTGGCTTCATCTGAGGGGGAGAAGTGGGGAGAGCACTTTATATTGCAGCCAGCCAGCGACAAGGTAATTGCAAGATTCTTTTCCAAACACACAATACATCATGTCGAGCTGGTCATAATCAATCAAATTTTTGGTATTTATATTGCTCGACATTTTTTAGCTTCCGAGAGGAAGTTGTGGGAGAATTTTCTAGTTGTAAGCCAGCTCCATCAAATGATGTGTGAAGCATGTGTGTTTTCTACTTCAATTGATATACAATTAAGCTGCAAGTGATATGTAAATTTGAATTAACCACAAAAAAGTACACAATTAAAGAATAATTGAACTTTAAAGTCAACTCTTTATGTTCAACTAATTCATAGTTTTTTAGAACAGCAACTAAAAGTATGCAATGGTTTTTAGAATTAAGAAATTACTAGAGTTTCTCATAAAATTTTAGCATTAAAAAATTATTTAATCTATTAGTTACCAAACATGATGGTTAAATAATGCTTTAAACATTCTATATAAAGAACTTGAGCTTAGATTTCATAATTATTTAAGTCAGTTTTATTTATGTTTTTATGGAAATTACTCAATGTAGATAATCGCATTTGCTGGCATTTCGCTTTGGATGTGGATGGTTGTGTCCATTTCATTAAAATTGCAATTAGAGTTCATTTATGCATTTGCCGGCATTACCATAAGCTGTTCAAGTGCGATTAGAATTCGCTTCTGACCATATGCAATAGTCAGACCATGACCAATTGACTGCCCCATAACTGTGGAAATTGTGAAAAATATATATATGCTATAACATATATATATATATATATCACTAATCTACCAAAAACTGACCACGGCCACACTCAAAACCAAACTCTCAACCGATTCGCGATGGCAGAGTGGAAAATATTTATTGAATAAAAAATATAATAATAATAATAATAATAAAAAAAAGTAAATATCCATGCTGCGGTTTTCAGCATTGCAGAGATAAGCACTTGGCAATGCTGCAGGGAGGGATATGGAAATCGTTGGTATTGGAGGGTAAAGGAAGGGCACTTTGTGCATTTTATAAATGGGATTTGCTGCGCTGATTTCAATTACATTTAAATTACCATCAGACATCAGTCGGTATGGCATTGAAATTGGGGTTTGCATTGCGATTGGAATTGAAATCGGAACAGAACTCCCCCATTCATCCAATACCAATGCCGGGTAATACTGGGCATAACTCAATTCGTTAATTAAATAATTTTAAATATTGCCAAACATAACACAACCCAGCGAATCTGCAAGTCAACACCAACAACAACAACAACTACAACGCAATTCTGCAATTTCGCATTTCACATTGCATTCAGAGATTTCAATTACAATTTCATTTCGATTGCCCAAAAAATATTGTTGGATAGCAAAGTGATTTTCGCCTTTTATGCGCTACATTTCGTGGTTTCTCGGACGTGGTCAAGAGCTTTAAACCACTAAATAAAAACTAAAAGCTTAAAAAATATTCTAATCTAAACGTTTGTAAGTTTATTGCTTACTAAATATTTCAATCTTGAATAAATTATTTTGTTTATATCCAATATGTACTTAAATCTCATTTCATAGTTAAGTCAGTTTCTTGACTTTCTTTGCCGTGTATAAAACAAACTTTAATTGTAGAATTATTAACAAACTATTAACAAATTATTAACAAACTAGTGACTAATCTTAAAAAGATCTTCAGTGCAAAACAGCAGTGAGAAAATTTATTAATAAAATATTTAAAAATTTAAAACTTACTTATATTGACTGGATTTTTGTTAAAATACAAACATTTTATTTAGAGATCGATTGCAAGAAAAGTAACTTTTATAAAGTATATTTATGATAAAGTAAACTTTGTGAAGCAACTTTGAGCCTATAACTTAGTTAAGGTACAATTATATATATGTTTTGAGATTGGCAGCGTATTTGCAAGTCGGTCAAATGATTTAAATACCCTGCCTACTAGGTAGGTCTAAATTTCTAATTTCCGTGGCAAAATTGATGTAACAATTTAGAAAACAATTCAAGTATGCATCGATGTGTTTGTGTTTTTAAGTTGACTTTGGTTTTGGTTTGGTGATTTGGGATTTGGGTATTGTGTATTTTAGGTGGAATGGGTTGGAAATTCCAGCTGAGTTGTTTTAACAGAAAACCCATTCAAGTGTTATCCTTGTAATCCCATTGCAGGCACCGACCATGACGACGACTACAACGCTGTCCAGTGATCCGGCCAATCCGCCGGTCACCTACAATCAGATCAATTCGCAGCGAGCCCAACTGCTGGCCGCCGTTGGTGCGGCTGGCGGGGGATGCAGCAGCACTGTCATCTCGCCCAGCAGCAGTATTATGGGCAGCCTCGTGGGCGGGGCAAAACCGCTGCCTCTGGGCATGGGAGGCACCATCATTGGGTCGCCGACGTCGCTGTCATCGACGTCGACACTTGCGGCGCACAGCAGCGGGGTGGGCACACTTCCGCCTGGTCTGGGCAGCGGTGGTGGTTACATACTGAATGCCTACGCCAGTGGTCGACTGCATCATCCGCTGCAGCAGGCTGGCGGCTCTGGTGTGGGACACACGGCCACATTGAATCGCCATCATCACCATCATCATCATCAACAGCAGCAGCAGCAACACCACCAACAACTGCAGCAGCAACACCAGCAACACAATCAGCCTGGTTCGGGGTCAAGTCTCTTGCTGGGCAGCATGGGCAGTGTTATGGGTGTGGGCGTGACCTCGACAACAACCACCTCGTGCAACTCATCGCAGGACTTGGATGACAACATCAATATAAATGCCATCAAAGATTGCCTCATGACGCAACGTGTTCCAGAAAGTTGCGTCTAAATGGAAAAGTATAAATACAGTTAGTCATATAGATCCATGTACACCTAAACTAGATAGTTGCTTAAAAGTTACTTATGTATATGTAGAATTGTGTATATATCAAAATATATATATAGAATTGATTTTCTACCATACTTCAGTCTATTTTCCAACTGCATATCTTGTGTGAGTAAGTCGATAGATAATATATCACTAAACCTCACTTAGTAGATACAACTGAGATATCTGAAGTGATATTAAAATCCTTTCACTATTTTTAATTTTAAATACTTCAAAAGTTTAACACAAAGGTGAATCAACTATCTGCTGACAAATGTCATTGAAATATAAGAAGTTCTTCTTTTAATTGAAAATATCTTTACCTTAAATTATCTAATATTATTATATTTTATATATAAAAGAAATAAACAAATGAAATTAAACACATCAAAGATTACCACATATCGGAAAAGAAATATCATTTATTAATAATAATGTTTTAAAATAATTCTCAATTCTTGATCCATCATATCAGCAAAGAAATCGCTTAGAGATTGACAATATTGCGACTAAACTATTATTTAACGTGAAGTTAGCAAACAAAAAGACATTATGGACATTTTAGGGATACAGTTTTCAAGTATTCCAAGTTTGAATAAATGTAAATAGAAACGAATCCCGACAAACTAAATTATTATTTTTACTTTGTATGTTGAATCTAAAAATACTTAACAATTTTCCGTTTTCCTGAAGTGTGAGTTAAATTGGAAACGAGTGAATCAGAAACCTATATAGATGAATAAGAACTTGAAATAGTTATATTAAACCTAAGGCAACTTCAAAAAGACTCTGAAATTTAGTAGCGAAATTATTTGTAGCAAATATGTTGACAAATAAAATAAATTAAAAGAAACATAGTATAAGATATGATGTTGTAAATACTATAATTACTGTGTATAGTTATTAAAGTTGTAAAAATATGTGCTTCATTTAAATTTTAGTTTTTTGTTATTCTTATAAATAAATATGTTATATATAATAAACATGTCTGTATATTAAGCTATAAACGCCAGCTAAGTTCTGTATGAGTCCTCGAGGAGTTCGGGAATGTCCTGGAAAGTAAAAGTATAGATTTATGCAAATTGTTAGAAGACGCATTGCGTTTAAGGAGAATTTAGTGACAGAGTTTAGATTAGTTTCAAACGTGTTAGGCTATAAAGATCGATGCATAAATAACGATAAAAATTATATAAAACTAAGTCATACGAAATGTGACAAAAAAATGAGAATATATAAATAAATGGTAAATATAGAACATATAGCTTGTATTTGATTTCAATGGACTTTAATTGGATTCCTTTCAGACAGCTTGCCAAACAAATCGCTGAGCAATCAAAACTTTCAACTTTTAGCTTGCTGAGCTATTTATCTCGATGAAATAAGTGTTTTTAACACCCCTCCTCCCACTGCTACTCCTCTTCCCTCTTATATGCCCAGTGTTAGCAATTAAAACCTCTACTCAAATACTACTGACCCAAGTCTGTGGTTGACACACACACAAACCCACATAGTGAAACCACAGCTCAGCAACACCCACGGATGAAACCACATGGACCAAAAGGGATAAAAAGAACTACTTTAAATTTCATATAGTCTCGACTCGGCTCATTAGCAAATCAAATTTATACAAGAGATGGGAGAAAATGTTCAATGGCAGCAAGTTGGTAAGTTGGACAGCAATCAAGAACTCGGTCGACCACACATGAAACTCTCAACTGAACGGAAAATTGACAGGAAAAGTGAAACTTGCCTTTGATTTGTGGCATTGCAATGCAAAAACTTTGGGGTATTTGGGTTTCGGATAATTGGAAACCGCGCTGACAGCTGCCCAGCAAACTGAGCTCGTATGTCCATTATTCTTCTTTCTGGTCTGTGGCACACACATATGTATGTACATATGTGCAACTTCTTTCCATTTCTATAATGTGGTTGAAAAGCGACACCAAGTAAACACGTGGCATTATATAGGACACGGCTTTCACTATATAATTATGTAGCCATGGCGTTTTAATTTGTTTGTCATATTCAATTACCCAATAATTACAGCACTACTCTAATCATAGGCCTGTTTCCTCAAATATACTTACTATCAATGTAGTAACATCATAATTCGGCGGTCAAAAACGAAATTACTTAGTTTTATCGATCGATTAAATACTTATTTATTGTGTCAATCAGTTTGATAACAACAGTTTACTTAGCTATTCGAACAAGTTAAATGATTGAGTGAACCAACAATAAACTCAAACCACAATATGTTGGAAAGTTCCAAAAATCGAACATTGAAATTTAGTCTTATTTATTCTGTGATTTAAGTTTTGATTTATAATGTGAAATTATATAAATAATTTACAAAAATTAATTTGTATACCATCAATTCTTTGAGAAGTTTTTTCAATTCTTTTACATAGTTTTATGCGTTTTGCAATTTTTGTTCAACTGTTTTGCTAAAATGCAAGTCCATTAAGTTATCAAAGAGCTTTAGAGGGTAACAGCGAACTTTTCAACATATACATATATATTACCCATACCAGACTACATTCAGCACTTCAATCTACTTCCGTTACGATTTTGCTTACTTCCGTTTGCACATTTACGCCATCGGCAACGCCAGTGTCTAATAGAAAACTGTTCACACGTGCTGCAAATTGCATAGTTACGAAACGAAGCAAGCCACTATAACACCCCACCATGCCAACACACCATCACCCATTCAGACATAGACCCAGTGGTAAACCCAACAGACTCGTATCCCAACATTCGGTGCGGTCAATAAATGTAAATAAAATGAACGCGAACGCCTACAAAAGAACACGCCCCATTTGTTGGATTGAATCGGAATTGGAATCAGAAACAGAAACCGAAACAGAGCAGAGCAGAGAAAAAAAAAAAACCTTTAATAGAAATTGCATAGTAAAAATTGTAACGAAATTATGCAGGTGATTTATGCTTTTATACGTATTGTTGCTGTTCTTCTATTTTTGTGTTTTCTGTGTGGTTTACATTTTTCCATTTTTTCCCATATTGATTTTCCGAAATGGCGGCGTGTGAAAATTAAATTCCCATTTCGAGCTGCCCCGGACCGACATAAAGTTTTGTTAGACGTGATTAGCGTCGCGAGTCTTCCCCTCGCAGCAATTCCCCTGGACTACCCCTTGTCAGACTAGTCCCGAAATTGAATTGAAGCGCGGTGTGTAAATCAGCGGCTCAATAAAATCTAATAGTCCCGGGCAGATTGCGGCTCAGCACGCACCCAAAAACTCCAAAGAGCGATAGAAAGAGAGAGAGAGAGAGAGAGAGAAAGAGAGGGAGGATATACAAAACGAAATGAGAAACGAAAGAACTTTGGGTACGCGGACATAAATTAACAGACTTCTACGATGGTGACGCTGACGGACACGGAAGACCGGACAAGAACGTGAACGTCCTTGACAATGGCAACCTCATAAAAAGAGAAAACAACTGGTATAAGGGGACCACCAAGACATGACTGATTAGACGAACTCTTCTTGCCCTTTTTATGGAAAATCTTTAATATAATATAAAAAATTTAGTAAATATTTTCAGCACCCATTTATTGAGTATAACATCATTTTAAATCCAATTACTATTTATATATAAATTTCTACAGATCGGATGTTACAGATCGGAATTTTTAAATTATAAATGTTAATTATAGATTTAAATTATAGATATTCCAAGTTGTTTTTATATCTAATTTTTAATCAATTGCATAATATCACACATCTTAAAACAGTTTTAAATTACCAAATGTCTTTAATTTATTTAAATTATTATAATAATAAAATCATAATACAAGTGATACAAGTATTCTGGAAAGTCACATATTACAAATAAATTTCAAACTAAAATCGCAATTTGATGTTCATTCACATGAATAACTATATATATTATAATTATTTAATAAGTGAAAAAATTACTTATTTTGTGCTTCACATTTTGCTAATAATTCCAAATACTCTATTCATAAGGGTATTGACCAACAGAAGCAGTTTGGCAAATTAACTAATGACCCCATATTAGGTGCTAGGGATTTTTGGGAGAGCAACGTGACGAGATAACATTGTGGGTAATGGCGGGTGAGCTGGGGATGAAGCCGACAATGGGATGGAGGGATGGTGAACGAATGGAGGGAGGGTAGGGAGGAAGTGAAGTAGCGACAGCGTTTGTTTAATTGTCGTGCGACCCGCTTTTTGCTCGTTTTAATGAGTCAATTTAAATTCCGATTTCGATTACGGGACGCTCACAGCAGCTGCTCTAGCTCTGGCCAAATCGATGTTCATTAGCCGACCCAATGCCACGCCCCCACGCCTTTGAATAACGTTTTTTGTTTGGCCGCAATTTCCATTGCAATTAGCTAAAGTTTTAAAGTTAATATTGAAGTTTTTTCTATTATTATTATACCTATGCTAAATGCTTTTGAACACACATAGAACAACAAAAGCGTGTTCATGGTATTTAATTTAGCATAAATTCAATATTTAAAATCATAATATTAGATAAAAGCAAATCTAGTTATTTAGATGACGCTGTATATTGTATTTTTTTTTTGTTTCGTATTTTGTTAATTAAAAACTGACCACACCTTAAATGCTAAAACATTAAAGGACATTAGCGCAGCTTTGATAACACTTAAATATATGGATATCTAACCAACATATAAATTAAAACAGAACATTATTTATTTGCATAAAGTATGTATAATTTGAAATTAGATATTTGGCTTATGTATTAATTGTAACAAACTTGTATAAAATATTTCTTCAAATATTTTAATAAATATTCTGCAAACATTTGTATAACATAAACATTCCATATTTAAAATTGCTTCATTGATTTTGGTTACAGGGTATTCTATAACCGACTGCTCCCAATAGTCTCTGCTTTGTTCATTTTATGACACTTTTAATTAAAACATCAGTTTTCTTTTATTTGATTTATTAAATTACATGATGTTTGCAACAAGCACAAAACAATAACTAACAAATAAATTGTATTACATATTTGAACTCAATTAAACTGTATTTTAACAGCACGCAATTAATTTGTAGCGAGAGTGATGGGCAAAATGTAAGAGAGAATTATCAAATTTTAAAAAAATGTGATTGTTTAGACAGTGGGGGAGAGGCGGGAGTAAGGGCAGGGGAGTGTGTGTGTGTGTATGCCATAAATTCCTTTTTACGCACTCCCTCAACTTGACCCCAAGGACGACAGACAGCAATTGCTGTTGAACGCAACGCTGCATGAAATGAAATTTAGCGCAACGGCCTCTTTCCATATGACTTTTTTACTCTGGCCAACAATTTATGGCTAAGCGCGCATGTTGGCCTAAAAATGTATATATGTATGTATAGAGCATGCATGTACATACCCTGCAGTACGGTTCAGGCCTGAAGCAGACGTGAAATCAGACATGATTGGTCAGGCCCATGCATGAAACTACAATTTCCAGCACATGCTTTCGACCCATGAAATTTGTATGGGCATGTCACAACTTTTCATGTGTCGGGAGACGTTCGCTTCCCGACGGTGCATGATTTCAGACGTGAATTGAGAAGGGAAATTTTGAGTGTTTTCATGCGTGCTTTCATTAGATAGGCAGAGGTGAATTATAGCCATGTTTCATGTATGAAATCATATGTAGCCAATGCATGAACCCAGTGGTGAAAATAGCCCAGATTCACATGTGAAATCATATGTAGGCAATGCATGAATGCAGGGGTGAAAACTAGCCCAGATTCATATGTGAAATCATATGTAGGCAATGCATGAATGCAGGGGTGAAAACTAGCCTAGAAATAAATAATATTAAAAAAATGCAAAAAATTGTTTTTTAATTAAATTTAATAATAAATATATAAATTTAATATTTAATTTTCAAAAAAAAAATGTTCGTCATTATTACTAACATTTAGAAAACTATTATTATTAGTATTTTTATCAGTACTATTATTTTTCGCCTTGCAGATCCTATTTTTGTTTCTTGCCATTGCCTTTCTCAGTTGTTGCTCAGCAGACCCAGACTGATTGGTTACAGGGATTGATCTGAAATAAAAATGTTATTATAATAAGATGAAATATTTTAGAATATTTAAGGTAGAATTTACCTAGGAGAACCATAAATAGATTACTATTTTTTTTCAGGGATTGCTTTCCCTGCACGCCGTCCACATTGCACTGCCTGAGCACCTCGTCGCTTACAACGCTGTTTAAATTTTTAATTAGGCCACCAGGAGCAGTGATTGACTCAATGGCTTGTACCTACCGAAGAAAAAGAAAAAATAAATTTAATTGTATTTTAACACAATCACAATATATACTTACGTAGGAACGGGCGTTGCTCTCATTTATTTCCATGTTTACTCTTCAGCTCCTCTAGATTTTTTATTGGGAACATTTTGGCAGATCCCTGGGCTTGAATACTGTTTTTCAGCAGAGCCGTCTGCTGACCCACAGCTTCGGCAACAACTTGAATTTTACCCAAGAAAAGAAAAAACTTTACAAAATTTAAATATATATAAATACATGCAATTACCATTTAAGTGTTCTGGTCTTCTTATTTTGTCTGTAAATAAAAAGAATATAAATTATGGCTATTAACAACGAAAGTTATTTAAATACTACCACCATGGTTTTTGTTGATGTACAGTTAATATATTATGCTAGTCGCAATAATATTTATCACTTTTTTAACAAGACCGAAAAAATAAGTGCGCACTAGATTAAATCACAATATTAAATGACAAACGTCAAACGTAAAAGTTTGCTTCGGCGTTCGCTTCAGCATTCGGCCGGCGTTCGGTTCAGCGTTCGCTTTGACGTTTGCTGAGGCGTTCGCTTACTCGGCATGCCTGATTTCACCGATGCGTGAATTCAGCTATGATTGTTTCATGCTTTGTGAATCTAGTACTGGCGGGTATGTATAAAAAATTGTTACATAGAAACACGTCAATAAATTACAGGCCCAAGCCTTAGACGTAGCCAAGTTGAACTAATGGCAGCTCGTCCCAGCCCCCACTCGCTTTATGCATCCCCGGCGACAATATCAACGATATAATAAACAAGTCAGGATACTCGAGTTCAAATTGAAGAAGAAGTCCAAATGCTCTCTATTTTATTGCAATTTTGTCAAAATTATAAACAATTTACTACACTCCTTTAGATTTGAAATTTATAATTAACACTTGCTTTTCCTAAAAAAATCTGTTTTTTTGAATTGAAGTAAAAATGTATAAGATTTCTCATCTGGACAAATTAACAAAAGTGTAACTAAGCATTCATAAAATTTGAAGCTATTCAAAAATTAATTGAAATTTAATTAATAAATAATTTAAATAATAATAATCCAAATAATTAAAAATATACAATTTTATTTTTAATGAAAATATAGAAAACATAAATAAGCATTAAATAAATTTAGCAAAATGTAGAAAATATTTTTTAAATATTAAATATGTATAAAAATTTTATTTAATATTTTATGTTATATATTAAAATAAAATATCTTAGTTTTAAACACCCTAACATTTTCAGGAAGTGCTCTTAAATATAAAAACAACGACAAGAAATATAAATTTAAATTCTGTGTCAACATGCAGCTGGCGAGACTGTCTGGGTCAAAGGGTGAAGTGGAAAGGAACCCCAAAGTGGGGTTTGGGGTGGGGTAACGGCGTGAGAAGGCTCAACAATTTATGCAAAAGCGCGACAACATCAACAACTACAACAGCAACTCATATATGCGTGTGTATTAATTAAAATGCCTTAATTAAAATAATTTGAAATGTTTGCAAGTGGCTAGAGGCAAACAAGAGATAGAGACGGCATACTATGCAGAAAATTAGAAAGAGAGAAAAGAAGAGAACAAGAGAGCAAACGAGTGTGGAGTGGAGGAGAAATCGCAAACTTTTTTTCTCATTGACTGGCACAGAGATTGACAAGCATGACAGGGGCAACTGCCATATTCCCCCAGACCAGTTGTCACCTCCCTCGACACTGCTAAAAAAAAAGACTTATAGACACCCATACACACACACACACACACACACACACACAGCGCCTGATGTCAGGGTATGGCCCCCAAACGTATTAAAAACTTTACAATTTTGCAGAGTAGTCAAGTTTAATTTTTTGGTTGAGTTCATGCGAAAATTGCAAAAATCATATTCCAACTGTTTGGCAAGCCATCAAAGGTATGGACATCATAGGGTTGCAATCAATGGAGGAGTTGGGGAGTGGGGAGTGGGGAGTGAAGTGGTTTTAGACTGCAGCGAAACGTAAAACGAAATGACAGAAAACGAACGTAAAGCGAAACTGCAGTTGGTCAGAAGAAAAACTATGATTTGAAAGGGATTC
This sequence comes from Drosophila tripunctata, assembly GCA_035047385.1. Lineage (NCBI taxonomy): Eukaryota > Metazoa > Arthropoda > Insecta > Diptera > Drosophilidae > Drosophila > Drosophila tripunctata. The sequence goes on from JAWNPS010000010.1 coordinate 139,961, forward strand.
GTTGAATCGAAAGCAAACGAACTCTACATACATGTGCAATGTACAATGTACATGATCTGCCGAATTGTTTTGCGAACCGACAGACAACCCTGCAGGATTTATTTGCATAGCAAATTGAAAATGTTCTATAAACATTTCCTTGAGACAGCAACTACGGTGCTGTCTAAAAGTTTTCCGCTCAATATGATGCCAAGTAAACCCCTTTCTACAATTTCCTTCATTTTTCATACTCTCTCTCAACCACTTGTACTAGCAGTAAGACTTAAGTACTCTCGCTTTGCTTGTCTGCGGTATCTGTTTCTTTTTAATGTCTTATCTACGTGGGTTGCCTTTTCAAATTAAGCAACAAATTTAACACAAAACACACGCGCAGTGCATAAAAACCCAGCAGCACCCAAAGAAGCGCCAGAGAAGAGCAAAACAAAATAAAAACTGAATCCTACTGAAAAACTTACCACCCTGTGCAACACACGCCACTTCCTTTCGCAGCTGGAATCATAATTCTAGTCGGCCCGACTCTGAAGCGAGGAGCATGGAGGCAAAAACATTTTTTGTAATTATCTCTCTAAAACCGAAATACACAAAGGGAAACACTTAAAAAGAAGCGTACACAGATGAAATTCACAGAATGCTCAACTCGAATACTCTGTAAGATTAAAAACAAAAAGGGATATACAAAAGACATTCAAGCAAATTGGACAAAGTTTATTCAAATGTTTACAAAAATACAAAGCTAAATCTCGCATTAAATTAATTCAAATTAATTAATTACATTTATTTCTCAGGCTACTAAAATGTATTTAAGATTGTTATATTTTTATCAAACAAAGAATAGAGAAGCTAAAAAGGGTAAATTTTGTTTTCTATATTATTCAATAATTTCATTTTATAGAGATTAATAAAAGCACACCTTTTAAATTGCTGCTTTTAAATTCTTAACATATGTTGCATACTTTCTTTCAGTCTTCTATCTAATCACCCACTAGATATACTCCCAAGCATTAAAGAGTATATCAACACACAAACAACAAGCAAATGAAGTTACTACAACGCACGTGTTGCAGATGGACAGGAAAGGGTTCTACAAATTAGCGGTCTTTTGTTTTTTTGGCAGCCCCTACTTACCAGCAGCATTGTACTACCCAACCTGCCCCAAATATAGCTATTTTGCGATTATATAGTATGTATGTATATGTATATTAAGTGTAAGTGAGCTTGTAATTAGCAACTGAGGTTCCGCAAGTTGCGTTCATAGCAGCATTTATTTAATTGCCTCAATAGTTAAGAGCTTCTTGAATTAAGCTGCTCAATTTTGTTTATTTTAAGCTGAGAAATTCTTCTTACAAAAAACAAACAAAGATAAAATAGATATAATGAGATTTTTTTGTAACTTTATATTTTAAATGTAGTAATTGTTTAACACAAAATTCGTTTTTTTTCAAATATTTCACAGTTAAATATTCTTATGTTTGTCTTTAATGTAAAAGTTACAGGATTTTTTTTCTGACTTGTATATTTAACTTCTTCTATAAGCAATTGACCGAATAAAATAAACAATAGTTTTACAATTTATTTTATTAAATTGATTATACTTGTTATAGTACCAATTAGTTGAAATAAATAGGTTGAACATAAGATTTAAATGTAACAAAATTTATTTTATTCAAAAGTTACTAAAATAAATTGCATCAAACGAATGAATTGTATATGTAGTTAAAATATAAAAATAAATTATATAAATAACACAATTGTTAGAATTAAATTTAATTAAAAAAAGTTAATGAAGTAGATAACAGAAATGAATGAAAACATTTATGAAATGTGAAATTTATCAATTTAATGAAGAGTTAATTAGGTATTTTTGTCATTAGTTAACAAAAATTAATACTAATTTTGAGGCAATGCGATTGATTTTAAAAAGCTGTCTTAAATATTATATTAGAAGCTTAAATTACTAACCTAAAGAAGAAAAAAATGTAAGCTGTAATTTTTTAATTCAATTCTTTTAACATTTCTAGTTGGTTGACGCAAGTGAAATCAAGCATTTGACAAGTTGACGGCCAGTTGACGGAGTTACATGTGCCATGCGGCAAGTTACTTTTTGTGGGCGTGTCGATGGCGGTGGATGTGGGTGTGTCCTTGTCAAACTGTCTTTGGGGTAAGATTGCAACTTTGTCACTTTATGGGTCAACGATTTTGGCTGCACTTATTGCTGTTATTGTTATGGTTAGTGTTAGCGTTAGTGTTGTGACAGAGCTTGTTGGGGAATGGCGATAATAAAGCAAACATATGACAGCAGAGCGCTGCTATACAGTTTGCTGCTGTTGCGAGACTCGACAACAATAACAGCAACAACAACAACAACAGCAAAACATACATATATATAAGTATTGCAACAACAAGAGGGATAAAAACAACAAAGTTTTTGGCCTCGAGCAAAGGCGAAGCAAGCGAAGACGAGCAGCCAATAAAGTCAAGAACAAAGTCATGAAAAACGTTGCCAAAAATAAAGCGTGCCGAGATACCAGAGCCAACAAGGCAGACCGTGTATGTAACTATATATCTATCTGTATATGTGTGTGTGTGTGGTGTGTGTTATTATTATTTTTACTGCAAGGCATTCGCATAAAGGACATAATCATATTTTTCATCAAAGTCAGCAACAACGATAAAAACTACAACAAAAGCGAGCACCGAGCGCAATAATACAAGCCACTATATGAAACCCCTGTGTCTGTATCTGTATATATACATATGAGTGAGTGAGTGTGTCTGTGTGTGTATCTGTGTGAGTCAGTGTCTGTCTGTCTGTGTGCGGCATCGACTGTCTCTCTCTGATGCTTAGCATTTGCCATTCTGCAGTTGCTGTCAACATTTTTCATATCATAAACACTTTTAGTGTTGATATTACCAACCATAACTTTTACCCACCAACACACACACGCACACTACCACACACACACACACATGCACAAAATTATGTGCCTGCCACGCCCCCTGCTCTGAAGCGCTATTGTGGGCGTTGTGACGTTTTCGTCATTGAAACATTTCACGTTTTAACCCACATTGCAAAATGACGGCCTTGGCAGAAGACACTGTCAGTGGGTCCAAGTGTCTGTGTGTGTGTGTGTGGGTGCTATTGTGTATCGATAACAGAGTGTGAAATAACAGTACTGTGCTATTCGAAGTGTACGTTTTTTTAAAATAAATGTACCAACTGCTACTAGTCTGTTTTTTTTTTTGCTAAAAAAAACCATAAACCAGCTTTAAACTTAAACCAATGAAAAATTTAAACTTGATCGTAATTTTACGTTTAAGCTATATTTAAATATATTTAATTAATTTCTTTATCTAGCAGATAATTAACTAAAAATTTAAAAATTTGCAATTTCCAAACTTCTTCAAATTTAAATAAATTGCATCAATTTGTTTTATTTATATTTTCAATAACATGTTTAAATTAGTAATACTGTTTTATTACATATGTTTACAAATCGTTTAACAAATTTTGAATTGCTAAATTTATTTGATTTTGGGTCACGAATTAAAAATAAATTATATTGCTCGAATTTTGCTGGGCATAGATTATGATGAAGTCGATTAAATATTGCACTTGATATTCAGGTGAACTCTTATGAATTTATTTTAAGAGCTAATCAATTAATAAATAAATAGTAAAACACTGACTTAGCAATTTGCTGAAATGCAAATAAGTTCAATTAGCTAAATAAACCAAAGAGACAGATTAATGTATATGTGTACACAAATATTTATATATATTTATTTTTCTAATCTCGTCAACAGTCTAGATTTCACTGCCAAAAACGGTCAATTGTTTAATATATTTTATTTATATTTATTAAACAGTTGCCAACAAAAGTCAATAAAATGTCGATGTAAACTTTCTTGAAAATGTTTAGTAAATATAAATATAAAAGCGAATTGTTGGTATATAAATAAAGTCAAAGCTTTTGGATTGTGTTGCCAAACACAATGGGGAATATCAATGCAACTAATAATAATTATAATATCGTGGATTTTGCGATAGCAATATTTTTTGGCTGAGTTGGCAAGATGAATCAATGTGAGCTACGCAAGAGTAAAGTGATTCATTCCCCAACACACACACATGAGTCATTTGTAATTTCGGCTATTTCCCTTTCTATATTTGACTAACCACGTCTGTCTGTCCGTCTGTCTGCCTGTCTGTATGGCCTTCTTTGGCTTACTTATCTCTGCCCAAAGATGACATTTGTGTTGAAACAGGCAAATTAGTATTTATTGCCTTTTGCTGTTGTTTCTGCTGCTGCTGCTGACATATTATTTTATTTGTTTAATTAATTTACAAAAAAAGGACAACAAGACAAAATCATCATCATCAACCGTTATCTTTTCCTTATCCCCTTTCCCTTCTCACTCCCTTGTGCTCTTGTGTCTCTTATGTCATTTGGCATATGGCATTTGTAATAAATAAGCGTCTAGCAACAGATAACCAAAGACACACAGTATATATACATACATATATAGTAGAATCGTTGAGAGTCGTAAATTGTATGTGTAGTTTGGGTTGATTTAATGGCCATTTCCCCCACGCCCCCCTCCGAGCACATAATTAAATCAACTAAATATTTAACGGCACATTTATATGGCAACTCCTCCGCCTCCTTTTCGTCCATTGTCCTTTGTGCTTGTCTTTGACCATTTACTTGGATTTTTATTACATTGCTGCAGCATTAAGTGGTCGAGAGTTGACCTCCCATGCTCTGCCTGTTTCCCCTTTTTCCCTACATTTTCCCTCTGTTTCTCATCTCCTTCGTTTCTAATAGTCTACCAGAGTTCGGCCCCCATAAATTAGCAATGGCAACGCAAAATTGTATTTAGTAAATCATGTGGCAACGTCAAGACTGCCTATGGCCACGCCCCCCATTCGCCCACATTTGTATTTGGCTTCGTTTTGTTTTTGGTTTTTATTGTTCTTCCTCGTTTGGTTCGATAATTATGAAGTGCTGATTTGACAAATGCTTTAAGCTCAACCATTTAACTCGATTTTCATTTACTAAGCTCTTCTCATTAAATTGTTATTAATTTTTATTTGTTTATGGAATGGATTTCTTTAGCTTTAAAAAGTTCATCGATCATATACTGTATTGCTATTTTGTATAATTAAAATTATAGTAATACATTAATTGCGAAACACAAGGAAAAATTTTCAACTTATATATTAATACACAATTTTTGTTTGTTAGTCAGCAGCTGAATATGGGAATAATTTATAGAAAAACTGTCAACATCATTTCGGTATAATAAATATACTATAAGTTTAATATACATTTTCTTACTTATACTTTAGATATATGCATTACAACTTTTTTTGTAACATTTTGAAAATGTTGTTCGTATGTTTGTTAAAATGTAGTCTTGATATTCCACAGTTATGAAACAAAATGAAATATTTTAGTTTACTAAATTACATTCTGTGTTTCTTATTATTTACAAAAGTTTTTTAAATTTTGCTCTTCAGGTTGAGAATCAATTCCTACAGAAATATCTTTTTAGCAATCTAGATATTTTCAGTTTATTAGTTTCCTTTCGAGTGCTCAGCTTGAACAAAAATTGTGTTGCATACTTTTATGCGCATATAAAAATGCTCCAGTCAATCGAATTTAAAGTTGCAAACTCTTAAAATACTTTAATTTAGTATATTTGTGTGTGAAACTGATTAACTTGAAAATAAAGTATTTCGTTCTTTCTCGTATTATTTTTTATGTTGGCTAAAAAGTGTGCTTGTTATTGCGCTTGTTAACAGTTCTTTGTGGATGCTCTAACAATTGATTACTTGTTTTCATTACTGCACACCCTTAAAACAGACCAAATAGAAAAGATACTACAGACTGATAGACATTTGCTAAAGGCAATTTTCTAGAGTCTCTGTGTGTGTGTAAGTGTGTTTGTGTGTCTGTGGGTTCCTGTTGGATTTATTTCACGGCACATTTAATTCGAGCACGCGCTCCAAGGAGCAGAGACAATAATATCCTCGACGACGAACCTGACAGCTTTGTGGACAATTCGACGACAGTTTTTCCTCAACGAAAATGTTGCTGTTCTGTTGTAATTTGTTTAATTTTAAGTAGCTGTAGTAGCACTATTTGGCAATGTTCAGCGGCTGTAGTGTAAAAGTGAGAAAGGGAGAGAAAGAAAGAGATGGAGGGAATTTTCTCTATTCCCAAACTCACTTATCAACTGCCCAGAGAGTTGTTATTCCCCTTGTTTGACGTGAATGTTGTTGTTGTTGTTGGTGTTGGTGTTGCTGGCACGGTCATAAAAATCAAAAGAGCATAAAAATACATTTGATAATACTGCGGAGTTCTGTTTGTTGTTTGCTTTAGCTTTTGCCATTGCCGTTGCCGTTGCCGTTGCCTTTGCCCCTTGGCGTATTTGCCTTAAGTGCTCATTTCAATGTCGCCAAGTGTCAGCCAAGACGTGGGCCACAGTTCCCAACAGCAGGACTTAGCCATAGCGTCCAGGAAATTGGCAATGTCAAAGCCAAGTCAGAAGAGAAGGAACAACAAAAAAGAAATACAACAACAGCTCTGTCTAAAAGTGAATTAAAATAAATTTGCTAGCGGGGATTTGGGGATTTGTTGTGTGGCGCATTTTTAGTATCACACTAAGGACGCCCTCCAATGATTTTGACTTTCAAACCAGGGCTGGCGAATGCCGCAGCACATTTCTAAACAATGGAAAAATTCAGTTGTTAAGGTATTGTATTATAAATGAGATGTTTTTAATAAAAATAGGTTATAAGCATTTATTATACAAAATATGATAAAAATTATTCAATTCAAAGTAAATTTACTACAGAAATTTGTTTCTAACATAAAACTGTTTCAAAATTAAAACTTAAAATGTAAATTGTATTATTATAAGTATTACTATATACTAATAAAATAATATAATATACTTGCATAAAATATTAAATAACTTAAGATTTTCAAACAATTCATTTTAAATTAAATGCTGCTGAAATGAAGAATATATACATGTACCTACATGAAATTGATTAAATATTAATTTTGCTTTTCAATTATTTATTATATTATACTTAATACTTAAAAGTTTTAAGTATATATAAAAATTTTTCAAAATTTGCCCTTAAAATTACTTGAATCAAACTGAGTTCATACAGCCCTGATTTTCAGCAAGTGTTGTTGGGGATTCTCCATGTTTGTGTATCTTGGAACATTATTATTATTATTATTATTTGTAGATTCTAAGCCGCTGGCCTTGTTATCGGCTCTCCTCCTCTCTCTCTCTCTCCCTACTTTCTTCCCTCTCTGTGCCCGTATCTATCTTTCTAAGACTGTTTGTCTATTGACATAAGCATACGGCATTTATATAATTGTTATATCAAATATCAGGCATTTTTGGGGAATCACTTTAAACGCTCAAAATGCCATCAAATTGATGGCTTTAAAATTAGCGTAAAGTCGCCGCCAAAGACACTCCCCAACTGGAGCACAGCTGACGCTGAAAGTGAAACGCGAAAAGCGAAAAACGAAAAGTTCGAAAGGGAGTCGAGAATGTAAAGGGCCGGGGATTTTGGTAAGTGGAGTGTATGGTTGGGATCTGATTCTGGGGTCTTCCGTTCCGTCGCATTGATAATGACGCCATGGTGGTTTGTGTCTTGGGGTTTTACGGGCTTCTTTTTTGGCCCAGTTTACAAACTTTACAATTAGATTTTCGCGCGAGGCTGAGCTGTCGTAAGACCCTTTGGTCAGAGTTGCCACCCTCCGCACTCCGCCCTCAGAGCGCCCACAGTGGGCGTGATTTATTGGCACATTGTTGGTTTGTTTTGGTTAGAGCATAAATCAGGAAAATATGTTGCAACTCTGCGAAAAATTAAGCTAAAAATTTAAAAGTGGCTTTAACAAAAAGTACAAACATACAGACAACAGTTACTAAAATAATTTTCAACCTTTTTTTTTTGGTTTCTATTTCTGTTGTTGGGAAAATTTTGCATTAAAACGGCCAACGACTCGTTCTAATGATTACACCATAATCCAAATTTCATTACGATTACATCAATTTGAAATGATAAATGAAATGTTAAAATAATGAGAACAGACCGAGGAGACCATTTCAAGTTTACCCTTTTCCACTAGGAAAACTGACGTTTTGTTTTCTAAAAGCACAACAGCATTTTTATGAAATAGGGCAAAATACACTTAAGAGAAGAGAGTACATGGACTTGGTAGTGGAGTATATGGAGTAAACAATTGATAGTTTGAAGAAGATGATATGTTTCTGTATATAAGTTGCGTGGAAGTTTTAGAATCATAGTTCAGACATAAATTGTTCTTCAGACGATTATGTTTAATAGGTTTTAATTACACCAGTTTCTTAAAAAACATTGTTAGTCTTCTATAGCATAGTTTACTGCTGTAAGTATTAATTATTTTTTTCTACACATTTTGTATTTACAATACCAGTAACATAATTTTAAGACTGTCTAAGCACCATGGCTGGAGCGTTCTTAAAACATTAACATTAAAAAGAGCATTTGCAATTTTAGCAAGCAACATAGAAATTCTTTCAACGGATATTATTCCATCAGTTATTTTTTAGCATTTGCATAATATTCTATAGATTAAACTACAATTTATCATATTTTTTTTGGGGGAAGACATGTTTTTCTTTTTTCTTAACTACGGCCGAATGCTCAAAGTGATTTTTAATAGCTGGAACGAGGTATTCCAGAACGCAGAGGCTTAAGCATGCCAGTCCTTCTTCAAAGCAATCATTTGTTTATAACGAAGCAAAAGAATGGGGATTTGCCAAAAAGGTCTGACAGAAGGCGATGGAGGATTTGGCGAGAGAGTTGCAGTTGGCTTCAAAATGCAGTGTCAGCAAAAAGGGATAAACATACATCAAAGGCAGCCATAAATCTATGGACTCACCATCTAACATCTAACGAGTCGTCGAGAACTCTGCCCGGGACTGAACTGGGACTAGAGCAGTGCTGCGAAAATGCGAAAATCACTTTGGAATATTAAGCTTGAGGCGGGATAAGAGCACATAAAGCGCCACGCACGATAACTTGACCAAACAATGAGCAAAACACAGATATAAATTCAACTTGGCAGAGAGAACTTTTGAGTGAAGTCAACACATTTTCACACACAATAAATTTTTGCCAGCGTTTGCAGGAATAACCGAATACGAAAACAGAAACCGAAACCGTAACTGAAACAGAAACGGAAGCGGAAACGTGCAGTGGGACCAAGCTAAGATACCAGCAATAGAATGGACTGAGTAGGGTGCCTGGAATGGAGGCGTTGTGCTGATGAGGGCGTGTCTGCTTCGCTGCTTTCCTATTGATTTCAGATCCCAAAAACTTTAAGGAGCCATCCGACCAAACACTCATGGCGTATGCGCAATTTCGCAATTTCCTTCTCGTTTATCTACTTAACTTTGAGGCAAAACTTTTCTCGTGGACTGACGAAAACTTTTGACGACGATGACTTTGGTGACCTTTGCACCTTCGCGACCCCTAAGCCATAAAAATTAAAGGCAATCTGGTGGGCTGTAAGGTCAAATATGATCACAATAATTATAAAGTTTGACTTTAACTCTTAGGTACAGCTTAAAAATCTATATATATGACTATAAAATAATTATAAATCAGAAGAATAATAAATATGTATATGCATATTAATTAATTTTAAAAAATATTTATTTTTTAAATAATTAATTAATTTTAAATGAATAATGAGCATTTTACTTTAACAATTATCATTTACCAACTATTTTTTATTGCACTAATAACCGAATTTGATTACTCTTTCTTTAAAAGTCACTTAAAATTAATATGTTCTGTATTTGTAACACTAAAACTTCAATTTAAATATCAACAGCTTGAACATTATGGCTATATTTCTGGTCGAAATTGGTTGGCAAACAGCTTCAGCCACATTTCTGACACTTGATGTCTTATTTGTTGTTGCATTCCAGAAATCGAATTCCACAATCTCAACCCGTTACTTCGATGGAGCGACTTTGGCCTATGTCTACGCCTGATTTGCTGCCATTGAATTGAATGATTTTGTTTTTCAATTTATTGGGATTTTCTCAACTGGCAGGGAAAGCCAAGAGGAACTTGGCAGCCACGAGGAGGGCACAATAAAATGGGACCCTGACATCTAAGCACACTGAGTATAAAGCATTTTTATTATAAAAACGAAAAAACGAAAAGGATGCCCACGACGCACATGATGATATTATCGAAGTTGATTTATTTGCTTGTTCGGCTGTTTGGTAATGGGGCTGGTTTAAACGGGTTTGCCATGGCCAAGATTAAAGCCTTTGTTTCTTCTGCATTCAGTTCTTTTCCAATTTGCTGACCAAAACACGTTTCATGTGTTTACGTTTTTTTTTTATTTTTATTCGCTTCGATACGATTTATAACATAAAACACATTTTCAAATACACCAAATTGTTTTCGCACGAATTTATTTAATTAAAATGCTTTGGTTCCCGTACACGTTCATTTCCCGTTTTCGATCTCTTTCCAGTTCCTATTTTGCCGATGCCGGATATAGAAGTCAATGTGGCACATAGCGGTAAAACACTCATAAAAGCACTGTTCAACCAAATAACTGAGTATCAAATTTCGTTAGTGTTTATATTGAAAATTATTTGCTCATTTTCCATAGGGCCAACGGCAGATAATGATCAACATAAACATAGATACGTATAAAAACATTTTTTTGTAATTTACTAAAAATAATTTTTAGAAGCAAGTATTGTTAAAAGTATTAAAATACATGAGTATATTTGTTTACTAAAAGACATATTCAAATTTATTTATTTTATTTTAAGTTTTTATACTCAGTGATATAGAATATATATTTATGTTATTTGGTGCTATATTCCTCCTTTAAAGCGATTCAGACTTCGTAACAAAAAGCATATACCGTCTAAAAGAATGTATTTATATTGTATATTAAAGAAAGAAAAAAATTCTATTCAATTTATTTTAATTTTTTTTTGCTTTATTAAATCGGAAAATAGTTTTTTGATCAGAGTTGTATGTGTTTCTTTTTTCTAATGCAGCAGTCACTAAATTATATTTATGTTATAATATTTATAATTAAGAACAATTTATCTCATCAAAACTTTGCCAAATTTGCAACACAGATAGATTTATATTGAATTTTGGCATTACTGTTTACTAAATATTATTTGATGTAAATTACTTTATTCAATCTTTCCTTTTACTTTATTCTACGCATTTGAATCCCAATTTGAAAGTAAATATAAAATGTGATGTGTGTTTTAAATCTCAAACAAAAGTAAACATAAACTGAGCCAAATTCTTGTATTTTCTTCATTTTGTTGCTTAGTGCCATAATTCCTTTTCAAATACTAGAGTTTTTTTTATGCATTTTCCTTTTTATTATTTTTAAAAATCCGCTAACCGCAGATCTGACAACCGCAAGCGGCTGGCGGTTCGTTTTGCTATCTGACTGGTTGGTTATTAAAAACAACAAAAAATGGGAGAAAAGCAGAGAAAATACATATAAAAAATGGGAAAACAAAAGTTTTGCTTGAAGTGTGTGTGTTTGACCGCCCACTGGGTGCTGCGAATGTGAATGTGAATTCACGGCATCCATAAATCCCGCCAGCATTTCACATGTGTATAGGTTTTTTATTGCCGCGTGTGTGTATGTATGTTTTTGGCCAGGCCAGAAGGCAAAACGCTTGGCGCTGCCGTCTTTGCAATTGCCACGAGTTGACCCCTTTTGGACGGAAAGGGGCAGGGCAGGGGTATGGGGCAGCAGTTGTGGGCAGGGGAAATAGAAGTCGGCTGGAGTGTGGTAGATGTTGGCGGCGAGCTTTGCGCTTAAGTCTAATGCGAAAAGTTGTGAATAGGCTCAGTAGGAAATCCTATTTTATGGCGCAAAGTTACTGCAGTCATAAAAACGTTGCCCAACTCTCCTCTACAGCGAGAGCAAATGGGACGGCAAATGCAAGAGTGAGACACAGAGAGGCGCAAACATTTTTTTTTTTTTACATATAAAAATGTGCGCTGTTTTTTTTTGTCCTATGTAAATATTTGATACACGATACACTCATAAATGAAGTAGTTACCTGCTGCAAATTATGGGATCAGATGAAACTGACAAACTGCTTATGTATTAATAAAGAAATGTATAAACAATTATGGAAAAAAAACAATTTTGACAAATTTGCTAATTGAAATGTTGAATATGTAGCATTCTATTATATATAAAATTAGCTGGGAACGAAATCTGACAACTAAACTAAACTAAGGCGATTAGAAAAAAGTGAACAATGACTTCACGAAATAAACTTGTTTAGCTTTAGTTAATTTTATGCAATTGTTATCGACGGTTTAGCAACATATACGTTACAACTACTAACAAAACAATAACGTGCACATGTGTTTGTATAAAGTTTTTGTTCGCACAGATGCTTTCGTTTAGGCTGCTTGTGTGATGGCAGAGCTGCAGAAGAGCTCAGTGCTAGTGATTTGTTTACATTTTTTTAAGAACGATAACTTTCTTGATTACAATACGATCTTATTGCTATCTTCAGGTTCGTATAATATTGTTTGTCTCAAAATATCTCTGAAGTTACAAAACTATTCGTCAAGAAATACTTGAGTTAAAGATTCAAATAATTCAAATTTTTTTTTTTTTTTTCTTGATATCCAAAGAATAATGCTGATATTGTCTTTATATTGCATCTGGGAACCAATATGCCAAAACTAGTATCTTTGGGTGCCGTAGTCACTGATATATTCGCTAAATGCATGTACTTTCCGGGGTATATCTGCTTTTTTGCTTCTGCCACGCCCCTTCTGCCTGTTACAAACTTTTAACAGTCCCAATATACCCCTCAGAGTATATAAAAAATTGTAAGAAAAGAAATGCTTGTTATAAATACATTGCGCATATATGTACAGACTTAACCATGATTTAACAGGGATTAGTACTTATATTTAAATATTTTGTTATGCTCGTCGAGAAAGGTGATATTAGTTTAACAGTAATACTATGTGATTGTTAAATTTTATAGATTCTGATTGAATTTGTGACAAAAATAGTTTAAATGTAAATTAGATTACCACAACAATGTTGTAGTTTAAAGTTATTAAAATAAATGCATATTTGCACAAGTAAGAGTATTTAAATATTGGCATTTCTAACGTTACAATGGTTGATAAAATTCCAAAAATAAATTATTGAGATTTTATGTAAATTGTATAGAGTAAAAGCTGACACAATACCAAATGTAGTACAGTTGCAGTTTGTTTAAATATGTTTGGCAAAAATGTGCTATAAATTGGCCAGGCATTGAACAATAGCAATTGCCATAATATGCAAATAATTTGGTTAAAATGTTATTGCATTCGAATGCACATCTTTTAATTTGCATAAACATGAGATTGTCCTCAGCACCGCAGAACTGTTGCCATCCCCTCTCCGCCCCTGACTGTATTTCTAGCTATATTTTTTAGCTGTAATGCCAATATGCTCCGGTGCACGGAGGCTGCGTGACACGCAAATCCGACACGTAAAATAATAAGCGGAAATGTTGAAAAATTCAAAGCAGCTTCCGACCCCCCGCCCACCATATGTCCTCCGTTCCTCCCATCTGCGACCTTCAGGTAAATACGTTGGCTTCTATTATCGCATTTGACGTTAACTGAAAGTCAAGATTTGTGCGCATTAATGGCACCGATTCAATTTTCAATATCTTCGGCACGTGACTCGCGCTTTTCCAACCGCCACCGTCTGCCCTCCTTTACTTTCTGCCTCATCCTTGATCCGATTGTCATTGAAACTTGACGTGCTTAAAATGTTTAATTGAAGCTGAAACTGATGCTGAAGCTTAAGTCGAAGGAAATTTATACACAAAGTTGAAAAATACATCAAAGCAGCATTTTTGCTTGAATAAATCAATAGTTGACCAAATAAAGGACACTTTTCAAAGGATATGGACTACACTCTCTTTTGGCGGATTATATTTAATCGCTTTTGGTCTCTGCACAAAGTTATGAAATAGATAAGTTTAAATACTTTATTGAAATTTATTTGGGGAAATGCTTGGATCTTCGCTCGGATTCATAGAATATAGATTGCTCAATATTTATATATATTTAATACTTGTAAGCCCATTAAATAAACAATACACCTAACATATAAGAGATAATTTATATATTAATTAGGTTCATACATACTTATGTGTTAATTTACTCTTAGTTTAATAGCGTACAATATTGACCATAGCAATTTTGTTCTATCATTTATTTCTAAAACTATAAAAATTAATAAAATGTATCCAATTTGTCTCTTTCTCTCTTTTAATACGTCTTTGTCTTATTCTCCTTCTCAATATTTTAAGCTGTAAAAAAGCAATTAAATTTGCCACATCCCATTTGTCACTTGTATCATTTCGATATGAATTTGGTCCTTCCTTATTTTCATCCAATAGATGTTGTTTGGTTAGTGGCATAACCGTAATACTCCATAAACAGTGCCAAATACAAAAAAAAAATGTCGATAAACACTAGAGGACTCGGGCATTTGGCACATCATAAGTTAGGCGGAGATTAATAGCCACACTGAGTGCTTGGCACCTATCAAATTCAATCAAGGACATTCATCAATTTTCAATTTGGCATTTCGACGGGGCAGGGCATGTCCGATATAAACTACAAAAGGACAAAAAAAAGAAAACATGGAAGGAAAAAAACAGCAACAGGAAAAGCGGAAGCTCGATTTGGTATTTGCTGTGCGACTTGGGTGCGATTTCTTGCCATCGACAGCAGCTATCAAAAGCGAGTCGTAGCCAGACTTGAACCCAGAATCAAAACCCAAACCGAGAGCCGGACCCAAAACCGTTTCCAGATGCAGAGGCAAAATAACAAAAAAAAACAAGACTGCAGAAAATATGAAAAATCGACGCTGACCGCAGTGAAAAAACACAAACACACACATACACACACGCGCACAGTAAGAGCAAAAAAAAAGCATTCACTCACAAACACATTTACTTGAAATTGATTCAATGTCATAAATTAGATTTGAAATACTCGAAAGCATTGGCAAATGCTTTTCAAACCGAAGGCGGCCATAAAAATGTGTGAAAAATTTGCTTTTGTCGTTTGAAATTTTTGCACGCATTCAAAAGAGGAGGCAGAAGAATGAGAAGCTAGTAGCGAGAGAGGGAGCGAATGGGAGTGAAGGGGACAGCGAAGTGCTGGTAAAGAGGCGAGCAAACCAATGAAGCACCACAAAATGTGAAGCGCAAAATAAAGTAAATTATATTTACGTGTATTTTGCATAGCAATTGCGATGTGATTTTTTCAACCTCCAACTTTTCTCTGCCATTGCCATGCCATTGGAAGTGTGTAGGCCACACGGCGTATGCGCAACTTTGTGTTTGCACAACATTACCAAAAATTGTTGGCACTGGCGCGTGCCTTATAAATGATGTACAATCAATTAATTTGCGGCCTATTTACAACAGAGAACGCACACAGAGATAGAGTGTGAAAGAGCGAGGGAGAAACAATAAATGTAGGACAGTAATAGCGCAAAGCAATAAGAAGCAAAACAAACAAAATAAAGAGCAAGGAATGCGGCAAAGACCACAATAATTTTGCTCAATTTGGCAGCAGTTTTTGCGCATTTGTCACACTCGCTGGCAAAGTGTTTTCGCTAATGATGCCAAAATGCCATTTCCCTTCACTTTGTTTGATTTTTGATTAAAGCTTGATTGGCAAATTGTTATCAATGTATTCTACTTTAACATGAAAAGTGAAAAGTATTTCATTGTTTTTAAATTTATGGTAGATAGTTGTCAAGTATTTAAATGCCACTGTAGTTTGTATTTGATATATGCAAATATGTATTTATATATGAGAGCTCAGTAAGATATGTCTAATTTTAGCATAAAATCAAGGTAATTTAATATTCATTGATTCTTGCTGAGTTGTGTGATTACATTTTGTGGTTTTAGCATTCCAATTTTGCCAATTAGTTATTGTACAAATTGATATTTATATCAAAACTAAATTGCATCTGCTTCTTTAATTATGTGAACAAACCTCAACATTGCTAGAAAATGAATACAAAGATATTGAAATAACTTATTCATTTAATAAATACATTTATAATTTTTAACTTTAAATTTAAGATAATATATTTAAAGAATTTCAATAATTTGGTACCAATTGCCGAAATTTCTGATAGATAATAAGATGTAAGTAAAAATCAATGTTAGCGATTACATTGTGACAAACTCTGCCTCTTTCAGCAGGTCTACAGGGTATGAAGCCCTTCGGCAACAATCAAGAAACAATCAATCACTCAACTTGGCCACTGTCATGCATCCCTAAACAGCAGCAGCAAGTGAGAGAGCAAAGAGCTAGAGTACCAGCAATATGTGACGACAGGCAAAGTACTTGCCAGATCTCTGAAATGCCGTTGACACTTGGGTGTCACTTTAATTAGTGAGTGGAACGATGAGCGACGAACAGCGAATATGGAGCGAGTGTTGTAGAGTTGAGTATCGAGTGCACAGACGCATCGCATCCATCATTCAGAGATGGAAGACACATCGATATGATTTTAATATGTTGCGAGTAACATAAATGTTGCACAAATCAGGACATCACAGTAAGTGCCTTCAAACATATCGCCAGTTATGGCTGTGATTAATCATTGGGCAAACTGGAGCAGGGGCCGATGGGGGCAAATGGATCCAAATGAGACTGCGGCAGCTCAATTTAAATGATTTCAAAATAATGCGCAAACTTCATTTAATATGCCAACTTTTACGAGTTGCAAACTTTTGACCTTTCGCATAACACAATACACAATCAACACGTTTCGACAATCGATCGATTTCATGAGCAATCAAACGATGTCACATGCGGCAACGAAAACTTGTGGCAAGTTCAAAGTTCTTAAAACCCAAAGCGAACCCGGAGGCGACATCAAAGCAAATGCATTGCACAATGGATTCAACAACATTGAACGACCACAGCAGCAATAAAAGAAAATACATTTTACCCATCTCTTTTTTCCTCGTTCTGTCTCTAAATGTTCAGTCTCTTCTGTCACGCTGTGTCTCTGTCACTCTCTTTCTCTCTTCTCTCTCTTTCTCTGCCTCTGATGTGTCAAGAGCAGAGAGCCAAAAACAAATTTAAATTAAATTTGCCTTCACTTTGCTCTAAAAACTTTTTGCTTTCACGGTTTCCAGTTGTGCTTCAACAAATATTTTTTAAGACTCAAAAACAAAACTTAAACTAGTAGAAAGAACTGAGGCTATGCGAACTGTACAATAATGCGAAAGATGATAATGAAAGGTTTTGAAAATTCAAGCATTAAAACAATAACTTATGTGTTAGAAAAATAAAATATAAAACTTCGAAAAGTCAAGCATATCTGCAATATTGTAGGCAATTTTAAATAAATATATGTTTTTTTAAATATTTATGTAAAATTATACAAAACGTATTACCTGTAATTACCAAATTTAAATTTGAAATCCATTGCCAAAACATAGTTAAATGAGTTGAAAAGAAAATGATACACTATATCATATCCTATTAATGGCATGAAAACAAAAGGGATTCTGCACACGATTTGCTAACTTAGAGGTAGCTCTTTCACTCAATATCTAAAAGAAAGATGTCACTACCACTTTAGACCGGACTCTGCATAGTAAAAGTTAACAAGAGCACGTAGTACAGATTTTGCCGTTTAGGTTTTAATGCGCTTAGAGAATGGAGAACAACAGCAAAGAATAAAAAAGCAAGATAAAAAGTTCAGTTGGACACGCCCGACCGTGTTATACCCTCTGACTCTCAAGTCCGATTATATAAAACGCACTAAAATGCACGGCAAGCTCACTGCTTTGCACGTAGCTGCGCCTCTGCTGAGAATTTACGTTTTTCGGTGTATGATAACTTTCTTTAGCTTTTAATCCGATCTTAATGCGATTTTCAGGATCGTTTCATATTGTTCGTATCCAAAGGAATGTAAAGTTGCAAAACTATAGGTTAAGCAATATGCCAGATAGAGGCATGAAAATCCCAATCAAATTTTGTTGTTTCTTATGAGCTAAGGTGTGAAACTAAATTTGAAATAAGTTGATAGATTAAATATGTGGTCGACACTGACTAAAATGATGATTGTAGCTTTTACCATCTCTGAGTCCTGTGCATATGGACATAAAGACAGACGGGCATTGCTATTTCGACTTGGCTATTAATTGAAAATATATATATTTCATGGGGTGTGCCACGCCTCCTTCTGTTTGTTACATACTTTTAACAAACTCACTATACCCCTCAAAGGGTATTAATTGAAGATTGAAGGCAATACCGAAGTTAAAGCTACTGTTCTTGGGTTCTGTGATTTATAGCACAGACTGCAATCGAAGATGAAGTTGGGATGTAAAAAGGGCATAGAATATGTTCTATGGCAATATTTAACTAACAAAATTTATCAATTGGATTTGTAAACTGCTTTGTCATAAGTTCTGCGGCCTTTTGACACTCTGATACCAAATAACCCCAGACGGAGAGGAAAACAACTCGCAAGTTTTCTGATTACACTCGGGTCAACAAAATGCGCCTCTGAATACTTCAGTGACTATCAGAGCACGTGCCTGTATTTTGTATTTGATTTACTGTTGAGAGCTCACTTGGCACACGGATCACAAAAAATAAAGAAAAACAAAACAGAAAAAAGCCAAAACCTCTGGGAATCAGAATACAAGGCTTTTATAAAATATACGTGCCTTAGGAAAAAAATATATATATAGTATATATATTTATAAATACGCTTGTTTGCCTAGGCATATGTTTAACGAAACTGGAAAGTCAAGATTAAATAAATTAAATATAGATTATAACATGAATTTCATCATAATTGAATTAAAGTTTTCATTCATATGTTTTTTATTTCTTCAAAATTATTTGTCTAAAAATGTATTTTGTGTTTAACGCTGACATTTCTCTCATCATTATATTTTACTAGTTTTGTATTCAGAGAAATAACAAAAGAGTTTTTCATAGCGCCTTTATAAATTAACAATTCAAATCTTAAAGGATTAAAAACAAATTATTTCTGATACGTTGAAGTATTCTGAAATATATTTTAACATATTTGTGCTGTTTTTAATATCATGCCTCTTTGAACTATAGGCAATGCAATTTTTGTTATGATTTTAATTAAGCAGAATTGCTCTACTTTTTGCATTTAATTCATTTTCTTAACAACAACAAAAAACTACAACAAATAATAGTATTCATAATAACATTCAACGTGACTTTTGTGCAACTGTCAACGTTCATTTTGCTGTTTCGCTAAATATTTTAATTAAAGAAATAATTATATTTAATGTATGGACGCCATGTAATATGCGTAGTACACGTCGGCCACGCCCCTCAGAAATGCAACCATGCAGTTTATGCTCTTATACCTGTTGTATATAGGGTATTATACCAACTGACTGATAAAGATTTGATAAAAATATTTAAATTTTTTAAATTCTACTGATTAAACTCGACACAAATATTGTATTAACATAACACATATAATTACTTTAATTTACACCACAGGGTATTCCACAGTCTAACCTAATGAAAAGCTTGGTTTATTTTTTTTCCCTTTTAATGAATTTTTTCAACGGATTTTGCCTTTTTGTTGAAAACTTCATTAAGGGAATTTATTGCGACACAGGCAGGAAAAATTTAAATTTATAAAAATGCGTGACACAAATGGCATTCCACACACACACACACACCCACAAACTTACACAAACTTGAATGTGTGTGTAAGCATGTCCTTCAGGTCATCAATGAATTGTTCAGCTACAATTTTTTCGCTTGTTTAATTATTTCAATTAAGACAACATTTTTATTATAAGCAAATCAAAATGTACGGAAATTAATTCAAAGGGAGTTAAAGTTTGGTTGACATAAAAGGGTTAAAACTTAATTTAACGCCACCCTTTTAAAATAATTAACAAATTTACATAGAAGATGGTATGCTTTAAATACAAAAGGAATTATAATAATTGATCATCTTTATTTTGTTCTATACTTAACTATAAAACTGTGTTTTAAGCAGATTAAAAATTTGAGTAGTAATTCATTCATTAAATCTATTTATAAGCCATTTTGCTTATTTTATTCATATTTGATTTAAATAATTTAAATTTTATTACTTACAATATCTTGCTTATCAAAAAACATTCGTAAAATATAACTGATGAATACATACTTATATAATGTTCAGTTATTTGGTCTTACGTTTAAACGAAACAAAAATCTTGGTAGAGATTTCAGCATTTTCCTGTTGTTTCACTCAAAATATTTAATAAGAACGCATTAAGATGCGACACATTTGCAGTAAAGTCAACAAATTGCCGACAGCAATTCTGCGTTTTGCGTTCCGTGTCCTTCGTGCTGGGAGCCGGCCTCAGTTTTCCCACAGTTTTCCACCTTCAGCCCAATCAGACTCACGCACTCGCTCTACTCTACAGAGTTGGCAACCTGGCGACGTGAGCGCTTTAATCTTGTTTAAAAATGCGCAGCTGAGAAGATTCCGTGACTTCGTTTAAAGGACGTACACACAATACAAACACACACACACACACGCACATACATGAGGAAAGGAGGAAATGTAGGGAAAATGTTGCCTGCATTTAGGCTGGGATGCCTTGTCAAATCTGCGCTGTGAGCATTCTAATGAGAAGTGCTTTCCAGCTTCCTCAACTTTCGCTTGCCAACTCACAAGGCCAAGACGTAACAGCAACAACAACAACAACAACAACCACAATAACAGCAACAACAATAACAACAGAGTGGCGCTATCACAGCCGCATAATCAAAGGGCGTCTGGAGTGAGGGCGTGGCAGGCTCTCGTCTTCCTTTTGACTTGCCTGCTTTGCTGTTCGTTGCTCTTTATTTTGCATTTTTTTTATGCGCAATATATAATTTCATATTTTTTAAGATAATTATGTCGATAAGTTGGAGAAAAGGAACGCATAAAGCAGATGGAAATGGTAAAAAGGGCCACAAAAAATAGGCAACGAGTAAGCAAAATAAAGAGAAAAAGCCTTTAAAATCAATGCTACGAATCTTAAGCAATGGAAATTGCCGCAAAGTTGTGAAATCTAAATCTAATGCTGATTTTGTTTGATTGTGTCTATACACAAGAGCATTTGAGTGATCTTAAGGTAAATAAAGTAATTTTAGTCATTAAACTTAAATTACTTTAATTGCTGAACATTCCAAGACGTGATTTGATGGGTATTAAATGGTCGGAATGCCCGACTGAAAATTTCTTTCTTGCTTTAAATACAATAATCAAAGAGAATTCAGTAATATAATCTTAATTATAGCCAACAACAGAAAAGTATACAGTGAAAGTATTAGGCGGAAGTTATACGAACTAGTTTTCACTGTCTTAATAATATCTTTGTAAATATAGTATAAAACAAAATTTAATGTGAAAACCTTAAGAAACATCGTTTGATTTTAATCGTGAAACATGAAATTATTTTTAAGATTGATTAAATTTTAAATACTCGTACTCATTTTTACTAAGCTTAGCACTTAACTGAACAGTTGAATTCATCCACACTTTACTCCTTACATATCTACATTTCTTCTCAATTTTTCTTATTGGCTTATTAGCTACTGCTTTACATTTTTAACAATGATTTATCTGAATTTTATTAATCAAATTGTTATTTATTTTGTATGCATTTTGTAATGCTTGAAGAGTTTTCAGCATGAAGTTACCACGTACTCGATGTCACGTCGCGACGCAGAGGCAACAGAGAGAGTAAGCATTTTCGCTCAATAGCATAAATTATGCGTGTATAGAATATGCAATTTGGGTATAAAACAGTTAGCATTGGCCGCAGTGCAACGCACCGCATCAATTGCACAAAATCAACGCAAAAACCTCAGGAACATTTAGCAGCGATGCATAAATCATAGCATACTTAATAGCGCTAAAATACACACACACATGCACGCACATAGAGGCACACAGAGACACACATAAATTGATACGATGTCCCGCTGTGTAACTGGCTAGCGGTTGTTTTGATTTCGTTTGTAACCTTTAATTAGAAATATTGCCACATTCTAAATGAGCCACGAGTTCGAAGTTCAGTTCGCAATTCCAAAATGTCGGATCTGCATTTGAAGCGGCAACAAATTAAATATTGAAAAACAGCATAATAATTATGGGACATTACGGCAATACGGCAATATTCAGTGAGTGCAGCAGCAGCAGCAGCAGCAGCAACCGCAGTAAGCACATTTATTTATGCATTTATGCACAAAATTAACTAATTTAAGTGACATGAAATATTTCGGTTACCGTGGTTAGCAACTGCCAAACTGGTGCAATATCATGGCAATGCATTGAATTAGTCGCCAATCGAAATATAATTAAGTTAGTCCACGCTCAACGAGGGAGATTAGTATGGATTTAGAGCTCTAGCAAACTACAGTCGTAGTTGACTAAAAAAAACTGTAACAAATCTACAGTTGTAACTTTAATAGCAAACTGGCATCTAGACTATATTTAATTTAGTTTCTTTGATTGATTTATTTGGAGCTAAACAAAAATATATTCGTGGCTGTAGCTTGTGTTTAAGCTATAGAAGCTCTACTGCACCCGCAGCATTTGGGATTATTCATATAATTGAGAGTGATTTGTTTTAATTGAGCTTTGAATGTTTGCTAATTATACATTTTTCATATTAATTCTATTTTTAATCAGCAAATCTTGCAAACAATCTGATTGGCGAATTTCTTTAACTGCTGAATGTGATAAGAAATATTTCCATGAGCTGCTGTCAGGACAACGGCACTCTTAGTCCTGCTTATTACTGTACTAACACTAAACAATTGCCAACCCGCTGAGAATGCCATTCCTCAGTTTAAGGATGGGGGCAAGAGGTTGACTAAAAGCATGTTAATTTACTTACTGCATTCCAGAATAGTTACTAAAGCAATTGCACAATATGCAGCATTGTCTGCTAAGAGTAAAATGCGAAGGAAACTGGCAGAGAAAAGGCTACATTTATCTGTGCAACATTTGGAAGCTGCAGCACAAATTGCCAACAGAAATTAATAAGAGAAATAAGTTTACTATTTCCTGTCGATGCCAGCCAGCCAGCAACAACAACAGCAACAACAGGAAAATAAATAATACTAGGAAAAAAAATACTACAAAAATAGCAGAAAGTCTCCAGTTGCAAATAGTCATACCCACAGAAATATACTCACATTTTTTAATGTTCCACATTAAATCAAAACAAATTTTATAACTAATGCAAAGTATTAATTACTTGCTTTTGAAAAAGAAATGTATACTAAATAAATAGAAAAAAGCTAAAATACCCATTTCATTCAACGATTTTCACATTTCACAGAGTATAAAAATCACAACTAATAGCCCATTGTTAGAGCTCTTGTTGGTAGACTGGGAAGACATTCCAATAACTGTACAACATCCGTTCGAGCCACACAATAGTATGTTTAAACGTTTCCAATTTCAATGGGGAAATATTTCTATTTCAACATGAAAATATTTTTAGCAGTCTATTGTGTCTGTGTCTCTGTGTGGGTAAGTGTGTATGGCATGCATGCACACACATACTGCTATCTGAACGACTCTTTTGCTACCTGACAACGATGAGATAACAGTACGGTGTAACAAAAAAAAATATACTTGGCGAGTAGAATTCAATCTTAATCCATTCGCTCAGCAGGATATATTTTTTTCTCCTTCATTTTTTTCTCTTTCATTTTTTTTTATAGCTAACAGACTGAAATGTAACTAAATATAATAAGAAAAGAGACAGACAAAGTACGAGAGAGACAGAGAGAGAGGGACAGAACTATCCTTTGAAGGAAAGATGTTGATGTATGCACTTGACTTGAGTTTCACATTTGTGGCGAAGGCTGCAAGTCACTTCGAGCCGCAGCCAAATCCAAGGAAAAATAGTTATTGCAAGTTGAGAAAAGGAAGAGGCAGAAAATGCTGCACACGAGCCAAAGCAGTCAAAGCCCAAGCCAAAATGGAAGGCAGTAAGTATTAGCTTTATTATAGGATTTTAAGTTATTACACCACGACGGAAAATGCCGATTGAAGTAGGAAAGAGATCAGTGCAGGGACTAGGGATCAGGGATTATTAAACTGGTAGTAAGCTATCATTGAGTCGGTTGCCATTGCCAAGCACTCACATAAGCAGCACTCTTTGCACTTTAGTGAGTGTTTTATACATATCTAAGAAATAGTGTCTATTTTGAATGGGATTTGAATAAGAATAATTGTCTTTAAATTTGGTAGAACACTGCAGGCAAGCCATTTTATTGTATATATGTTATTAGTTGCAAAATATAAATAACTTTACAACAAGTATTCACATAGCTTTATCAAACACTCATTGCATAATCTAAAACATGATTATAGAAATATCCTCTGAGCTCTGTTAACAATTACATGAGCTCAAAATGGAGTAACTGCTCCAAGAACTTAATATGCACACAAATTTGTGTGTCTATCTCGCTCATACAACGCTGTTCGTTTTCGCTGCTTGTGTGACGCTAGCGCTGTAGCAATGCTCAGTGCTCAGTGCAATGCACGTGGCTGTGGCTGTGCATCGCACAGCTTGTATGTATGTATGTTAGCTATATTGTTTATAGTCCGATCTTTATGCTATTTTCAGGATCGTTTGATTATATTTGTCTTCAAGTATAAGCTAATTTTTAAAACTATACGTTTAGAAACACAAAAGCTAACGGCAAGCAAGCTTTCAATGATTTTGTTCGGCTTATGGCCAAAAGGGGCTTGGCATCCAACAAATTTTTAATGGCATTATCTTTATATTGCAGCTAGCAGGTTGCATGTCAAAATTGGAATCGATAGGTTTTACAGTAACTGAGATATTTGCCAAAAACCTGTAATTTTTTCCGAGGAATGCCTGGTTTTTCGCTTATTGTGGGCAAATGGGGTGTGGAATTAAAAAAAAAATAATAACTTTAGGATATAGGTTGATTTCTAATATAGGGCACAGATCATAACCAAACCCATTGAAAAGATAATGAATTTATTTTCTTGTGATTTAAAAGGCAGAAAAACCACAGCTCTATTGCTGATCTTTGTTTAAACAGGGTATAAATCTTTTAAATTGTAGTTAAACAAACTTCAAACAATATTCTTAAAAGCCATAACAATTTGAGAATTGTCACAGTTTCGTTACTAATCCCCAAAGTGAAAATACTTCAAGAGTACTAATGGTGTACAATCTACATCATATTTGGTAACCTTCTTCAAACTTGTCAGTCTTGTCAACTAGTTTATTCATATCTATTATGTATGATGCAAATAATGAAAACTAGTATTCTAGTGTAGTCCATTGAATCTCCCACGATTCATGGAGCACCCTAAGTGTCATCCCTCTACTCATTTTCGACTGACATTGTGACACTTTGAGCTTCTACAAAAATTTCGCGTGGTCGTTAAATGTTTGACTAAATGTTGGCCCAGTTAATAATTTAGCACAACAAATGGGACCGAGATGAGTGTCAGCAACGCGTTGCTGCGTCACATTTGACACTAAGACTAATTTAATGCAAAACGCCAAAAGTGGAGATAGAAAAAAGAAAAGGGAATTTACTGTTTGGCTCTGCACGCAATAACTTGGCCCGAAGCAATATTTTGGCCCAGGCGATTCGCATGTATCTAATATTTAAAGTGACATATCTATTTATATGCAAATACCACACCTATTCCATATTCCTGGAGCATTACCTGTGCGTGTCAAGAAGAAGGCTTATTTCTGTTACTGAATTCTTCGCACAATAAATCATAACATATGTGAGGAAGAAGCAGAAGCTAGTAGGTATGGCTGGGGAAATGAAAAAATAGAACTAATAAATCTAAAGCCAATTAATTGACTTAACTGCTGCCGGCTGTAACAGGCAAAGGCAAAGGCAAAGACCTTTGCACCCATTTGGCAATAGGCCGCAATTTATGGGCACGGCATAAACTTGAACCCGCACATAATAAATCATAACATTCTACAGATAATAGTAGTAAGCCTTCTAGCATACTTGCCTAGTACATGGATTCTCGAATCCTTCCCAATCTCCAAGCCAATTTCAGTTACTCAGACAGACCCTTGTGCCTGTGTGCGTGTGTGTTAAATTTCGCCTGTGGCTTTAAATTTTAACAAAACCGCATTTAAATCTCTATACGAGTAGTGGAAATAAAAATGGTTATGCCTCAGACAAGACACATAATTTACGCCTGCTCCCCATTCACCGGAACTAAATCTGAATCTGAATCTCAATCTAAGCCAAAGGCACAAAGTCACAAGAGACATGTTCCAGCCACAAAATTCCTTCCATCCAATAAAACACAGTATTGAGAATTATTATCTTTCCCTCTTGTGCGCATGTTGGAATATTTGAAAAAAAAACTACTTAAATTTAAATCAAGAATTCATAGCTTAGAAATAGAAAGTAAATTCTTTCCTCAAATAAAAAAAATTAACAAAAAACATAATAGGCCTTTGAATTCCATTTCTGTTAGTATATATAAACAATATGTATTATTTCTCAGTATTCTAGAAAATCACTTTTCTACTGGAGCTTTTTTATACATTTTGTTTTTAATTTTTTATACTATTTTTCGGTACAAAATAATTTGTATAAACGATTTTATTGTGTTTAGTTTTAGAAAATGAGTCAATTATCAGTTGAGGTGAATAAAATTACGTGATTTTTTGAACCATATTTTTCTAATCATTTTATTTCAGGACGATATGGCAGCAGCCACCGAAACTCGATCGAGTAATATACGAAAAACATCTTCAAACAGTGGATTTAGTCAGTTCATGGAGCAATACACAGCACGCAATGGTAATAATTTTGAAGAGTCCTTAAAGGCCATCCAAATGTGGAACAGAATGACAAAACCTCAAAAGAGTAAATATCTAAAAAAGCCGCCAAACAATATGGAACAAACTGAATTCCTTTCTGGCGAAGGCTGTTGCATGAAGCGGCGCTCCAGTCCCCGTGGCATGTCCAAGTGCCCTCCGATGAAATGTGCTGCACCTTCGAAGCCGGCTTGTCCGACGCGCAGGCAACCCAGATGTGCTCCAATGGCCAAAGCCCACATGAAAGCAAAATGCGCTCCGAGACGCGCTCGGAAACGCAGCTGCGCTCCGATGCGCAAGTCTTGTGCGAAACCCCGACGCGCTCCGAAGCGTAGAGCTGCTTCCAGTAAGCCAATGTGCTCAAAGCCAGGTCCTGTCACCAGCAATGGATATCTGAATTTCCTGCGCGAATATCGTAAGAAGCATTGCGGTCTGCAGCCCAACGAATTGATAATGCGCGCAGCTCGTGCCTGGTGTCGTCTTTCCGAGAAAAAGAAGGACGAATATCGTAAACAGGCTTGTGACGTCACCTCGAGTGCTCGTCACAAGAGACGTCGTGTTTGCAAGCCTTGAAATACGCCAAACTAACTGTAGTGAATGCATTGAAAGCTGCAACTTCTATTTTATCTACAAAATTTTATGTATTAAAAATCATTTACATGAGAATTTGGTTGTGTTCTTTACGATCTTAAGGCTTAGTTTTCAATGTAGAGTTTTTTGGGTAAAAATATGTTACAGGCTGATGGAGGCGTGGCAGATCCCATAAGTTGAGTTGATTAAGCCATGTCTGTCCGTCTGTAAGCCCCATTCACCCACAATAAGCGAAAAACCAGGCATACCTCAAAAAAAGTACATGGCGAATATCTCAGTAACTGTAGTATGGAGGGTCACCAATTTTCAAATGCAGGTTCCTAGATATAATACAATGTATTATGTATTATATAATAATATATCATAATATATTTTGATGCGACGCCCCCTTCGTCCAAAAGAAAAAAAAAACTCGTATTTCAGTATTATATTATTTCATACTTTCTTGTTACATCATATTTTGTTTGGGGACAAATAGTGCCAAATAATCCCTAAAATCGCATCAAGATCGGACTATAGATTAAGAAATTTATCATACATCGAAATAATTGTACTGTACTGTAGAGGCGCAACACCAGTGCACAGCGTTGATCTCTGCTGTAAAGCTGCCGCCACACGTGAAGTGTAAACGATTCGGTTGTTACTCTGTTACGTTTAAAATATCGACATTAAACGAATTTATCGTTATATATTATATTCCTATTTAATGATTTTTTTTTAAAACTCAGTAGTCGTCGTGTTTGTGTTATTGTTAACGTCTTCGACTCAACTGAACTATAGTTCAGTACATTTTTTAAGCTCCTGATTTTAACACAATTTTTAGTGCTCAATATTTTATTTATTTTTATTTTCTCTGTGTAATTTAAAATTGTTGTGCATATTTTATTTAAACCAAAACACACCAAAGGTAAGTGCAAGTTTTCAATTCGTTTTAATTTGCAAAAATAAAATAATTAAATTTGGAATTCATTTATAAGTATAATTTTTAAAGTTAAGTTATGTCTCTCACCTATTTGCCAAAGTAAACAATTCCGAATTGCAATAGAACTTTAACAATTCCTTAACTTCCACTCTTTAATACTTATCGATGGTTTTAAGCTCCAACTTCGTAGATAATGCCGTGGCAGACGAAGCTCGTAAACATAAATTCAACTGACGCTAATTGTTTGTTGCAATTACTGCAGCAACAGCAACAGCAGTAGCAGTTGTTGCCACCGTTCAACTACGTGCAACACCCAAACACTCGACAGTTACAGTTGACGGTGGCAACAAGCTGTGGGTAGGGAGATAGATAGGTTGAGGGAGTGCTGCCCTCCGATGTATGCAAATTTTGTTGCATCTACGAGTGTAGTGCTGATGTTGCAGCAGCAGCAGCAGCAGCAACAATAACAACAAACAATTACTCAAACATTGTTGCAGCTGCTCGTTGTCGTTGCTGATGTTGCTCGTTGTGCGTGCTAAATGGCAACTATTCTGGCGGCTAATGATAATCACTCGACGCCCTCTCCACTTACCTTTTGTCAATCCCCTCCCCAATCCACTACTTGCCCCGCAGCAGTTGTCTGCCATCTTTTGCTGTCAATTTCTTAATCAAAAGCATCAACGCCTGCAGGGCTGTCGCATTTTTTTTTTCGTCGACGGGCATTTACAGGGTACGTGATTCTATCGCTAGCTGCTTTATTACAAAGCACTTTTGATTATGCGACTCGGAAGCGAGCTGCACAGTGGGGCAAATATTAATAAACTGGCTAACTGAAAAAATAAAATGTGGAAAAACAACGTTTTTTAAAGAGATAATTTCATTTATTTTAATATTTTCAATTGGGATTTTATATATTATATTAGAGCTTTAATAACTCCTCCTCACTGCCAGTACACTATTAATTTAACTAACAAATTTATTTTCTAGCCAAAATAGTTTAATAAGACTGTTGACTTAATATTGCCCCACAGTTTAGTGCTCACTGTTGCTGCCTATTGCAGTCTTAGTTTGCCAACAACTGAGTTTATATAGCAGTCGCTATTCTGTTGCTTTCATCAAATAGACGAACAGTTGCACAGTCGTAGATTAATTCTATTTATATGTTATAGAATTGACGTTATGGCGATATCTTGTACAATGTGGAAAATCGTCCGATTAGCTCCCCTGCTGACGTAGTGCCCAAAGCTAAGAATGGCTTGCAACCATGACTGCAATGTTAGGTGCATTCGCAAATTGTCTGTATAATGGTCTAAGGCCAGTGGGAGGGTATAAGGCGGTAGAGGAGGCGTAACACAGCTGGACATAAATCTGAATTCAAGCCTGACCGCAAGAAATCATAATAATTTTGCAAATGCATTTTGCAACTAACATAAGCAGCAGCTTTGATAAATTATGTTTAGTTAGTTCCATGCACTCATTGTTAATTAATGCCAAAACGTGCGGAACAGAAAACCAGAACTAATTTCAATATATGATTCTTAAGTAAAGCTGATGCTGAGTAATAACTCTTTTCTAAGCTCGAAAATGTACTTTATATAGCTTAATATGAAATTAAATGAAATTCCTCATATAATTTTGCGTCCCTGTTAAGCTTTGCACATACGTTTCAAAATATAATTATAGTCACAAGAGAAACTAAACAGTAGGTGGTCTGAGAACTATTAGGATTTACCATAACAATTACATGCTGGGTGCTGCAAAATCATCTCTCGAAATTATACCAGACCCAGTTTAAACTGCTGTAGCCTTAGTCCTTTGAGTTGTTTGCTAAAACTCGTTAGTATTCTAATTTCTAAATGTTTATCTTGTTTTTTTTTTAAGGACATTATGGCAGTTTCGAAATCATTACATACCCAAAAAAGTATGTTCAAAGCTGGCAAATTTGATGGCTATTCCGTATTTATGGAACAATATGCCAATCGGCATGGATTTGATGGACCTACCATGTTGAAAGGCGCCATACTATGGAACCGGATGACGAATCAACAAAGGAAAAACTATACACAAAAAATGGCGACGAAGGCAAAAAATGTTGATGCTGAACATCAAGACCGAGGATGCAGTATGCCGATGAAGCATGCTACAATGCGGCAACG
Source organism: Drosophila tripunctata (assembly GCA_035047385.1). NCBI lineage: Eukaryota > Metazoa > Arthropoda > Insecta > Diptera > Drosophilidae > Drosophila > Drosophila tripunctata. Next base: position 170,645 of record JAWNPS010000010.1, read on the forward strand.
TAGCTGTGTTCCTCCTGAATCAAGTTGTCCATCTCCCAGAAAACGAAGCTGCGCTCCGAAACATCGAAGCGCTCCGAAATGTGCTCCGAAACGTCGTCGATGCGCTCCAAAACGCATGTCCCGATGCGCTCCAAAGCGTCGTAGACGTGGCTGCAAAATCAGGTGCCAAAGACCAGGACCAATTACCAACAATGGGTATCTAAACTTTCTGCGCGTCTATCGACGCAAGCACTGTGGGCTCAAACCCAGAGAGCTGGTGATGCGTGGGGCTCGTGCCTGGTGTCGTCTCTCCGAATGCAAAAAGGATCGGTATAGACGTCAGGCCTCCAAGGTATCACAAGGTAATAAGAGTCAAAACGTCTGCTAGACTTTAACTTGAGGTCCAAGTGCAAAAAGTTAAATATATGTAAATACATACTGCAAAATACATCCATTCGGTACACAATTTATGTTTGGTAATATATCAAAACTGTGTATTAAATTCGTACAAATTAAAAAATTTTTAATAGAATAGCATTAAATTTGTTTGAAAATTTATATTATGTCATTTAGGTTTATTATTTGATGTTTTATTTGTTTGATATTTTTATATTCTAGACTGACACCATAATGCAAAATCGAAATGCTAACAGTTTAGATTTAGCTTTAAGAGATTGAAAAATTCAGTAAGAAACTTGGAAGAATTTTCACGGGTTAAATGGGGCGACAAATTCAGCGAATCGTAACTATCGCGTATGTTTCGCTTAGATACATTTGTATCTAAGTATCTCGCGACAGCACGTGTCGCTACTTATGCAATTGTGCAGGCTCATGTACCAAATTCAATTTATTATTCCTACATATGAGCTTTCGCACTTAACTTGCATGAATATATAATGAGCAGCATGGCAATACGGGAAAGAGCAAGGCACAGAAAATGTGTAGTATGTTAGTGCGGGTGAGTGAGCGGTAAGTAGAGAAGTCGGCACAGTTCGTGTAGTGCGAGTTGTTGTGTAGTGTTTGAGCCTGCTGTGAGGGGGCCAAATTGAATTATTAATAATACGCGACGAACTGGAAACAGCATTGGTACAGACTCAAATTTATAAATACTGCTGCTTATATGCATAGTGGTTGGTTAGGTGGTTAAGTGGTTTGTGTGCCTTGGTGGTTGGGTTGGCCTGGTTATGCGAGTCACTCAGTTCCCAAAGCGTAAAGGCGACAACCTTGGGACAAAAAAAAACTAATCGTGCCACTTACGACCATAATTTGTCAATTTTCTAAACAATTCCCCAAAGTCGCATAAAATGTCTCGTGTCTCTTTGACTTTTGGCACCCATTATGTTCATTTCTCTTTCTCTGATTATTTCCATCTCTCATTCTCTCTTTTCCTTAGAATTCCTGTCGCCTTTTTGTATGAAAAGGACACTTGGCTGCTGTGAAAAATGAAAGTGAACCCAAATTGCCAGCATTGCTGTCGCTATTTTGACCGTCCGACCAACCCACCCACTGAGTGACAGTTCCGACTGCTCAACCCCCCACCTACCCCCTTGCCAACACACATTCCCACGTAGAATACATTTAAATGCCGTTGTATGCATAAATTACTTAGGTTCCTGACAGTTTTGGCCAAAAAACCGTAAATGAGTCTGTGGCTCTTGGAATTGAAACAAACGCGACAATTGCATTCCCTTTTTTCTCAATCTGTTTGCCTCCATTTCTCAGTCTTTCTCAATATTTAGAACTTGTTGCTGTTGTCGAGATTTGTCAATTGAAATATCTGATTAGCTTCAGAGTAATTTTAGTTCATATTCAAAATTCATTTATTTTTAAGTTAAATAATTACCCACTGCTAATATATATTTATTTCTGATAAAAAAAAGATCTTAAAGGTAAGGTAAGATGAAATCAACGGTAAATAAATATTATTGCAAGTATAAAATTCACTTAGCCCAAAAAAAAACATAAAAGAAACAACTAAAAGAAAATAAAGTTGAAGCCAAAAATTGCCATCGAGTTGCCGCTTTGTGTTAAGGCTCCAAAATTACCGCCCCTTTGTGTATTTGGGGCTGCAGATAACGGTCAGCCAAATGACTGACATTAGGCCAAGGTACATATAATATACAGACACACTCATACACACACACGATGTGTGTACAAAATCAATTCAAGTTCAATTTCTTTTGATGAAATGTATGTCTGTTTCGGGATGCTCAACCGAGCTCCGAGTACGAATACGAATCCGAATTCGACTCCATATCCGTATAGTACGTGACAGTTGTGCCAAAAAATAAAATTCGAAACGAAAGCATAAACGAGCTTGCCTGGTCATAATATACCCTGTGTCACAATTGGGTGTTGACAATTTAGGATACTTTAAATACAACATTTTTGCTTGCGAACTTTATTAAATTTATGGAGAAACTTTACAAAATTTACTTTAAATTAAGTAGCAAAATATACAATGAAATATACAAGAACTAGTGGAACTCCAAAATTAAGATAAAAAAGTTTCGAACTATATAATTTAGTACCACGAGATCTTAGCACATTTTATTTACTCGAGTTCTCATAAACCTATTACACCCATCGGAACATTACACAGAAATTGCCACATTTGAAAATACCTAAAAATACAGAAATGTACTAATGCATATGTGTGTTTCATCAATACTGAGCATTATGTGTATTACGAGTGTTTTTGTGTAAAATGAAAAAAAGAAGAAAACACAAAAACAAAAAAAACACGGACGGGAAAAGTCGTTCAATTAATAACGTAAATCCTTTACGGCCCAGTTACCAGGACATTCAAACGTGTCGTTAATTAATGCGCTCTCCGTCAATTTAATGCACTTGCCTGACTTTGGCTTTGCTGTCGCTGTCGCTGTCGCAGTTGCTCGGTGCTATGATTAATGTTTAATTAAATTTGCAACATTTGTAGCAAACAAAAATTAAAAAAGGCGTAAAGAAAATCAACCCACAAGCAGTCGCTGGATTACATCATAATTAATCGCAGTCATTATTTATAACGATATCACCAAAGCGAGCTTTATGAACGATGTCGTTGCAGTTGCAGTTGCTAGATGATAAATATATACATATAAGTACATATATTATATACTCGTACCTACCACTACATACATATACATATCTGTACTTCAATATTATATGTGTCCAGATTGTGATTTAACAAGAGCATTAATCGTATACGTAATAAGTACACAAGCCACATACTGATTATGTAAATTGTATTTCATTTTACTAAGCAGCATATATTACATAAAATTTGATAATTGTGTCTATGAAATATAACTAAACCACCAATTATAAAAATATATATCTCATAATTTAAAGAAACTTTACTTTAATGGAAATTCGATATAAAAGCGAGTGCCTGCAAATTAAATAATAATATTTTCATATTATTATTGCGCAATTGCTCGAATTTGTTAAACTTATTGTTTCTGGTCAATCAATTAGAATTTTCACTCAAATATTGTGATGTGAAACTCGTTGTTATCATTATGTGCACATGTTGTCATGTTTAATTAAATCACTCATAGTTCTTGACCCAAATGCAATTAACTAATAATAATTGCAAGTAGTAATCTCTTAAACAAAAGATCTGCCGCCAGGTGTTATTTATTAAGATACTTACTAATGAATGAGGACGTGATGAAAATATCTAACAGTTTGTTGTCATTGCTTTTACATACAACAAAATTATTGCAGTAATTATCAAATTTAAATACAGTTTGTTAAGCATTATGACCAACGTGAAGGGAGTCATGGAGATTAGAACTACACTTCTACTTCATCCTTTTCGTATTTTGTAAGTAGTCTTAAGTTGACGTTAGTTGATTTAATCTCAACATTTTTCTCTTCAAACAGCATTCAATTAATCCTTTTAAACAAGAAGCCATTTTACTTGTTATTTATAACTTTTGTTTGAATCGTTTCAACAAAAGACTCCAATTAAATAGATTTTATAATTTTTATTGAATTTCATTTACTTTTAACACGTTTTTTTTCACATATGTAGCTTCCATTTACTATTTTGTTCGTTTTTTATCATGTTTAATTTTTCTACACGGCGCCTCATGTACTTCAGTAAATTAACCAGGGTCTTCAAGTCAAAATCGTAAAAATTTGTTAAACATTTTTCAAACATCATATTGTTCTTTTAATTCATTTTATTCTAGGTCTATTAGGGCTGGCTTCGGACATTTTCGAGCACCTTAAAACACTTTTTACTTTATTTCAAATAACTAATTGAGTGGTGAATTATACGCTTAATTATTATTTTGGAATTTAATTAAATTATTAAAATTAATTTTTTTTAAATATTTGTATATATATTCACAATTAATTTGATTGATCTCCGTACAATATACATTTCTGTCATAATATTTAACTAACTTTTATATAACTTGATCATATGATTGATAGATTGAAATTAAGTACACATTTCGCTTTAAGCTTCAATCGATATACATTTTTAAGACTTCGTTTGATTTGTAAGGTTCTTCAATCAATTTTGACTGATTTGATTTAATGAACTCAGCTTAGATTTGATCAAGTTCACTTCAGCTCTTCAAGAAATTTAGATTGATGTCGATTTCAGGAATAGAAAACAGTAGCACAGTTCAAGCAATCAATCAATATTGATTGAGCGAGATTTGAGATCAGTTGTCAAACATAGAGAAGTAGAAGCTGGTGTGTGACAAATCGGCAGATTACCAAATTCTTCAATCTATTCTGATTGATTTGATTTGAAGTACTAAGCTTAGATAAGATCACGTTCAACAGATTTTGATTGACAGGGATTTGAGACTTCAGCTACTTCATAAAAATATCAGTAGCACAGTTCAAGCAATCAATCAATATTGATTGAGCCAGATTTTAGATCAGTTGTCCAACTTAAAGCACTGGAAGCTGTTATATGACAAATCAGTAGATTGCCAACGCCATCAATCAATTTTGATTGAGATCGATTAACAATCCTTTATCATACTTACAGCGCTGTAAGCTGGTCTACGTCAGCAGTCTGATGATTATGTCGAATCGGACGATGTACGCGATGTGGCAATGGTTGAGTCTGAGCGGACTATCGATAAGTGTGCAACTGCTGGCAATTTGCCTGCTTGGCCCTGTGGTGCAGTTGCTGCTGCTGTTGTTGCGATTCACAGCACGCATGTTGGTAAGACTGATGGCTAACAGACATACACACACAATATGGTTATAAATTGCTAACCTATGCAATAACCTACAGCACAACCTTCGAATTGTAGTTTGAAGCATGAAATTGACTGTTCGAAACGAGAACTGAGATTGTTACTGTTTGTTGGTGTAGAGAAAGAGAAAGGCAAGAGAAGTTTAACTAGTAGAAGCAAGAAGAGGCAATGCAAAGTTTGGCATCAAATCAAACCAATAAACCAAACAAAACTGAGCAACTTCAGCCACTTGCACAAACCAGAAACACTTTCGCTGCACAACAACTGCCAAAGTGCAGGCATTTATGACAGCCCTCTCAGTGAGTCAGTCAGTCAGTCTGTCGAGCGGGTGAAGGGGAGAGTATTGGTGAGTATTCAGCAGCATATTAAGGGGTGTGGAAGGCAAATCGCATAACGAAATTGTTGCTGAAAAGTTGAACAAATATTGAGGTCAGCAAAATTTTGTGAGGCTACCCTGCAGGCGTCTTTTGTTGTTGCTGTATATAAACTGTTTTGTAGCCTTTGGCGCAAACTTCTGACATGCTCAGGATACAGGCAAAACACACACACACACACCCAAACACTCACAAACACAGACATACAATTGGTGAGCAATACTGAAAACAGAAAATATTCAATGAAAATCGTCAGTCGACAGTTTTTCTTTTTGTCAATAAGTAAAAAAGAAAAGTTGTTGCTTTTCCATTTCAGCCTGTTGTTGTCCTGACTGTCCCAAGTTGCAAAAGTCTCTGCTAGGCGTGGCAGAGGGGCTGACGGGGGTTGTAGTCAGCTTATGGCGCATTGCAGGCGTCTGCTATGCCCCCTTTACCCCCAATAACTCGTTTGTCGCCATTCCCCCTTAGATACTCATTGAGAAATTGACGCAAATGCCTTTCGATTTTTCGTCCTGTTTCTGTGTATTTGGTATTCTGTATTCTGTGACCGTGGACACAACTTGACTTTTCGCATTGCATAATTGATTGTTCCAGGCTCTCTGTAAGTGTGTGTGTTTGAGTATGTGTGAATGTGCGTATATATACATATTTGTGCATCTGTATCTTTCGGACCGCCCCCATTTATGCACATTTTCAATATGCAGTCACAATTGTTGAGAGTCGGTTAAGTAAAAATCGCGATGCGCACTTTTATTTATATTTTCCATAGTGAAAAGTTTAATTGAATTGCCGAATATAATTTGGGACAATATTTTAATGCTATTTCCATTGAAATTTTCGCTTTAAATAAGGAAAAGTTATTAATGGTAGCATAATTAAACTTTAATAAAGAATTTCAAGAAGCAAAGTAGAAAATTATATATTAAGTGCTATAAATGATATTGTTACCACAGCATTTCGTGTTTTATAGCAAATGAAATTATATATTGTGTTAAAAATAAATAACTTTTCCAATAAATTATACGTTTCGATAAACAACGGCCAATACAAAATAAAATTAAGCGTTTTATAAGGTTTCTATAGATTAGAATTTGTTTTTATTAAATTAATGTAACAGGTTATAAAAAAAACTTTTGTAAATTATTTATTTAGTACTATTTAAAATTAATCAAAAATTTTACATTTTTATCAATGCAAATAGTTTAAAATTATTAAAAAATTTGTAATGTAAATGTTCCAAAACACAAGCAAGATTGAACAAATTTTGTTTGCAAAGACCTTTTTAATGACACTACACACTAATTTCAATTATTCTTAAAAATACGCATTACTGATAGTAATTACGGCAATACAAAGTTAGTTTAAAAACTTGTTTGCATTTTTAATTTTTTTTTTTTTTTAATAATTGTTTTATGCTCTATGCACATTTTGCCAACGAATTTTTGAGCTACTGCCGCGTAGAAAATACAATATCAGCAGACCAAACATGATATGTACATAAACTCCATATACATCTAGATGCATTGTACTAAGTGTCACACTTCTTCTTGATGCTCAAGTAAACACATACATATCAACAGTATCAACGATGTATGGACTATAAGCTGTGTGAGTTGGATATTTGAAATTCATGTGCAATAAAATGTTGATATGCTTTGTAGGGAATAGAATTGAGGCAAGGCACCACAGGCCTCATTAGGCCACACACCACCACTCTACACGAATGTGGAGAAACATACTAGATTCTGGATGATATGCTCCCATGTATTTATGTTTTCATTTGATAAATATACTTATACAAAAACTGTCACAGCACACGCTCAAGGAAAGATTGCAAATTGCATGCGAGAACTCCCAAGAGTCTAATAATAGTGTAAAAACAAGAGCGTTAAATTTGACAAACAGTTACACCGACTTTGGCATAACCTTCTAAAATTAAATAGTAGATATTGTTATCATAATAGATTGGTGAAATGTATTATATTATAGTATTAATTCAATATTTTATACAATTAAATTTAAAATACTTTTTTATTGTAAATTGTACAGATTGTTATATTTAACTTTTTGTCCATAACTCAGTTCAGATACAATAACAACTTTTACTTGTATGGTTTTCAATTAATCAGTTAACAGTATAATCAACTCACTTTTAGCTTTCCTCAATTTATTTAAGCCTTTACACTATCTTTTTATTTAATCTAAAATCTTTTCCATGTCTAGCAATTAGCTTTCGAATAATTTTAAATTTATTTTTCAAATTAACAAAATTTACTCAATTAATATTAATATTTACTCAATATTAAGAAATAAATTTGCACAAACACTGTGCAAATATCGGTATGCCCCATTTGAAGTCTTAGGGTAGACGAGACGAATCTGAAGTCGTGTTATAGCCACGCATAGTAACGAGCTACGGACTGTGCCTGACTGTATAATGATGTGCAACGATATCGTCGAGTTTTAGCATGAGAAATTTAATTTTTACCACCCAGTGTGAACCACATAATTGTGTATTCAAGTAAGAGATATCAGAGCAGAAAGAAGCTCCACACCCACAGTGCTTTGCTGGTGGTTGTTGGCTGCTTTAAATTAAGATAATGACACGTGAGAGACACGAAGCATTATGGTGGTGCATTGGGGTAAAAAATTGTTACCTTTGCATACGCTAGTTCCAGTACAACTGCTGCCTTAAAGACTAAAGACTGAGCTGCTTGGGGCCATGAGATTGCGTACTCGTATTCGTTTTAAGTATGTTAAAGGAAGTGCTTGGTAAATGGCGATAAGACAAAATGACAGACAAACCCCCTCCCCAATCATTATTAGCATTCCGTCCACTTAACCCTTGACTTGGCTGCACGGCACGGCACGACACGCACTTTAAAGCCTCCAATCCGCCAATTTGATGGCAAACTGCCAGCGAACTGACAATGATGTTGATGTTCATGATGATGATGACGTTTGCGACCTGCATGCCAATGCGCCGAGTCTTTCGAAATTGAATTTTGTGCCTTGCTCGTGGGCGGCATGCCAGGCCGCCATTTGCCATGTCCAATGTACATGAATGTCCTAGGTCGGTCGTTGGTTCTATGTCCTGCTTCCACTACTCCTCCGGCCCATGTGTTGTGCATAGTAGTAACTGGCACAGATTACAAATCATTATTGGCTGCCATTGTCGGTGTTAGGCCAACGGAATTGGGTCTTATGCCATGAGCAGTGTACAAATTTAATTAACCAAAACCAGTTGAGATAATATTATGATGACTTTATCAAAGAAAATTCAGAAAATATTGTAGAGAAATGTAAATCAAAATATACCAAATTTTCTTAAAAAAGTGAAATTAGTTAAGCTTAAGTATATAATTTGAAAATTTCTATAATTGTTTATTATATCAATCTATGTCTTCATCGACTGACTGACCTATTGATCTACTGATCACTGGTCCTAACTATGTTCCTATGTTGTTTACAAAAATTCGGTAGAACTTTAAATCAATTGGTTAGTAGAAAGATTTGAATTGCTTTATTCAGAAGCACTGCAAATGTTAGCACAATAATAAAGTGATAACCAAATCAATATACGACTAAATAATAGACTTTCACTTGACTTCTGAGCAGCAACAGTGGCCACTTAATTGACAGAGCTTTAATACTGTTGAGTCCGAGGGAACAAAAAAGTCAGAAGCGAAATGTTAAGCCACAAATAAACATCAATTTCATCATCAGTTTCTAAGCGAAGCCAACCAACCTATCGAATATATATTGCCAAAATACCCAAAAGGAAACCCACACATAGAAGCAAACTGGAAGCACAAATTTTCTTTGATTGATGCGCAAATCAGCAAATCAATTGGAATGCCACAGAAATAAACTAACGCAGACGAAAATGGAGCAAAGGCAGACGAAGGATGGCTCGAAGAATGAAAGACATATCGAGAATGAAGGAACTTTTTACACAGAAATTTGCATTTCCCCAGCCTGCAGGTGAGCAGCAGATGTGGGCGTGGTCGTTACATGTTATTTTGATAGAACAGCGGTTTTGTGCAGTGCAAAAATAAATAAAGCAGACGAGCAAACACAATGTATGCAAAAAAGTTTTGTCAAGACGACAGCCTAGCAGCATAGCTGCCTACAGCTGAGCTGACAAAGCAACCGTTTCCATCGCCAGGGGGAGCCACAAATGTATGTATATAGTCCAGGTAAATCACAACTAACGTAAAGCATCAACAGTATGCGAAGAGTGGTGAGGGGATGATTGCGAAGAAAGGTAACTTTGTCCACAGCAAGCCCCGGGAATGACATTTTAGCTGAGCGTAAGCTCCCAACCCAAGGTCTGCTGATGCACATATAAATCCCTAAGCCTTGCTGCAGAACTTTCAAAGATGCTGCACAGTGGTTAAATGTCACTCAATTCAACTGAAACGCATGAGTTAGTTGCAGAAAATAATTAGTGTATTTGCAGCAAAATAACTTTTGAATAACTGTTTGAAAGATTACCAAATAACGTTACTCTATATGTGGTTTTATTTATAATTGGATAAAAATAATCGCTTACTTTAAATTTCAAAAAGGCAAATTTGTTTATATTATTTATTTGTTATTAATTAATTTAATTGATTTATTTATTAAATTTTTATTATTTATTTTACTAATTTTATTTTATTTTATTTGATTATTTTATAACATAACTTTTAATTAAATACTGCTACTTTATTTAATTTATTCTTTTAAATATATTTATTTATTTTATTTTTTTTTTAAATTTATTTTACTTATTTTATTTTGTTATTTTTATTTATTTCATAATATACAAACACCTCTAAGTAACGTCTCGTTAATTATTCATTTATATACTGTTCGATGCGAGGCATTAATGGAGTCATTTGTTGCAAGTACTGAGCACACTGTGCTGCTTGGCTTGAGTTTTGTTTTTACATGTAATGGCATTTTAATTGCGCGCTACAACTCATCCAAGTGTCTCTCAATTAAAAGTGTCTGCTCGACTCAAAAGGACGTCGTCGCCGTGGGATCATCGTCTCTCGGTCACGTTAAGCGCAAAGTGATGTGAAGAGGTGAGGTGGAAACAGTCGGAGGGGGGCAAATGAGAAAAGGGAAATAATGTCAGGCACATGTTGTAATTTCCCACAATAAGGCTCAGTCTCCGACTCAGACTCATTGGTTGGGTGCAGACACATGTAGCTGTTAATTATGCAACTCAGATAAGTTAACAGAAGTACTAGGAAGGAAGGAAGGAATGCCACTTAAAGTTAAGCGTTTTATATGTGAGCAACACTTTGATAAAGCTCTCAAAATTATACATACATATATTAAAATGAAAATAGAAAATTTTAAGTATTTCAAGCAACGAAACTCCTACAAATAACAAAAGTCCATGAGGAAATGAAAACGGAAAGAATAGCCCAATCTTCTGGTCTACACCAAGAACCTTTAACTGTACCAGAAGAGTTTCATATAAAAAACGCCGGCCTAGAACATCATAGCCCCCATGATTTCTTCAGATCCCAAGTTAGTAAATACAACAGAGAGCTTCCCTATACTTGGCTTCATTTGTTTGCATTTTCATTAGTGGCAGTCTGAGATCACATCAAATGGCTATCTTATATATCGCTGGAGTTTGGCTATCTTCTTCGGTATTGGTGTTATTTCATATTTGTATATATTTTTCCAAAGAGGTATTATTTTGATCTATCTAACGACTTGGAGTTTCATATTATGCGGCTTAACAAGCTTATGTGGAGCCATCTTTGTTTCGATCTTTCATGAAGATACTGAGCAAATGGGTGAGTTTACTGTTCAGCTAAAAATATCTTTTAATCACATTATGTTCTCTCCTTAAACACAGTTGGCTGCAGTTTTCTGGTGAAGTTTTACTGGGCTCTGTATTGGACCAATCTAATACTCTCATATATTACCGCCATTGCGTATTGGGTATTCATATTTCCCACGGAAAAGAAACTCAGTCGTCTGGCCTGCATCTACAACATCTGGACTCATGCCTTACCTCCAATAATCTTCACCATAGACCATTTTCTTGTAGCACATCCGTCACGTTTGTTACACATTGTCTATCCGCTAGTCTTAGGCATAGCATATATTGTGTTTACCTATATTTACCATCGCCTTGAGGGCTTAAATGCGTAAGAAATTGAGTGAAAATATTAGAATCAGGACATTAAAATATTTTCTTCTTTCAGTCTTGGTCTTCCCTATATATACAGCGTATTGAACTTTAAGAAACCTCTTCAAACTTTCAAAACTGTTGTATCGATTGGAGTGATTTTGATAGGCAGTAACTTTCTCCAATATGGAGTCTATCGCCTGAGAGTTTTGATAGCACGCCAATTGGACAAATTGCAGTAGTTAAAAGCTAATATTATTAAAAGATTTATACTTTTGTATGTACAATAGATATTCACATTATATACGATTAAAGCAAAACTAATTCGGTATTTTTTCTTTCGCTCTCTTAATATGTCGCTTAGCTTTCGTTGTTTACGATATTCGCACGTGGCTGAAAAATGTAATGAAAATGCAGCTTTTCCCCATTTTATAAACGTTTATTTTTCACCCTCTGCTATTATGCAAAACAAATTGTTATGCCAAAGTTTGTTCTCGTTTATTTGTTCTATGTTGAGTTCATTTTTCGAATATATTAAATTTGTTTTCATAATTTTATGACTTGGAGACAGAAGTTGCTTAAGATTCCACATGGATACACTTTTGATTTTTGGCATACATTTTAAATATATATATTATATATATGTATCTTTGTCTGAAATGTGTCAAATGCTGTTTAAAATTAATGAAATTTAACTAACATTTTTAACATTAAAGTATGTACTTAAATTTCAACTTAAATTAAATTTTTTATAAATATTTGAGAACTATTTTTTATTTTTTTTTTATTTTCAACTACTATTTAGCTTCATAAACAAAGTTTTAAAAACTAAACGTATTTAAATAAACAACTAACAATTATACAACTATCATGTAATTCATCTATAGAATACATATACATTCGATATAGACATTCGATAGGTAACTCCTAGTTGAGTATGCTTTTATTAACTTGCCTTTGGTTCCGCAATTAACCATGCCATAGATACTCCCTCCATTTACTGTCTAGCAGGCGTAAAGGAGACGCCGGAGCTAATGACATTATTGAAAAATTTATGCCACCTTTACAGAAGAGAAGCGACGAAAGAGAAACTGTGAGAGGAGCAGGTGGAGAAGCAAGAAGAGAAGCGCAAAGAGAAGCTCAGTTGGCAGAGTGGCGTCAAGCTACTAACATAAAGTGATTTCATTTCAACAAAATTTTACTGTTTCACATGGGAGAGTAGCACTAGTTGATGGATACACATATGAGCTGCAAAAAGTGGTATATCAAAAGAGGTTATGGGTGGGGCAGATGGGGTGGGGGCCATGGCCTGTGGCAACTTTGTGAGTGCAGCCACTTAGCCTGGTTAGCTGTTGCAGCTGGCGTTTTCAGTATCGAAACATATCGAACTTTAACGTATTTATGGCTGCACTTTGCTTGACAACCGCCAAATGGGTCTGCCAGTAAGGGCGGGGCGTGTGTCACACCCACAGAGAAAGAGAGTGAGTGAACACTTAAAGCAATATCTTAAATTGTCGCCAACGCCAGGGGGCGCTAACAAGTGGAGCGTTCGTTGAAAGCCAACAAGGCGCAAAACATTTTAACATTTTTTAACATTTCCGCCTTTTTGCATTCAATTTAATTTAACATAAACATTTATATATTTATTATTACACGCACACGCTGAACTCAGGCTCAGGCTCAGGCTCAGCCTCAACGTCAACGTCGACGTCGACGTTGTTCATTGTGCATGAGAGTTTCATGCTTGAAATGCGCATACACAGCGTATACGTAATATGCATTTAAGCAATAGGAAGGGAACTTTAGAGCTGTAGATGTATTTCCAGCTGGAGATGGTAAAAAGTGCCTACTATAAATTTGTGCACACTTGCAACTTGACGCTCGTCCACCAACAACATCAACAACTACATACAAATGCAACTTAAATCTTAAGTAGCTCAACTTGTTAATTTATCGAAGCAGAAGGTAATGCCTTGCGGCACAATTGGAGTGAAGGCAGGGAATGGAAACATGCAAATGAGTGAAACAAAAAAATAGCCATAATATCGCTTCAAATGGCTTAGGTTTTAATGTCAGCTGTAAGTGCAGTTAACGCTCGCTAGGTGGCGCTCACAAGCACCTCCTTAAAGTGCATGCTTTTCAACTGATTTAAATTGCACAATTAACTAATGTAACAACAGTTTTTAGTAAATCTAAAATATAATAAAAATTTAATTTCAATATTTTTAAAATAAAATGCAATGAAAATAATGTAAAAAAATGTTAATAAACAAGTTTGACTTTTAATAAAATTATTTTTATTATTATTATTATTTATATTAAACAATTATTATAATGTATTGAAACCATCCCTATTAAGCAAACGTAAAAGTTTGAAAAATTTAGTTTGATTAAATTAAATTTAAAAATATTTTAAATGAAAGTAATAGACTCTTTAAACCGAAAACTATTTAACATTAAAATCTATTATTATTGTCATTTTCATGTGATATTATTTAGAGCTTTCGGATTATTAAAGCGGAATGTAATTCCATTCTTTAGATGTGCATTCGAGTGTTAAAATGTGTATATGAAATTGATTGGCTGATTGCACCCAAATACACACACACACACACACACATTCATACAGAGATACAGGAGAAAGATATTCACACGCTTTTCGTAGAATTTCATTTTGAATATATGTTCATATATCCTTTTTGTTGCCTTTGTTGTCAGTTGTGTGCCGTTTTGTGTTGTTTGAATTGTGTCCTTGGTATTTTGGAATTTTTGTGTTGATTTGCTGCGGAAATGACGCAAATAACGCAGCAAATTTAAGCCAGTCAAACACACACACACCTGTATCTACAACTCTGACTGTGTTATTTATGACAGCAACAAATACTACAAGAGCAACAAACAGTCTACAGGCAGTTGCCAGCCGGCTGTCAACCGACAACAGGATGTTTTATATTATGCCTGTAATATAAAGGCAACACACACATATATACACTCACGTAGTTGGCTGAGATTTGCTGTTTTAATATTCTGCATACATTTATGTACATACATATATGTATATGTTCTTTTTTATCCCTTTTGTGTCACATTTGGAAAATGAAATTTAATTGTGGTGCTCATTAATGGCACGTCGCCTGCGAACAGAACCCAAAAAACCAAACGGAAATATGTGATTTCCGCTCAATAAATATCTATACTAAAGATACAAAAACACACCATATATGTATGTACGCATATTTATATATGTAAATAGGTCGATAAATGCCCTTAAAAAAAAACAAACAAAAAGGATGCAGAAATGGCAAGCCAATGGAAAACCTACAAAAAAAACATTTCGTAACTACATTATAAAAATATTCTCTCACGCTCTTGCGCAATTTATGAGTTTCAATTTAAATTTATAACTTGATTATCACTTTTGCATTTGATATTGGAGTACCATTTTTTATTATTTTGTTGTTTTCTTTTATGTGCGTTGCTTTTTCTCATTCTTTTCTGCTCTGCATCCGTTTGAGCGGCAGCGAAGCCAAAACAAACAATCATTTAAGCATAAAACCATAAATCTATGCGCCAATAAGAGGGATTTCCAAGCGAGTAATACAAAATACGAGCAACCTAAATGCAATGAGTAGACTGAGAGGGAGTTAGAGGGCGAGAATGGAAGGAAAGATAACACAAATGATAGAGTTAGGGAATAGCATAAGCAGGGCACAAGATGAGCCAGCAGAATTTGCTAAGGACAGTTTTGGGATAGCACTTCGATTATGGGTTATGCATGACTATCAAAATACTCTACAAAACAATGGAAATTTAGTGCTATACTTAATTTTTACAGTACTTTTAAAACACAAATAAATTATTGTTGATGTTTAATATTTCCAAATAGTATATATAAAATAAAAATATATTTTAAAAATGTTTTAAAATTTAATCCCTTAAGTTTTTCAAACAAAATTGTAGTTTTCTAGCTGCGAAATTAAATACTTTTCATTTATTTGCTTCTTAACTTTTAGCAAAGACTGAAATATTTATTTAAGCATAGATTTTAAAGCAAACTATAGTATAACTGCAACTATTCTAAGCCATTTGCTTGAGGGACTCTGCCAAAAGACTGGGCATTGAAAATGCAAAGCCAAGGCCCAAATCAAAATCCAAACCAAAGTCGAACTGAAAGCCAATCAAAAGCAGAAACAATAAACAAGCATGACAATAAATAAATAAATAAATAAATAAGCAAATGCGAAGATTGAGCTGAGCACAGGATATATACAGGATGCGAAAAGCAGATGAGATCAGATGAGATGGAAAACAGCAGCGTTTTCCTTGGCGTGAAAGGATAATGACGCACTCGATTCTCCATTCGGTTTCTTTCTTTGCTTGCAATGCCAGGCGACAATATTGAAAAGAAATGAATCCAAGGGGAAAGACAGAAAGGACAGCAACAACAGAGAGCGACAGCCAGTGAAATTGATTGAATGGCGCATTATATTTAAGCCACATCCACACACACACACCCACACACTAAGTACACAGTACACTCAGTCATACACTGAAGCATTCAGGAGTACTCGGTGCGTTTTATTTGATAAGTCCGCACCACAAGTTGTGCCTTGTCACGCCTCAAGCGTTACTCTTGCTCTCTCCCACTTCAATTTAACGGCTACTTAAATCCATCATTTCAAATTATTTACTGAGGCCACAGATCAGTTGAAATCCCTGCTATACTTTGAATACGACAAACTAGTAGAACCTGCAGTTATATCTAGGGGAGTTTTCAGTAGCTCAATGTGTCAGTTATAGCGAAGTTTATTTATTAAATTGTTTTATTATATACAATAAAACTGTTTTATATTTCTATTAACACCAAATTAAAAATAAAATTTGTTTTATTTAACAAACGATTTTCATCTTTATTAGCTTGTGCATTTATAATTTTATTTCGTAAAACTTAAGTACGGAAAATAGAAGAAAAAGTGATGCTTATTCATCTAGTTTCGCATTCAATTGATTGCCTGCTATTAAGTTTGTTAGAGGCGGCTTTAAATCAGCTTTGCATATAGTCTCGAATTCTGTAAAAAGCTGATAAATACAAGTATATTTAACTCTTCATCCCGTTTGTTGCTGTGGAAGTTTTAATTGCGCTGGTATCTCTTTTTGTCTCAGAATACTTTCAAAGTTGCACTCACTTCAATTTTAATGGCTACTTAAATCCATCGCTTTAAATTATTATCACTTGGCCCAACAAACTCACAAGTCCGACGCTCACTCGGCCACGCATCAAATGGCCTTCAATGGGCATTAACTGAATGGCCAGGGATGTGGCCAGGTATAAACGGTGGCGAGGGGGGGGAAGAACCATTAAATGGCCACCACAGAAAACAGAAAACAGAAAACTGCTGACATCACTGGATGCTGCTGGTGGGTCGCGAATTAAAAAGTTGCCTTGATAATCCTTTTGCAAAATAGACAGGATTAAGTAAAAGGCTGCGCCGGAAATTTATGCAGCCAACGGTATGGGTAAGTCAGGTGGACGATGTCCAGCATCAGGTGCTCCAGCTCCTCTAGTCACCGAGATGAGCGAAGTGAGCACTTAAAATGTGCCACAGTGTTGCAATAATTACCGTTAAATGGTCGCTGTTTAAAACACTTAAGAGCACTGGCTGAGTACAGCGGAGGTGACCACAAAACAACAGCAAAAAAAAAAAAAAAACAGAAAAGCAAAAAATAATAAGAGAAAGGTTCAAACTGCCACAGCAGGCCGTCTGTTATTATCCTTGCAGCAGCAGCACAACTGTGGCAGTATCATCATCATCATCATCTTCATCATCATCAGCATTGCGAGTACAAATGATCTGAGTCTGAGAACTGACTGCATTTTGGGCAGCGTTCTGCGTTCTGCGTCCTTCGTCATTCTCCTTTGGCGCTGATGTCCTGCTGATTGCGGTGATTTGTAATTTTAAGCAGCGTATGATTAACTTTTGTGCAAAAGAACTGAGAACTGACTCTACGTGCGTGTGTGTGCGTGTTTGCGAGCCAGTGTTGAGTAATGATTGCGGTGTGTCCTTGACAGTCGTAGCCGACAAGATTCTTAATGCTCTTACCTATTATTATATTGCCTAATGACTTTGCAAGATTTCTGTGTAAGAGAGGGAGAGTGAGAGAGAGAGACAGGGAGACAGTAAGTTAGAGAAAGAGAGAGAAAGGGAGAGAAAGGGAGAGAAAGGGAGAAAGAGAAAGACAGAGAGTGAGAGGACCAAACTTGAAACTAGCTGACAAAATTCCTAACAATATTTTTCTATAATTTTCTGTTACACCAGTAATTGAACTCATTACAAGTTTCAATCAAATATATAATTTACTTTTAACTGAACTAAAGACGCAACTGTACACGATATTAAAATATTGAGTACTGTACTGTTTTTGGTATGCGGCATAACTAATTTGAGTTCTATTGAAAGGCGTTTAATCACTAATATTGAAGGTGGCTGCAAGTAAATCTAGTGTTAAGCAATATTTGTATGACATGATTGTTGTATCTTAAGACACAATGTGCGGCAAATAGTTGATCAAATATTAGTTACATATATAAATCGATTTCAGTGATGCTTAAAAAGATATATGTATGTATGTAAATATTTCTTCGTAGATCAATGTATCCCATATTAACATATGCAATTTGTATTAAAAAAGCTTTAAGTTCTACAAAATATAAGTATGAATAAGAAATATTAATAGCACAAAGTTCTCATATTAAAAAGCATATTCAAATACTCGCATATTATGGGTATTTTGAAACTCACAGTAATTTGAAATTTTGAAAAGAATTGGCAGTCAAATGATTGAATAACGTATTAACGTTCTCTTAATAAAACATTCTTTTATAAATGCAATATTGCTTGTTTAATATAGATTCACAATGCTGCATAATAACAACACAGTGTAGTTGCTGTGTAAATATCTTGTATTCTCTGAGCAATGAGAATAATTAAATATTTTAGCAGTAAAACATATCTCTCTCGAAACACAATTTGAACTTTGATTGCAGACTTATTAAATGCCATAACATTTTCTATTGATATGAGAACATAACTCTCCCTCTCTCTCTCTCTCTCTCTCTCTCTCTCTCTCTCTCTCTCTCTTTCACTTTCTCTCAAAGTATATTTGATTATAAATGGCAAATTTACTGTAATGCAATCTTAACACAATATTAACTCTCTCTCTATTTGTATCCCATTCACTGTCTATTTCACTTAATTCCTTAGCCGTTCATACCAAATGGCATACAGTGAATACACTCAAACACACAAGAATAATCATATGAATATTTACTTATGAATATTTGATGTGAATGTTGGTGGGTGCATTCTGACCTCAGATTGCCTTGGCCACAAGTCATAAAAGTATTAATGCCATTTTAAGTACTTCCGTAACGAAAACTAAACACACCCACACACTTACACTCACACACACACGTAACAAACCCATACATATGCATGACACATAGACAAGTGCGAAAGAGAGCGACATATGTGTGTAAGTGTGTGGGTGTTGTGAGGGGCGAAACACAGCAAATGGCAAAAAATGCAAAGCGCACTAATTCTAACTGTAGCATAAATTAAAGCGCTCATGAATAATAATTCAAGACAGTCAGCCAGCCAGTGAGTCACTGAATCAGTGACTAACAACAACAACAACAACAGCAACAACAGCAACAACAACAGCAACAACAGCATCAACAGCAGCCACAGAAACAGCAGCAGAAAAACAGCGTCAAAAGCCACTTGAGTGAATGCGATTGCATTTGCGGAAAATTCCCAGAAATAAATTCACCAAAAATAAAACATCGAATTAAGGCCGAAATACGTATTAATATTTTTGCAAATACTTAATATATTTTTTATGCAGTTTTTAAACTTGCTACTTAAAAAAAAATAAAATTTGTTGGGAGTATATATTTTTTATCAAAGAGAAAAAGGTTAGAAATTACTTAAATAAAGTGAAAAGAAATTTTTTTTTAATATAAACGAAAATATTTTTAGAAAATTACACAATTTTTGAAAATAATATAAAATCTAAACGAATTTTTAGACTACAGTAAGAAATATTATATATAAATAAATTTGCAAATATTCATTTAACTAAAATTTTGAGCTTTATTTGTTGAAAAAGAATTTTGCATAATTGATAAATTAGTTAATAGACTAACTATAAATAATTTAAGAGTATATCAAATTTATTTCAATAATTCAGTTAAAACTGTTTTTTAAATCACTATTCCTAGCTGATTTTATTTAAGTTTCAGAGATACATTTTTTAAAAAAAATTTTTTTAATTCATTCGTAGCTCTAATTATATATTCAATGCATTTACTTACCTGAAATTCCTTATATTTCTTTTTAACTTAAAAAAATGTTTTAAATAAAATGAGAAATTTAAAACTTGGGTTAAGCTGGAACACACTTGTCACAGTTTGTCTCTGTTTCCGTCTGTTTGTCGCCCAAAAAGCCAACTAAATTTTATAGTCGTTGTCATTATATCATGTGCAGACCCTACATCTCCCACATACATACATGCTTACTTATGGCAATCCACCATTGCCACACTATCGCACAGCACAACCCACGGCGAGAACGTTGATCATACGCAGTGTTGTGCTTAAAATTTCAAATGCATGGCATTTGCTGCGGGGAAAGCAACAACTCGTGTTCACTCAGACAGCAGCAGCAGCAGCAGCAACAACAACAACAACAACAACAAGAACTACCACACTAACGACGACAATATTTGGCGCTATTCTGGTCTTGTTTTTTCCACTATATGACTTGCATTATACCCTGCAGATATCAACACAATGCAGCTGTTTCAATAAAAGTTGTAGTATAGAAGTGTTTTCCATTCACAGCTTCCTTAAAATTCTACCAAATACTAAGCTTTTTGCTTAGTTAATTTTATAGGGTATGTTTAAGTCGTACTGTTTCAAACAGCATAAATTCAGCTTGTTTTCATATTTATTTATATGTTATGCGCTGGCTAAACTACAAGTACAAGTGCACACTTGTCTGCAGCAACAGAGGGGATTCCAAGTGGGCGTGGCAAATGGGGCTTGGAGCTTGGGCTGCTGTGAGGTCGAGCTCTGCTTTAGCTTTTAACGCTTCGCTTGGCATCGCTTCCCCAATTTCAATCCCAAACTGTATCCCACACCCATTTCCATACTCAGCCTGATCGCTTGTGCATTAATTTTAATTTAGTTTGTTTTTTTTGTGTGTTTCTCCTTCCTTTTCAGCTTTCTATTCAGGCTCTGCTAATGTCCTGGGCTAGCCGATTTAATGGCAGCACATTAGTTTAGTCAGCAGTCAGTAAGGTTTACGAGAGCACCGAATCTGAAACTGGAGATGGCGAAGAGTAATGCAAATGGGAGTTTGTGTCTGGCTGTGAAATTCGTTAGAACTACATTGCAATGTTTTAACTGAACTCAGATATAAAAAAACTCAACAAGTCCTTTTAATGTTGGTCTATTGGTAAAATAATAGAAGAGAAATCAATTGATGTTTTAAATGTTTGCTTAAATGGCATTTGCCACTTAAAGTCCATAAATTTTGTATATTTAAAATGGAATTAAAATATATTTGAAAGCTAAACTATGTTAAATTAGTTTTGTTCATGTAAGAGCATAACTTAAGCTTTTCATACCCATAAAGTATATGAATTCTTGATCAGAATTTATAAACAAGAGTAACTTGTAGGAGGTAAGAGCTACATTCTCGATTTTAGTCAGTATCGACCACATATTTAGTCAGTCAATACTAGAATCTCCTTAATGAGCAAAAAACCACACACTCCTCGGAAAAATACATGTTTTTGCTAATATCTCAGTAAGTATTAGACCTAGGGACACCAATTTCGACATGCAGGTTGCTAAGTGCAATTTTTAGACAATGTCATTAACATTTTTTGGGTGCCAATCCCAATTCGTACATTAGAAACTAAACAAATTAAAAATTTGCATGTACCTACCTCAAGTATTTCTCAATGTTTAGTTTTGTAACTTCACATTTGTTTGGAGACAAACAATATCAAGTGATTCTAAAAATCGCTGCATGATTGGATTGTTAGCAAGAAAGTTAGCATACATCGAAAATCGTGAATTTCAAGCAGAGGCGCAGCCACTCTTCACCAGTCATCGGTTAACGGGAGCACAATTGTATAGCAGCTAACTGAAATAATTGCTCAACTCCATTCGAACTTAATAAGATTATAAATAGAATGTAATATCATAGTATTTTCGCTGAATTAATCTCAATTACTTTAAGTAGTAATGAAAAGGTAGATTTTTTTAGCTTCTTTCTCTTTCAAAGCATTTGTTTCATACTTTTGTTTTCACAGCAACAAAGAAAACTTAAGCAATGGGATTTACTATCATTAATCTCGTATTTCACCTTCCAGTTGAATTTCTATTGTAAAGCGGAAAGCTAACTGAAAACTGTTAGACTAAAGCGGAGAATTTCTTTCAATTGCGTTGGGTTTATAGCTTCAATTAGGTTTATAGACATAGCTTGTTTGGAGGCAACAATTGACAGTTGATGTTCAGGGATATGGCAAAATTTGATGAGCTCGAAATCAGTTGTGAAGTAACATTTTGTTAGCTTCTTATGGCCATTTCCATTTTGGCCAATTTCCATTTTAGTTTCACAGCATTCCACGTTGAGTGGCAATCAGTGCTGAGTATTTGCTGATGGTGTTTTCATGCTCATTTCTATTTCTATTTAAATTTTATTTTTATTTCGACTTTTTTATGTGTTTGTTGTGGATACGCGTGACGACAATAAATGAAGAGCGAGTTTTCATTTAAGCCATAACTAAGCATATATTGTTTGGTATAAATATTTGCATACGTATCTCAACAAAACCACTAAGAAATAACTTTAGTTAACACACAATTTTTCCTATTTTACCGGATTTTTCTTATGCTCACACATAGTTGTTGTTGTTGTGGCTGTTGTTGTTGCTGATGCTGCTTGTTTGAAAACTAATTAAAAGTTTAAATGTTTGTAATTAGCGTCGAAATAAATGTCTGCCTGCCACATTATAAAATTAGTAAATTTTATGCCAAACTTTTACTGCAGTCAAAGTATGCTAGGACCCAACTCAAACTCTGGATTTGTCCATAAGTCAGTTGAGAGTTTTGTGTTTCGAGTTCAGCGTACAGAACCCCGACTTGAGGTTAATTATGCCCTATTTAAGTTGGCATATTTTTTTTTAATTTGTTGGCTAATAATTAAAATATGTTAGTATTAAATTAGATACATAATTGATACGATTGTCATGCGAAATTAAACAGGTTTTCATGGGTACTCAGCTTTAAGCTCAATTCTATTTCATTTTATATTCCTCCCATAAGTATATATAGACATATAAGATTGGATGGAGGAATCGAAGGACTGCGTTCAATCTTCTGCACAAGCATTCAATCAACAATAAAAAACGCACACGCTTAATTAATTTAACCCGAAAAGTCAATCACGCGAAATGTTGATGAACAGCATTGCCCTTCCCTCCGCTTGCTTGCCCTTTAGACCTTTCAGAACCCTACTTCTCGTCCTCTTGTATTTGCCTCCATTTTTTGTTTTTGGACTGTGTCCAGCGTCCTTTTTACGTTTGCTGTTTGGATGAAAATATGGCACAATGACAACATCGATAACAAGTTGTTTTTGATTTCGTTTGTTGCATTAAAATAAAATGTCAAATTGACAAGGAGAAAGGCCACAATCAAAGATCTTGTTGTTGTTGTTGTAGCACATAAAAAATGCCAGGCAGAGAAAATAACGACAATGCACAGAACAACAAAAACAACAACAACAGCAACTGCGTAAAAAATGGGTGAAAGAGAGAAAAATAGAATTGGGAAAATCGTTGGCATCGTTTTTTGGCTACTCGACGCTTTGTTAATGTCGCACTAAAAGTTCATTGAAACGTAAAAAATAAAATTTTTAACATTGACATGCAGACAAAGTAGGCAAAAAACGACGCATTTATGCAGCTGGCAATGCCAGACCGAAAGATATCCTGTATTACATATTTAAGCTGAACAATTACCTTTACTCAATTACTAAAATACCCCACAATACCCTGCACTTTTTGACCCAAGTGTACAAAGTAACAAACAAATACAGAACTTTTCTGCTTTTTTTTGTAAATTTTTTAAAATTTTTCATTCATTTCCCCTTTTTTTTCTTTTTGCTGTATGCTTAATAATTCGAACATTATCGCATCTATTATTTCCATAACATTTTATTGATCGAGTTTCGTGTGTTTATCAACGCTTTTCTCTCGTTTTTCCAGGCATTTCTGTTTGTTTTATTTACTCAGCTTTATTACGCACTGAGGCGAAACATGTTGGCAGTAAAACAAACTCAACCAACTTTTTGGCACGTTTTAATCTATTTTTAAAACCAATTTCGATAAGCTGCTAAATATAGCCAGCCGAGCTCCGACAATGAGTGGGAGAATAAAAGGTTGAGAGCGAAAATAGTTTGTTGACATTTTCTATTGTTTTTCGCAGAAGGCAAAGAGACACCAAATAAAATCTAAATTGGCAGTTTGAAAAGCAGCCACGAGCTTAGCATTTGTAAATCCCATGCTGCACTACATTTTATATATATAATACATAAATAGATTAGCTATTTTTCCTCTAGGCAATATATAAAATAGCAGTATTTACCAAACGTTAGTTGATTGACTTGTTTATTAAAAATATTTTAGTATAAGCAACATTATTTTTTGTTTTTAATGTTGATATTTTGTAAACTACAATTAATAGCAATGAGTTTTCAGTAATTGATTAAAGTCAAGTGACAAGCTACTATCGATTGTTAGTTCTAATAGTGACATCTATAGTTATCCAGCACTTTTAAGCATCCAGTATATCTGAATTTTAATTCTGAAATTATGTGAACTCGTCAGGCTCGAACCTTTTGTATGCATCACACACTCAGATTATAAGTTTATTGAGATATTTTGCTATATAATGCTATTTGTATAAAATTTAAATTAGTTTTATATTTCATGCTCTTGCAATTCAAATTATTGATAATTTTATTTGCTGTCTTTCTAGCATACACAATTTGTTCAACAGTTGAAACCTGTTGCATCACTTTTTTGAGTTTTGCAGATGTTCCTTTGCTTAAATTAACAGATCTCCATAATTTGTTGTCCACTGATTTGAACAATTACACACAATTGATTAATTAATGGATTTGCAAATTACGAATTGAGCAATCGATTGTCAAACTCCAGTTTAGAGAGTGAAAATTCGAAATGGACATGTAATGTAAGGTTCTACTGTTAATTACGTACATGTTGACGTAAATATAACCAAAATTGCAGTAGCATTGCAGTTGGCAATCGATAATAATGATGCCTTTATTGATACAGCAGCCACGTTGAGGTTCACGTTTCTCAATACACGATTCTCTCCACTATATTCTCTGACTATTGTGCGATATCGAATGAATTTGGCTTGTGCCTGAAGCACTTAACACATAATTACATTGAGTTTCCACTCTATCTCTATCTCTCTCTCTGTTAATATATGTGTATGTGAGTATGTGTGTGTGTGGGTAGAGGAATTGACGTGGTTTAGAGAAACCAACTGGCGTAGTCCTAAACCTTAATTAAGCGATGTAGGCCATTCCCGCGTCTGCTCATCTGCTACATTCACTCTCGGTAATATTCTATCTGCTCCCTCTCTCTCTCTCTCTCTCTCTCAATCCCTTTCAAACTGCCTATTCTGTCTGGCATATTGAATATTTGAGGCTTAATACTGTCCGTGGAAATGATTGTCGACTAATGAGTTTATGTTTGTGGCGAACATTTTGCCAGTTAACAGAGACAAAATTTCACTTGACCATCAAAATGTGTGAACAGTTTAATGAAAATAAACAATAGCTTTTAGCTTTGACAACCTTGAATTGTTTCCCCTATTATGTATTAAGATAATAGATCTACAGAAAAAGAAACCTTTAAGTTCTCAGCTATCATAAGTTTAAAGTTCAGAAAACTCTTTACTCAAATCTATATAGTCTTACCTGAAGTACAAAAATAATTTAAAAGACTTTCGCAAAATTTTCTTTTATTATTGCACATATTCAAGTTCACCTACTTGAAATAAGAGCGCAGGTTTTTTGCAACAATGTTCCATTAAAATGAGTTTTAATTTTATGGACATTTTAATGTTAAAATTAAAATTTTTAATGTATTTCTACTATGCAGTGTTAAAGAATAAGAAAGAACCGGCAACCGCTTCGATATTTAATGTAATTTTTTCTAGGTTTTCAAGAAGTTGATGGACTTGGCATTTTTATGCTGTATTGGGTGATAAGTCTGCTTTATTTAGTGCTAGAATTTTTGCGAACTACCAGAAAGTTCTAATTTTGACGCTCGAGCATCTTTAGTTGATAAACATTCACAATTTAAAGATTTAAAATTAACGTAAGTTTCAATTGTAGACGTGTTATCGTTAGGGTATCTTATCCCTTTCAGATTTTGTTTGGGAATGAAAGTATAAATTCACTGCAGTTTGACCTACAATTCAAGGTAAAATTTCTTTGCAGATATGGCAATGGTTTAAGCCCTTCGACCTTTTCTCTCAATATGTTAATATTTGCTGGCTCAGCAGGGTGTACGAAACTGCGGGCTGGTTAAATGTCGCTGTGTTGACCGGAAAAACGCGGGAAATTAAGGATAATGTAATTTATTGATGCATTGTAAAAGTTAAGCTCCAGTCGCCTCACCACTGGCTGCTGTTTCTGTCTCGTATAAATTACAATTTGACAGTCTGCAGGCGACACTGCCAGACAGAAAGAGAACAATAGCAGATAGAAAGAAAGAAAGAGAGATGTGAAAAGAGTGGGAGAAATAATTTTATAAAGTCATGCGGGTAGACAAAACTCTCATAATACTTTGTGCCCACAATTTTTCGCACAATTAGCAACTTTGTTGTTTGTCGCCACAAGTCGATTTACATAATTTTTTATGCACGCATCGCAAAATGAAATTACAATAAAATTATAGCAACGTTTTTCTCATATATTCCTCAGCACGTTTCAAAATATTTGCACACACAAAAAAGGACAATAAACCAAAGTAAAAAGTTAAACATAAACAGAGGATTCTGAACTGCTGTAAATTAATTAGAATATTGTCAAGTTTGTTGCTGAAAATTGTTGGAATGAAAATAAGGCAAAAAATAATAAAATATTTCAAAAATCAATGGCAACTCTAAACGAATTCTAAATAATTTAACACAGAATAAAAAGCTACAAAAAAACTAATTTTAATATATTAATGCGTTTTTTCTTTACTGCTATATATTTTTTATTTTTAATTCTTTTTTATATTTATTTTTGTGTTTCCAATGAAATAAAATAAAATATATATTTTTTTGTATTTTATATCCGGAGCATAAAGCATTTTATTCACACAATTAAGTAGGAGACATGACCAATAATAAAATGTTAAAAGCTTAATTATGTGAAGTATATTAGCAGACCACTTCATATATAATGTATCAATCATTCTTACACCATCTATGCTAAGCATTTTTTGGCTTGCAACAAAGCCAAAACCTTTTAGTTAGCTACGACATTTTGGTCGGTTTGACCAAACAATCAACACTTGCCAACATCGCATATTAGCAGCAGTAGCAGAAGTCGTAGTAGTAGGAGTAGGAGTAACACAAACATACATATACTACATATACACATCGTAGCTAGGGCCAACATATTGAGGCAACTGCTTTTTTGGCTTTAATTTCAAAATATTCGAGGCGTTAGCTTTTATTTTGTCTATTTATAAGAGAAGTCCGCACCGTAAACGCCATCAAGTGTAAGTGTTCGCATTCCAAGCATGTGAAAACTGTAAAATGGTAGAAGATGGCTCAGCTGAACTACTCGCACCCTCTTGCTTTCTCTCTCCTTCTCGCTCTCTCTCTATCTATCTCTGCTTTCTGCAACTGCAAGTTTTCGCACATTCTGTTGGCTGCTGCGCTGAGTTCACATGTTGGGACATAACTAACAAGACGACCGTTGCTTTTGCTAACAGATTGTATTTTAGCTGAAATGCACACACATACAAACACACACAGCTTTTGGCTAGCTTAGCAGCGAGATTTATGTGGAAATTCCTAAAAGAAATCCAAGTCAATTACTTGCTTAATTATTTCCTTTGAAATTTATTGATTTTCTGCTCAAGGAATTTGCTCTGAAGCTTCGCTTGCTATTTGTTTTGTCTCTCTCTCTTTTTCTTGGTCTCTCATTCTGTTGCTATCTGTTATTTTATTTTTCCTTTCTGCCATGTGAAATGAAATCAAATAAAATGAGCTGAGATAGCAACAACATCAAGACACAACAGCAAACGCAAGGCATTTCTTTCTAATTTTCAACTTTAACTTAGATATTTCAACCAACAGTGTACATAAAAAACAAATTCGTTGTAAAAATTATAAAGGGGGAAAAAAGAAAATTCAATTTATAAATGCCACTTGATAAATGCTTGTTGAACCATGCGTATGCTTAATATTCATACGTCATAACGTTTGAATGACTTTTTATTTCAATTCAATAGTTGTTGTTGCTATTGTTGTTTGCTGTTGTTTTAAATTATTTTTCGTAAATTACACTCACAACTTGTTCAAGTAGTTAACGTGGCATCAAGTGCACTTAATATCCACTTGTTAAGCACTTTTTTTTATGTGTTTAATCTGCACAATTGATAACAAATGAGAACATTTCCGTTTCTCTAAATATATATTCATTCCTATCTGCATCTGTGTATTATTATACCCTTTGAGGTGTATATTGGGTTTGTTAAAAGTATGTAATGGGCAGAAGGAGGCGTAACAGACCCAATAGAGTAATTATATTCTTGATGAGCATCAACAGCCGAGTCGATATAGCCATGCCCGTCTGTCTGTCTGTCTGTCTGTCCATATGAACAAATAGAACTCAGAAATGATACAATCTCCGTTTTAGTCAGTATTGACCTTTTATTTAGTCAGGGCGATGTTAAGCCCCAATTGCTCACAATAGGCGGAAAACCAGACAGCCTCGAAAAAAATAAATGTTTTTGGCGAATATCTCAGTAACTACGGCACCTAAAGACATCAATTTTCGAATGCAGGTTACTAGATGCAATATAAGGTTAATGCCATCAGTATATTTTGGATGCCACGCCCCCTTCGCCTATAAGAAGCACAAATGCATTGAAAGTGTGCATGCCTTCAACTCACTTATTTCTTGATTTGGGAATCAAGGCATCTAACTTACTTGTATTAATTTACATGAATTGCTGTACGCAATGTTAAACGCGTAGTATTAAATGTATAGCAGAAATATCAACACATATTTATAACTATATATACAAGAAATTTATAAATATATAAACTAATTGTAGTCTATTCGATCTTACAAAACTAATCGCAACATCTAAAAGACCTATGGGTTAATATGATGTGTATTTTAAACCCAACTTAAACAAAGACTTCTGTCAATATTTGCTACATAGTAACTCAATTTAAAGAAGGCCAGCTAACTAACCTAATGTGGAGAAAGCATTTTATGGAGTACCCTTCCATAAATACACATATAACGGAGTGACAGATAGAGAGAAAGAGAGCGAGAGAGAGTAACCAGTATGTGTATATTGCGACACCAACGAGAAGAGTCGCAACAATTGTTTACAGATTTTTTTTGTCTTCGTTTTTTCGTGTTGCTGGAAACTTTTACAAAAACCATTTTGTTGGCTCGTTTTCCCAGTGAAATTTTTAGCGCCGCCCTGCCAAGGGCACATTCAACGACAGCAGCCACAGCGAAAATCTCTTTATTGGATTATCCTGCAAAATTTACGCGGCATTAAAAGCGGCAACGGTAATGCCAACGCCATTCACCGACGGCGCCAAGGGGTTAAGCGCAAGGTACCCAACACTGAACACCGAACACTGAACCAACCAAAAAACACACCCAAATAAAAAAGCCAAAGAAACCAAAGAAGAAAAAAAAACATTTATTTACATTTTAAAGGTCGACGCTTCCATTAGCCCAAAATCCATTAGCGTGCCGCATATTTTGGGCGCATTGCCTACTTACAGGACATTTAAAGTTTAAACCCCTCCAACCGAGTACAGAACTCAATGCAAAGCAGCTGCAAAATCTGACCAGGCCACCAAATCTAAAAAAAAAGGACCGCTAAAGGTATATCCTACAGCTTCTACGTAGAGATAGTCGAAAAAACGTGAATTCAATTTGGTAACTTGGAAAAAAAAAAAATTCCATCAAATTTATACAACGAGAGCCACGAGTATCCCTCTGGAATCTAGAAAGCTCTTCAGGGAGTTTGGCACAAACGATAGTTAACCCTATTTCAAGAGACTAAATGGATATACTCGTCGTGGCTTTACTTGCTAACAAGAAAGCGAAATTAAAACTAAGCACTGCAAACCATTTAACTAACAGCTCAAAAAGGAAAAATTCTTAAACTGGTTATACAAAAATATATAGACAACAATAAACTTAGAAGGGAAACTATTTCTGTTCAGATTTTGGAATTAATATTTTTTTATCACTTTAAAATCAAAAGTAATTTTACATCTAAATTATGCGTATTCATTTATGCATCAATTCCAGATTTGTTTAGGAAACCCAGCAAAGAACAGTTTAGAAATAGTTGAGGGTGTTGAAAATAACATGTATAATATTTCTGAAATAGAAAGTTGCGAGTTTTTCCGCCATTTCTATGGCTGCCACAAAAAAAATAAAGTTTAACACATGAAGCCATTTGTTAAACACATAACATCATTTAAATTAAAATTGGTCAAAGAATTGAGTTGTAAAAAAGAAATGACTGAACGACTAAACGATACTCCATAAATAAAAAAAATTATTTTACAGAATGCATTTTATGCTGGTTATGCTTGCTTATACAATCTGCCTAATTGATGTTTAATATTAGGTTTTTGGCAGTGCTTTATCTATGGGTGAGTCCAGTCTATTACAAACTGATGCCTCAATTGTATAGAATACTAAATACACTGAAAGCAACACACCTAGCGAGAGGCAGTAAGCATTAGTTGCCATAACTACAGTTATTTAGAATGACATAGAAATCAAATAACAGCAGAAAATGAAATCAAAAATGTTGGGGAAAGGTTAGAAACGTGAGAAACGGTTGTAAACTGATTGGTAACTGTGGGAAACTCACATCATAATACTCGCTATTTATGAGTTTTCCCATTACAATAAGAAAAATCAAGTGAGTGGATGTGAGATGAGTAGAAATTTCTACATTGCTTTCAGAGTTCTGTGATATAAAAATGCAAATGCATGTTTCGCATATTTAATGCGTCGTGTGTACACGAAAATACATATCTATTTATATATATTTATATACATATATACATCTATAGAGGGAGTATATGCAAAATTCTTATTGCTACCCGCAGCTGCATCAACACAATGGACTCGATACCACCACGATACCCAAACGCCTGGAAAAGCTCTAAGAAAAACCACGCATGACAAAATACCAAGTGGCAAAAAGGGAACATTTTTTGAGTTCGAGTATTCCGCACTATTTTTACCCTGTGTACATTTAAACAAACGAATGGTATATTATGGAAAATGCTTGAAAAATATTTAAAATATTTAAAATATATAGTTTACATATTCAATATTTATTCATTACTATAAAAATATATTTTTATTTCAGATTTATAAAAGTAAATATTATAATTGCTATAAATAAATCGCAAAAATATTATAATGTCACACTTATATATTTGTGAAAATAGTTATAAGAAATTTATAAAAAATTATGCAATACATTGTATGTATATTAATATTATTAAAAAATTTTGTAATTAATTTAAATATTTTCTTAGATTTTAGAAATTAATCCGAAACAGTTTTGAGCTGAAATTTAAAAAGTGTATAATTTAAAATATTTTTTAGGGGCCAGTTATTAGCATTAAATTACAAACAGATTTTTTACAGAGTATCTGCATGTCTCGAACAGACTCTATTATTATTATATTTTTGTTATATATTTACTAGGTTTCTTTACACTTTTTTTGTGTGTGGAGTTTTACTCTTTCGGCCAGCAATGACTTTTTACAATTTTCATATGAAATGAACCATTAAATTGAATTGGCATTAAAATTATGTGCATGTATGTGCGTGAGTGTGTGGAGAGGGAGGGGGGCTGGTCTATCGCTTTTGGCACTTTGCATACGCCCTTCTCCACAAACGCAACCCATCCAACTTATTTGCATTTTTATTACAACAACAATGAAAGCAGTTGAAGCTGCTTTTTCACATGCACAACAAAAAATAAAAAAAAAACGGAAACAAAAAATGAAAGAAAATTCAAATAAATGTTTGTTAAGTATTTTTGAATTGAGTTTTGTCCACACACACACACACGCACATGAGAACTTGCTGTTTGTGTGTCGCAAAATGTTCTGACTTGTGGAATACGAGTACTCGTATTCGTATACGTATTCGTTTTCATATTTGTACTCTTATATGGATTGACACACCTGCTGTTTCTCATAGCCAGCGATAACAGTAAATCGCAATGGTCGCGACAGCTGCCAAAGTTGAAAAACATCAAGAAAATGTCTCTCATTGTAAACAAATTAGGGAATAACTTGAAACATATTTAAAATTTGCATAAATTAAAGTCCGCCTTCACTATGAAGAAAACTGAATTTGAAAATGGATTTTTTTTCAGATCTTTAATAAGCACTGCTTACTGCTCTCTAATATGTTCAACAAAGAGTGCATAGCTAACAAAACACTTGATTAATGATTATATTTTCTAGTACTATGCTTAGAAAAACATAAAACTTGTCTTTGATTATGCTCAGCGCATTCTGAAAGTCATTCAAGTTTTATGGTTGACGATTGGTGTCAGTTCATGTTTAACATGGCACAACTTTAAGTGGGTCACTTTTCGGGTCGTTTTGTGCTCAAGTTCATTTGGCCAGAGAATGACGGGAAAACGACTTGAAAACTTGTGAACTGCACGCACCGCAGAAGCAAGAAGTACAACAAAACAACAACAACAACAACAAGTATATGAGAAAGAGGAAGCATGAAAATAACAACGAGAAGTATTGCTCTATGGGACTAACAACAGCCATAACAACTAGCACTACATTAGCAAAATGCACCATGAATGCTGCATGCTGAAGAGGCATCGTTGTCATGGTCACGTGCCGCAGTTTCCGCTTCCGGTGACTCTTGCAGCTGCTCGCACGAATGCACTAAATGGCTGCCATGTTTTCGATGTTTTCCATGTTGCAGCCACACCGCAACAATAGACAAACAAGCCAGAAAAATTGCGGCTTTTATAGAATTGGATGTCTTGAGGCATTGCGTTTTCGGTAAGCAGCTGTCTCTAGCGATAGAAGCTGATAAGAGATTCAAATGAGAATACTCAAAAAGAGGAATGCAAATAGTAAACTATGGTAAGAATATATATAACATATTGAGCTATTTAAATGTAGTCTACATAAAGAAATATAATTTAAGAATAATAATACATTATACCTTATATAAAATCATATTAGGTATATATATTTATTGTAGCCTGTTTATGTATGCAAGCATTTGTTTTTTAAAGTATTTGAGAGTGAAATAAAATTCATTTGTATTTATGAAGTTGGCAAATATTTGTTAAACAAGTAAAAATATTTCTAAATTTTACCTTTATTGGAAGTATTAGTAGTCAATAAATCCATTTTCACACACAAATTTGAAAACTTTTTTCACTTTTCAATGCGTGTTTGAGTTTGGAAGCCTTTGCAGAGACTGTAAGATTTTCAGCCGAATCTGTTTGGTTTCTGTCTATTGTAAAGAATTTTCCGCACGTTGAGTGTGCAAATTGACGCCGTGTATCAGGTGAAGACGAAGGACACAGTGCAAAGGGCAAAAGGTTTCCTTAGCGTTCACGGAGCGAAACGTATGGCCTTTGATGAGCAGCTAATTAGTGACGAGTCATTACAAATTGCTTGTTAATTAGAAAATTAAGGCCTTTCTGTGAATTGATGTGCAATTTTGAAGCATTTTGATTTGATTTACCGAAAGCAGCTTTAAGAAGTTCTGCAGCTGCTTAACTTGATGTTGTTCAATGGAAAATATAAATGAATACTAAGGTATAATTTATAAGACTAATTATTCCTCACAAATACCCTGTATAAAGTAATATTATTGAGTATTCTAACAAATAAAATTAATTTGAATATTAGGAACAACTAATTTGGTATTTAAGCAATATTTTTATATTTTTTTATACCAAAAACGACACTAGACTGAATAATACCCTGCTTAAGGTTTTCGAAAACCACTAAATATCGGTTTCAACAGTCTGCTGTCTTTATATACGTATGTGTGTGTGTGTGGTATATCCTCACAGTTGCAATTGGCACACCGAAATGCAATTGCTGAGCCAATAAACTGCACAACTGGACTGGCAACACAAGCGACTGCTCATTTGTCCTCTAGCAATGGCCAAGAACAGCTCAATAGGGCCAAGTTTGCTGCAATTTTATGGCAGCTGCATTGGCAAAATGCAATCCAAAAATCGCAGCCACCGTCGAGCGTCATTAAAGACACGCGATGCGGGAAACGAACGTAATGAAACAGAACTGAACTGAACACACCAGACAAAATGGCGAGACGACAGACGAAAGCGGGGAAAGGACAGAGGACAACGCGCTGAACCGGATACTGGACTGAGGACAGACGATAACCGCATTCGATGGGTTTGCAATAGGGGCAAGGAACACTCAAATGTTGTCTGTGAGGCAAGAGGCATGGCGTAAAGTCGTATAGAAGCGACCTGAAAGTGGCAGACAAACAAGTAAACAACTGTAGGGTGTGTTCGACTAAGGATTACCCGGTGAAAAGCACACGCAAAGCGTAATTGAGCTGCCTTAAATCTCCAGTTTTGCCTTTAAAACTTCAACAGCCAAAAATTGTTGCATACTTTTAGGCGGTCGCATTGCTCAATGTTTTTCAACAGTTATAAATTATGCATTTATTAAATAAATTAAATTAATAAATAACTTAAGATAATATAAAATTCTAGATCTATTTAGTTATGTATATTATTTATTAGAAGCACTTCAACAATGCTTAAACCTACCTTTAATAATTCAAAACCATCTCTTTTATTGTTGTTTTTTCAAGACATTTTTTTCCCCAATTTAATGCAGAATTTTCCTTATGATTTATGTTTTAAATATTTTTTCTTAACGCAAAAGAAATTTGCACAACTCTTTCAAGTTTTTTGTCGGTTATAAAACTCAGTTCCTTGTGCTGCTAATTTTTGTTCCCCATGGCCGAAAAATTATAAATCCATTAGGAGAAAATTTTTTGCAGCAGTTGAATAGCATAAAATTTTAGAGGCGTGCGCGTGTGGCAATAAAAAGCAAATGTTTAAAATAAAGAAAGAAAATATGCAAAAGAAAATAATAAAAAAAATAAAAAAAAAGGGATAGCTAAAAAGGAAAAACGTGTTATGGCGAAGCCTTGCTTGGTTCCATTCGTAGAGGCAAATTTAAAGAAAACGAAAAATGGGATTGCAGTTGGTAAAGTGAAAATATCTGTGGATACTTGCGCCAAGTACTTCAATTGGCCCAATTAAGTGTCTTGGGCATTTTCATTAGCCAAATGCATATTTTACAGCCCAATGTCATTTTCAATTAGCGCTTTCTCTCTCTCTGTCACTGTTTAGATCTGTATGGTATTTATGAGACATCTACAATATAATTTTGGGCAAAACTTTGTTTTATGACTTGTGGCTTCGCCTCTGTTTCGGCCGCAAAATAAACATTTACGTAATGCTCTCAGTTGTGTCTTTCTGGCATGTTATGCAAAAGTTCTAAATGCCCGGCTCTGGCCCACAAAATCCTGTTTTATGTCTCTGCCCCAGAAAGTTGCCGCAGTAATAAAAGAGATTACCTACACATTACATGAGAGTCGCCTCCAAAGACTAAAATTATATATATATGAATATATATTTTTTTGTTTTTCTTCTTTCTGTCTCTGTCTCTCTCTCTCTGTCCATCTTAGTTTCGTCTCGAGAACACCACAAAAGCCAAAATCTGTGAATGGCGGCACCTTTGAGATGAAAATGCAACTGAAATTGCATGAAACTTGAGCTGCAAAACTGCTGAGGGTTGATAAGGGTGAGTGGAAAGTGGATTGGAAAATACATTCAAATATGTCGAGAATCTAAATTGTTTTATTTTTGAAAATGCTACCGAGTTAATCCGAAATGCCCTTTACAGGAATTAGGTTTGTAGTTTTTGACACGTAGAATTAAGACAACAACAAATTTAATATTCATAAAATACTAAATTCCTTTTCACAAGACACAAGAATTTTTAGGCACTGTATACAATACGGATGAATTAAATTCTTGTATAACAAAACACAAATTAGTTTGTAAGCATTACTAAATATGTATTTTTTATTTTTTAGCGAACCGACTGTAAGATACTACAACGCATTCTAGAGCAGAATCAAGTACTCAACGGTAGGAGTTTTAATGACCAAAAAGCTAAACATGTATTATGTTTATATGGTCAGTTGTTAGTTGGTCAGATAGACATAAAATGGTACTGTGTATGATACTGGTATGGTGTACTGCGTGCGTTCTTTTAGATACATATCTCAAATACTTCCTGAGTTATGCTCAAGAATCAAAAATAAAATTCTACAGTTTCAGTGTCCACACAAAATTTGATGACTGTAGCACTAAAAGTTTTTGAAACCCAGGTGTTCATACAAACGGATGAACAGACATATAGACAGACATATAGACAGACAGACAGACAGACAGGCAGACAGAGCTATATGGACTCGGCTGTCTGCCACGCCTCCTTCTGTCTGTTACAGAAAACCGCTTCTGACAAACCCAATATACTACTACTTACATCGTAGTATAAATATATAATTTATAATATTTCTAGTCTATGATTGAGTCCATTAATTAGTTAATATGCTATTAAGTCCATCAAACAATAATTAAATCATCATTTCCATCACTTAGGCCAGTTTATGAATGTTGAAAAATAGTCGAAATAAAGTTTAATAAATAAAACAAGACCAGTATTAAATAATAAATTAAGAAAAAATCAAAGAGATACAATCTAACCGAACTTTGGAAATTAGTTTGTCTTAGTCGCTTAATGAGTTGGTCAATCAATCATGCAGTAAGTTATTCAATCACGCCTAAAGTTTTATATCAATCACATAGGCATTGGGACAGCCAATCAATTAATCCATTGAGCTATAGTCTTCTGCTGTCAATAAGTCTGTCAGTCAACCATTTTGTACAATATATATTTCATAGACATAAACAAAAGTTATTATGAGTATTATAACCAAGTAATTTATATGTCTTTACTAGTTTTCAAAAGTTTTGATTTATGAAACTTATAAATTTATTGCGATATCAACAACCAGAAAGTTAATCATATTAAATATGCATTATTTGAAGACAACTAAAGTCTCACATAGCACAACTAAAAGAAGTAGTAAAGTTTAAAGTTCTAAGCTTTATTATTATTTATAAAATATTTTAAAAATTCGAAACCATTTCTTTGATACAAATATTTGTAGAAAAGCGTTCCAATAGTACTAGTATTAGCAATTTTCTGCTGCGACTTGGCCAAAAATAGTTAGTAGCAAATAGTTGCTGGTGGGTAAAAGTCTCTGGCTTAGATTTTAATTGCAATTAAAAAGTTGTGAGAGCCGCAGGAGCAGACAGTCACATACTCCGAGTTGCCAGAGTCCCCAAGGTCCAGTGGCAGTCATAATGACAATGCCAAAGAGAATGAGTTGAAATTTGTGCTGTAGAAGTGGACGGGGGGGTGGGTGGAGTATGAGAGTCAATCCAGCCCGAAGGAACCGCAAAATGGCCATGCAACAAATTTTATACTTGGTATGAAACACTAGGAAAGCCAAAGCCAAGTCAAGTTGTTTTCTCTTTCTCGTTTTTCCGTTTGTCTGTTTGTCCGTCTTGCAGGGAAACTCTTTTAGTGCTGCTCAGTACAGTGTATACAGTATACAGTACACAGTACACACTATACAGTATACAGTGTATAGTGTATCCAGGCTGCAGACTTAATGATTTTTGGCTTAAAGTTTACCAGTTAGCAGTATTTTTGCAAGTAGTTAAAATTTTATGAGGCAGCGCCTCCCTTGAGGCATTGTTTTTGCATTCAGCTGCCCAGTTACTTGGCTCTCTCTGCTTTCGTCTTTTCCCTTCGTTTTCACCAAGTTATATTTTATCTTATATGGAAAATCAACGTCGCATAGAATAACGTCGCCGGACGTTGCACAAAAAACCCCAAATAAAACGAGTCACTACAACGAAAAACTTGATAACAACTTTTATCATAACAATTTGTGTTGTTCTGAGGTCCTAAAACAATGGTCCAAGACCATCACATAGTCTCGGTGGGTCTTAAGAGTTTCATTTCACTCGCTCTCTTTGTCTAACAGTTTCTCCATATCCCTCTCTCTCTCTCTCCCTCATTCTGTATGTGTGTCTGCTGTGGACTGTGCCTAATGAGAAAAGTGTAAGTGCAACTACAACTTCCATTGAATCGAATTTGAAACAGAGAAATCACACACAAAGCTCCATTTAAGTTGGTCAAACTTTGTGCAAATATAAGAGATACTTTAAAGTAGTTTCAACATGTGAGGGAATTGCATAGCGTTAAGACTTTTCACTCAACGAATGTAATGGGTTTTAGGTCAAAAATAATTACTCAGTTCTCGTAGCTATAAAATATATTTGTGATGCACTTTCCACAAGGTTTTAACTTTGTATAAACTGTACAAAACATGCCCGATCGCTTAATTACAACAAAAACCCCATATTTTCAACGATTCCATAATTTCCCTTTTTATTTATACAAATCCATAAGATTTGCACTGCTTTATTATATTCGTTTAATGTTCATTAGTGCACTGCTTGCATAACGTATAAGATCAGTTACCGAAGTCAAGCACCCTTTGAACTGCTTGCTATAAGATCGCTTAGCAAATACACGCACCATTGTGTTTGTTGAGCCAAAGCTTTTAGCTTCATTGCTGCATGTGTCGTTTTTGAGCCAGCTACAGCAACAAAAGCAATGCACAGTGGGCTGGCAAAAATAATTAGTGCATACAATTATTAAAGTTGAACACTAAAATATTGCCAAATGTAAACAAAAAACAAATGTTAAAATAACCCATATATATAGATGTACATATATGTTTGCTGAGCTTGAAAAAAGCTGCACAAATATTTGCGAATAAAAAGTGCAAATAAAAATAAAATGCTATATTTCATGTTATTGTTCGTTTATAACTTTTATCTTTGCTTCGGATAGCTGTAGCTTGTATGTTCGTATATGTTCGTGCAACTGGTTCCACTGTGCGACGCCGAAGTCAAGTTCGACATAAAACCCTCTGAGTTTTGCCTTGGCTCATTCAGTTGGCTGCTGGCGTTTTGCCAAAGCGATCGTCGGTTTGTTTTGAAACGGCTTTTAACCGCGTTGTCACATAATAATAATCAAAATAATAACGGGTTTTTGTTGCTAACAATTTCGGTTGCATATCATACCAATTGTCAAACGGAAGTGCCAAAGAATATATTTTTTTGTACATATCTAATTTAAATTAGTTTAATTCGTCTTCAAAATTAATGCATCTTCGGCTAAAACAATAGCTATTAAAGCCTTGAAAGTGTAGGCCAAAAGCTAAAGTTTGTCTTTTAGCCGGTTCAAAGTGGTTACAACTGGCTGCCAACTTACAACACACAACAACAACAACTGTAAATTGAAATTCAAGAAAAAACAAACTTACTATCTAACAACGGAGTAAGCTTTTACCATCAGACGCCGACGCTGACATTTTACCGTAAAAGCACAGGTAAAGCACAGCACGTTGTCGTTTTGAGGCCTCTGCTTGATCCATTGCAACGGTTGCGCATGCGAGCGACGCACTTGCGCTTCTTTTGAGGATGGGGGATGTAGTGGAGGGGGGGGGGTGGGTGTACAAGCTTAAAGGTCGGCAGAGCTTTAACACAATGGGTTGACAGTGTTTATGTTTTGGAAACTATTGAAGTTCACCATAACCTACGGCAAAGAATTTATGGTAGGAAAGGCAATAGTTAAGTGTGGCCGACTGTAGAAGACCCTACAATAATAAGCAAATTTTTAATAAATTTTTAACAAATAAATGTGTTAACAAATGCAGCAAAAACTAGCAAACATAATGCTTAAAACTACAAGAAAATTATATATTTTTAAATTATTGTTTATATATAATTTTTGCATCTTAAAGTGCATGAAAGGCAAGCATTTTTTTTTAAAATCAATTATTTTATTATACCCCAAATATGTACATATCTTAAATTTTATTTTATATTATATTTAATTTATATTTTAGAAAAAAAAGGCAGCTTAAATTTATCTGGCTAATACTACAATTGTTAATAGTTTTGAAAGTTTTACAAAAGTTCTATAGTTTTCTATAATAATTTTATGTTAATCTCAAGATATTATAATCTCTGAAACTATGCGGTGTTTTGACACATATTTGGATTGCTTAAATTGTAATATAATATATTAATGAACCTGTGCTCAGGCACTTTTGCCATATCTATGAGAAACCTAAAACCATGGTGTATTAATAAGGTGACAAATTCCTAGGAACTGTTTCCAGTCTGATGTTACTTATTTGATCAGAAGAACTTATTTAAGGAACCCACCTCATTGCAATAGGTCACCTATAATATTAGCACACCTTGCTAAACTTTGTATAACTTTATCTTTTGACTTTTACATACAAATCTCAAAATTACAGAGATAAACACTATTAACCAAAAGAACAAACGCTTTATCTCGATTATACTATGTTTTTTACTTGTCGCGTAAAAACTCAATGAACCCCTTGAGATTTCTCAGTGCAGGGTCAATCTGGCATTGTTCGCATTTTTACAACTGTGGTTTTAAAGGGCAGTGATAAGAGAGCACTTCTACGAATGATATCGGATTGATCAAAGCATATGATTAGCTGTTGCGTGCTTGATAAGAACCAACCGTAAATCTAAAAATATAAAAATACCAAAAACCAGAAACCAAAAGTTAAAACAAAGAGTCATGGTCAAATCATAAGTACTTCAACATAATTGACCATTAAACAGCAAAAAATAAGCGTGACTATCTCAAGGACCAGTAAATCAAATAATAAATATTTATAGAAAAAATAGCATTACACATTATTTTGTCAGCATAAAAAATAATTTGTAAAGAGTAACCAGAGTTCGGTGTGCAAAAGTGTATCTCTAAATGTTTTCTTCTTTTGTATTTTAAATGTGTGCTTTGCATTTATCTCGCTATGCCTGATGACGTATACGCAGCGTAGACACAACGCTCATTAATATTATATTTGGCTTCATGTGCAGCATTCGATCTGTGTTTGGTAGGGGGTATCGGGTTTTCGACATTAAGATTTTCAGTTTTCAGTATTGGGTTTTGGGTTTTTCGGTGAAGTGCGCAACAAACACGTTTTTGCATAGAAATGCAAGTGATGTCCGGACATTAAGCCACTAAAACTGAAACTACAACTGGCAATTGAACTGGTTTAGCGTCTGGAAAAACCCAACTACTCAATTGGCCCACAAAAAAAAGCATGTTACCAAGTTACCCACATGTGGATGGCAGATAAAAATCGGTTATCAGAGTATAGATAAGAAGCATTAACTAGGTGCAAACTCTTAAGACAACCAAAACTAAGCTTCCGACTCCAGAATTGGCCATAAAAATGAATATGTTTTCATTTGAATACTTGCCAAAACTACTTTTAGCATAAATCTGACGTCAGTGCTAAGATTCTACTTCTCAGCCATTCGAAAAACCGACATAATTTAACATAAATCTGATTTGCTGACTCACCGACGTCTTTTTGTATCTCTTCACTTTGTTTGCTTGTTTTTTGTTTATTGTTGAAAACAAAGAAAAATTCAAAACCAGTTTTATATAATTTGAATGTTTTTTTTTTACTCTTTGTTTTGCTTTCTTCAGCGCTTTGAGAGTACTTTAAGTATTATGTGTGTGTCTAAAAAGATTTATTTGGCTTCTAAAACCGCCTTCGAGTTACATATTTGGAATCATTTGTCAGCGGTAATTCCGACTGGTTTACTATGCTTAAGTTTTCCACTAATCTCATTTTAATATGCGGGAAATTTTATAAAAAAAAACAACTTTCGAAGAACTGAAGTTGAATTACACACTAGAATATCTTAACAAATGAATGAATAATAACTTATTTATATTTAATTCACATTCAATTGCAATTTTTTACAAGTTATTAATGCAATTTAAGAATTTCCGGTTTTGTGGAGAAGTTGTTTAAAGTATAAAATCATATTTTTAATATCAAACAACTTCTTTCAAAATATAAATATAAATATGTCTAATTATTAATTATTAAATGTGACAAAATTTCACACATTTATAAACATTTGATTTGTTTGCACAAAATATAAAACTTGATTGAGCTTGAACTTGAACTAATGGTTAAATAAACTTTACCTTTTTTAACGCTACGCACTGTTTATACAGTCATAAATGTATGTTTGCGTATCCCATATTTAATTAATAGTTGTATTTTGATTAATGAAGAGTGAGTGCAAATTGTTTAAACAAATATGATAAATGCAAGCAGCAGTGATAAAACAACAATGTAGCTCACCTCTTGTATCTGTCACTTTTTCGGATCGTTATGGATCGTTATCTATATAGATTTGTTCACATTATTTGCTTTCGAGTCGCAAATAGCGTAATTTGAACTAATAGACATCTTTTATGGCTACGATATAACAATTTGCTGCATTCTATTGCTCGTTCTGTGATTTTTTTATAGCTTTCCCAAACGTCGCATAACCGACTGCAATTTCTTTGTGCGCCTTATAATCGTGCGGTGACTATTAGACATAAATTTATCATGATTTGGTAGACTGGTTTTGATAATACTTGATACTGATACTAAACGTTGTTCAGGTTTGCTTTATTTAATTTTTGAACAATTGTTCATGTCATTCAACCCATTTTTAAGTGTATGTCAGTAGTATTGCGACTTCGATGCCGGTTTATTTTTAGCCTTACCATTTAGATAATTTATTTAATACTAACACCTCTCTTATATACCAGTTTATTGTTGTACGTTTGATTTAAAATGCAGTCGAATATGTCCAAAACTTCTTAATGCATTAAATGACTTTCAACACTAGATGGCGTTAGTTACCTCACGAAATTTTGCTTGGAAATGTTTGAGTTAATTGGTGATTACTATTGTTTTGACAACCGTATAATTCAAATAAAGGGTGTTTCATAGTCAATTACATGTTTAAGCACCGAAATTCGGTTATATCATAATATTATAAAATATACATTTCAAGTTTATCTGATGAACAGCAGAGCTTATCAGAAACTGATGCAATTCTTGACAATTGCAAATACAAGAAAGTTTTCAGAGCTATTTAAATACCCTAAGTCTAAAGATATTGTTTTTCCACAAAGATATTAAAGCAATGGAACTTGCAGAGTCATGTATCGCATAGATTAGTTAGGGTATCTAGCTGTGGCATAGACTTGTTTAAAGTGCGACATTATTACCTGTGTTTATCTGTGTGTGGTTTTGGTTTATCTGATTGTCAGTTTTATAGCGCACGATCACAGCTCAGCAGAAAATCCCCAGCAGCAGAAGTCAGTGCTAATTGTCTGCTCATAGAAGATTCTACAGAAATTCAAAATTATTTGCTGGCCAAAAGGGAGAACGACATGAAAACATCACAGCAGAATCCCAGCTTTGTGGGCGACGATGGACAAAGTACCACCAGCACATTGGCCATGTCGGTAAGTGGCCAAAATCTATGTTCCAGTATCTATGACCTCAACTAATCGCTGCTTTTGCCCTCAAAAAACATATATACAGTCATTGCCAGGCCAACCGGCAGAGTCAAGAGACGATGCTGAACCCGAATCTGCGAACAAATCGCCAGTGGATGGTGGAAAGGGAGGAGGAGGAGGTGAACGTGCCACTTGGGGCAATGGTTTGCAGTTTCTAATGTCCTGCATTGCGATGTCTGTCGGTTTGGGAAATGTTTGGCGATTCCCATTCACAGCCCTCGACAATGGAGGTGGCGCTTTTCTCATACCATATCTCATTGTGCTCTTCCTAATTGGCAAACCCATTTACTACCTGGAAATGGTAATTGGACAGTTTTCCAGTCGCGGCTCCGTAAAGGTTTTCGATTTGTGTCCCGCCATGAAAGGTAAGCACTTCATTGACCTTTTGCTCATCTCTGTATCGACATTTCTGTGCACTAACCATTTCATTACTAAGCAGTTAGCAGTGTATTTTCTTTAAAAATAAAGCTATTTATTTTAAAATAACTATCATATTTGGTTAAAACAAATAATAAAATACAAATATTTTTTAGTTTTTGTTTTGAAACCAATATGCAGCTGATCACTGTTAAAATCTTAAAGTTACATTTACATATTTGAAAAATATTTTCATTATAAAGTACACATAAGATTGTTGCCGAAAACTTCACCAGATATATATATCTAAATAATATTATGTTTCTCAAACTCATTTTTATATAAATAATCGGTATTGTATTTGTATAAAAAATTTTAATTTCTGCGCTTGAGAAAAAGATTAATAAACATATATTTTTTTACTCTAAATATGTTTATTAATCTTTTTCTCAAGCTCAACTATTAATTTATTTCTTTCTTGTTTAATATTTGGTGGAAAACTAGTTATACATAATATCTATTATTAAGTTATAAGTTTTTCTATTAACTTTTAAATTAGAGTATTTTAATATTTCGATTTTCGTTTCTTGCTTCGATAACTTATTCATAACGTATTATCGCAATCACATAACTTACATCTCTAGGCGTCGGCATCGGACAGGTGATATCGATATCGCTAGTGACAACCTACTATGTAGCTATAATGGGCATAACGCTTCGATATTTCTACGATTCGTTTCGATCGACGCTTCCCTGGACCGAGTGTCTGCCGGAATGGGGTGCTCACTGTGTATC
Source organism: Drosophila tripunctata (assembly GCA_035047385.1). Lineage (NCBI taxonomy): Eukaryota > Metazoa > Arthropoda > Insecta > Diptera > Drosophilidae > Drosophila > Drosophila tripunctata. The sequence continues at coordinate 215,546 of JAWNPS010000010.1, forward strand.
CTCTAGTCTGGGCAACATCAGCAGCAGTTTCAGTTCCAGTTCCAGTACTAGTGCCAGTTCCAATTTTAGCTCATCACACGAACAGTCCGTTGTATCCGCCCAGTTGTACTTTCTGTAAGTGTTGGTTGTCCTTGCTGTTTGTAGTATTGCATAACTCTATAGTTTTTGTTTTTGGTGTAACGCATGTGGTTTTTTTATACTTTTTTTGGTTTTTGGTTTGGTCAATCGGTTTGTAATCTTATCAGAGAGCACTCTCAACCCAGGGCCAGATTCATAGTCAAGTTTATGGCCGTTCAATGCTCGCTTTATTGGCTTTTGACGTTAATTGAATGAGTCTGGCGTCAAAACCAATGCATCTACTCCCCTTTCTCATGCCCAAATTGACATCAATTGAGCAGACAGAAAAGGTTGGGTTAGGATGTTGCAATAGCCGCTGGGCGATTGCAGCAGCCAGTCTCATGCAGCACGTTGCAAGGCCGATTCAATTGTTTGCTGCACTGACAAAAAAAAATTATGTTTTTTTTTTATTACTTTAGTGTTTTATTTATTATTTAAAATATTTAGCATATCTAAAAAACATAAAACTTAAAGTTAACAATATTTTAAAAAGCATACAATAAGGAAAATTTAAGAAATATTTTAGAATACATATTTTTAATAATTTTAAACTGTTTAAAGTCTAAAGAAGAGAGCACACTAGTTCCTAGAACTACATACAACTAACATGTATTTAATAACTAATAACTTTAATTTGATTTATATTATTAAAAATATTTTTTATTAAAAGATTAAAAGAGTTTGCTATATTTGCTAAAGCAAAAAAAAAAATTAATATATTTTTATTTATTAAGCTAGTTTTAAAAACTTTATTGATATTTATTTGCTGGTAAAAAAATTACAAATATATTTGGTTGTGGTATTTTAAACATAGTATTTCTACTCTGTAGTGGATTTAATCGGAAAATATTACATTAAAGACACAATTCCTTGAAATTATTAGCTTATAAGTATAAGTAAAGCAAGGAAATTTGGTTTGAACACAGTGTTTAAATAATATTCTCAACTAATTTTTGAGTATAAATATTTTACTTAAATCTAACTTTTAGCTAACTCTAACCAATATATATATATATTTATATTTTAATTATCATCATCTCGCACGCATCTCATCTGTAACAAAATCAAAAGGTTATCAGCAGCTTAACGACTTAGTCAACTGATCTGTTGATCTTCTCTCAATAATACAAAGGTGTTGGCATCGGTCAGGCATTCCAGGTGTTTATGCTAAGCACATACTATGCCTCCCTGGTGGCGATCTTTTGTCGATACTTTGTCGACTCCTTTCACAATCCCCTGCCCTGGGCAACGTGTCGTGCCGAATGGGGTGACAACTGCATCGACTCGGCGCCCAGCGATGGCAATAACAACAATTGGATTAACAATAATGATTCAGATCGTATAGTATCCAGCTCGGAGCTCTATTATGTGTAAGTGGCTGGAAATTTAACTCGCTTGTAGTTATCCAATAAGTTTCTAATCCCTAAAGGTGTTGGCATTATTCAACTTTTCTTTCGTAACTAAATTTTTATTTTAATTTCGTAGGAAAGAGGTGCTGCGGGAGAAGGAACAGATTGCCGATGGCATCGGATTGCCCAACTGGGAGTTGGTTATCGGTCTCTTTGTCGCCTGGGCCTGTGTCTTTTTCATCATTCGTCGGGGAGTTAAGAGCTCGGGAAAAGCATCCTACTTTCTCGCTCTGTTTCCATACGTCATCATGGGCGTACTCTTGGTGCGTGCTGTCACCTTACCGGGATCCGCGAACGGCATTATGTATTTCATCAGACCCAACTGGGAAAAGATTCTAGATCCTAAGGTCTGGTATGCAGCTGTAACCCAATGCTTCTACTCGCTGTCCGTTTGCTTTGGCAACATCATCATGTATGCCTCGTTCAACAAATTTAGCCACAATGTTTATCGGGATGCAACGATTGTAACTGCCTTGGATACGGCCACATCTCTGCTGGCAGGATGTACGATCTTTGGCATTTTGGGTCATTTGGCTCATGAGATCGGCACCGATGATATTGGCAAAGTGGTGAAAGGAGACGCTGGACTCGCTTTCATTTCCTATCCCGATGCCATAGCCAAGTTTAAGAAGTTGCCGCAAATCTTCTCGGTTCTGTTCTTCCTTATGCTCTTCGTGCTCGGCATTGGTTCCAACATAGCGATGACTTCCTGCACAGTGACTGCCATTCGGGATCGCTTTCCCAACTTCAAGCAGTGGCAATGCTCACTTCTAATCGCAGTCATCAGCTTTTGCATCGGTCTGATGTACATAACACCGGTAAGAGTGAATAAACAATTATTTCGAATATTTTTAATTATTTTGCAAAGTATAAAGAAAGTTATTATTTATAATTAATAATTCTAAAATGTTTTTTTTTTTCATAATTCTTAAAGGGTGGTCAGTACATGCTAACTTTGGTGGACTTCTTTGGAGCCTCCATGATTGCCTTGGTCCTGGGAATTGCAGAGCTCTATACGATTGGCTGGATTTATGGCACAGATCGTTTGTGCAAGGATATAGAATTCATGCTGGGACGTAAGGTTGGACTCTATTGGCGGCTCTGCTGGGGTATCTTCACGCCTCTCATCATGACCATCATATTGATATACTTCTATGCTACCTACGAGCCACTCACCTACAACGATCAAAACTTTCCTCCATGGGCTTACGGTGAGTTTAAATTGCATTTCAAATAAACTTTTATTTATTCAAATTTAATTTAATTAATTCCATTTAGGCATGGGCTGGAGCATCACAGCACTTGGCATTATGCAGTTACCCATTTGGATGTTTGTGGCAATTGTGCGAGATCCAGGCAATACACTGAACGAGAAGATACGCGGAGCCTTCAGACCCAAAAAGAATTGGGGTCCAATGGATCCGCTTCTGAGAGAGCAGTACAATAAGGAAATTGACAATGAGTTGACGCCGAAACGTGGCAAAGGCTTTTGGTCCAGCATTAAACAGAATATATTTGGTTAGTTACACGATCTCGGGATAATCCACAACACATGCATCTATGTAAATGTAGTTGTTGTGAAACATAATTGAGTTAGTATTTAAGAAGAATGCCAATAAAATGTAATGAAAACTAAGCCGGTTTCTTGCCATGTTTGTATTACTTTCGTAATTAAAATAGAATGGATGCTGATTACTAATCTATCAACAGTTTCATATAACTCTATAGCTAGATCTCCTAATCATATTATTCAAACTTAAGAAGTGACAAAAGCAGCTTTATTTTTTGAGCCCATAATCATTTAAATTCATATTTAATATCTCAAAGTTATTGATCATCAAAATCGTCTTTCTGTTTAAACAAATGTTCCAGTTTCAGCCATAGCTTTAGCTATGGCATTAGCTAAGGTTATCCTAGCGTTATTAATCATTAATACATGAATTAATATAAAAACTTCTATACTTATCATTTAAAATTTATTTTATAGATGATTAATATTTTATTGATATTTAAATTTTGGAATACCTCATACTTTTGTATATCATTAAATTTTTCTAACTTCCTTCTTAAATATTCTATTATATCTTACCTTGAAGCTAAAATTTTTCTTTGAATTGTTCCTTAGATTTTGGCTATTTTTTCAGACATCTACTTGAGTTTCATCCAAATATGTATGTATATACTAGCTTTTTATAATAATTATAAATACTACCTTCCTAATGTCTTCTAGTGAAATCATCGCTTCTATCTATGACTATACCCATTTTCCTCGAACTTCCATTCCTAATGTCCCTGTTAAATTTCTGTTTTCCTAATCTCTTACCTTCTAGTTAATTCTTTCTTTATACATTGCCATACCTATAGGTCAGTTAACCGTCCCACTCTCTAGCCTGTTGGCCACACAAATTGACCAACCATCGTGACCATTTGGAATTCGTAGATAGAAATATCCCGCAGAAAATCAAGAGAAATGCTGTATACTTTATCTCCGTTACGGCGGTTTCAACTCAAACAAAAAGAGTCTCCGGCCCCAAAAAGTCGAATGAGAAGACGCGACGCTGGCATCTTGGAGATAATTGCTTTGATAAGGACACTCCGGACCCGAATTCGGTTCACTTTTTTTCTCTTTTTGTAATTTTTTGTTGCTGTATAAATGTCACCAAATATTTACATGTCGCGGCATTGTAAAGCGACCCAGCAGTGTTTGTTTTTTTCTACCAATTTTCCTTTTTTTTTTAACATTTAGCTCCCTTCTCTTCTTCTTGCTGAATGCCCGCATTTGGCCTGCGGCTTGACTTTTTCCGACTGTCCGGCTTTCTGACTGCCAACTACCGACGACCGACTACCGACTGCGAACTGAGCCGTGTCCGGATGGTCGCCGCGTTGCTGGAAACCGCATAAAAGTCATTGTCACAGCAAATGGATTAATTTTCGCGGCACGTTGTCATATTTTCCATCTCACTCTTTCGCTCTCACTCTCGCTCCCTCCCAGTTCTCCTTCTCTATTTCTATTTTTTCTTTTTTTATAAAGAAATTAAAAAGCACGGCCTGTGGTTACAGAGTGGGCGACTCATTTGGGGGCGTGGCTCTGGCGTTTACCGCAACAATAATTACGTTTTGGATGGTTTTGGATGCTGTGCGGAAGTGTATAATGTTGCTAAGTAGTTGCGGTTATATCATGCTGCTGTTATTGTTGTTGTTGCTTTTGCTGTTGTTGTTTTTGTTTTTGTTGTTGTTGTTGCTGTTGCTGTTGATTCCCTTGTTGTAGAAAATTCTACGGTTTTTTCTGTGTCTTTGTTGTGTTCTCTTGTTCCGTAATTATCATGAAAGGCAACAGGAGGTTTATTTCACGTTACAAATGAAATATAATTAAGCTTTGTTTCTCCCCGAAAGTAACACAAAAGGAAAACGCCAGAAAAGTGGCGAATTTTTGTGTTGTATTTTTCTCGCCTTGTTTATACAGGCAGATAAAGCATATTTTGGAATTTCCTTATTCGGTTATGAAATTGTCGAAAACAAATTAAGGACAAAGTTTATGAACTCTTACAGTGAAATGTTGAAGTTTGTTTTGTATTTGAAAAAATACTATACATTTGTGGGATTTTATGTTAAAAGACCAAAATTGTTATTAATTAGTAACTAAGTATGTATTATAATTATTATTTAGGTTTGTTTAATTGTTAATTTAATTAAGAAAAAGGCGTCAGTCGTAGTTTTCTACCAAATACGTCGTTTCTCTTCAGAGTCTTGTTCTTAACTCCTTTCGTCGTAGTTTATCTCTGCGCTCTTCTTGGGTTGAAGCTCGTAGTTCTCGTCGTGTATAACTCGTCGTAGCACTAATCATACAATGTAATGTTTTTTTATTTTATAAATGTTTTTAAGTATGCTATTCATATAATAGTGAAAATCGGTATACGTCAACGAAAAATAATATTATTTAAATTATATTTCTCATTAAGAGTTGCAGATAAAAGGCTAAAGTTTTACCCATCGTAACTCTAAATATTTTTAAATTTTTTGTTCTTAAATCTTAATAAAGTTAGCAGGATATATTTGTAGTATTTTGTTCTCATTCTCGCTGACTACTAAATTTTAGATTGATTTAAAATGTATTTCTCTAGTCGTGCGAACATTGCCAATAATGCATTAAATTAATTAAAATTTAAACTAATCTAACTGGATTGGAGGAATACACAACTTTCACCCCACAAGTTCAATATATATACTACCGAAGTAATAGTTTCTATATAAGTTTTCCTTAACTTAACTATGTATAGGGACATTTGTTTTATTCTCTAAAATAAACAAACAAATTTAAGTAAAACACATGTTATTTTACACTCTTTAATTTTTGGAATTGTAGTCCAAAGAGACTTTTCTTTGTCTTAATCGACTAACAAGCTGCTGGCCAACTGAAGCGACAAATAAAAGTCCATTCCAAGAAGGACACAATGGCAAACGAATAGTCGTTGAGGTGTGTACGGATACTCGTCTCAGTTGGAGTGGGAGTATGATTGTGATTGTGAGTTTGGGTATGAGTATACTCATGCAGGCAAAGCCAATCCAAATAAAATTCTATTTAACTAAAAGCTAAAAAGCGCTTCAGCGCAAAGAATGCGCAATGTTCTCTACTTCTCTATTTGCCTCAACTCTCTCTCTCTCTCTCTTTATCACTCTTTTGTACGCTTTCCCTCGCTTTTCGCCCACCTTCAAACACCCGCGCAGGCATTTGTCTTTGCGAGCAAAAAACTAAATAAACATTTGGAAATGTTATGATGGAGCTAATACCCTGTAAAAGTGAACAAAAGCTGTGCTCCATCATATCTTACAGTTTGAATTTATCTCATTTCTTCTACACAAATATACCCCATTTTGGTTGCCTCTGCTGGGTATGCAAAGATTGCAGCTAAAAGCAAAACCAGCATGGAATGAATGGCAGAATTTTCGGGGCTTGCAAGAAAAGTTGCGCGCTCATGCGAATAGCCGCAAATGTGTGAGGAGGGCTGAAGGAAGCAGTGTGTGTGTGGGTGTGTGTGTGGGGGTGTGTGCTTTTTAGACTCTTGTTTCTGCAATGCTTTCTCGCCTTTCTTTTTTCTCTTTTTTGGCCAACTGTATTTTAGTGTGTGCCAGGCACTCTCTCTAACTTCCTCGTCGTTTTTTAGCTACGTGAAAATTTCAACGTAATTTAGCTGGTGGGCGTGGCGCGAAAATGTTGCCGAATGCCAGGTGCTTAGAGGAGCTGACAGGTGATGCCACTATGCACATGAATATCCTCTTTCGAGGCTCATCCATGTGCGTATTGCTGTGTTTGCTTGTGTGTGTGTATGTTTACTTTGCGGCTGGCAGATGGCGCTTGTGTGCTTCGAAATTGTGGCCAAAAAAAATATAGTAATTGAATTTTCATAGTGCCTTGTATACAAAACTTCACTCTTGTTATTATTTGCGATCGAGTTGTAAATTTTTCTTTCTGCTTCTTTTTTTCGGCATCTGCATTGCATTCAATTTGATAAGAGTAATTTTCTGCAGCTATTTTAAGCCTTTTCCTTTGAGATACTCGAAGTAATTAAGTGAATAGTGTTTCAAAATACAATTAGTTTAATGTGCTGTAAATGTTAAAAACACGTGATTTTCATAAGAAATACAAATATATTTTAAGCTGTCTTAAAGTCTATTTATTATATATTTATATATATTTAATTTTGAAGAATTCATTAAATATCCAACTAATTAAAAGTTAACCAATTTTTCTTTAATTACGAGTACTTTTTTTTTATTTATGTTTTCACATTCTATTTGCAAACATTTCTTTTTGTAAAGGTTGCTAATTATATATTAAATAAAATGAGACTCTCATAAAGGCTTTCATTTTCTAATTAACAGACTATATGTAACGGCTTGACGCTAATTAGCTGCTCATCAAAGGCAATGTCAAGTGTCATCGATGCGTAACTTTTGCCCCCTGTGTTAGTTAACCTCTGCTCATTTCTGCACAAGGTATGCCGTGTCAATTTACGCACTCAACTTGGGCGAGCAATTAAAAAAAGGCAATGCAAACAAAATCTGAGAAATATCTGACTGTTTTTTTAAAAGAAAATATTGAAGCTATTGAAAAGTTTGTACTGAACTTTATAGGTGTTAAGGCGCTTGTATAAAGTACATTTTTTGAAGACAATTAAAAACGTTTAAGTGCTTGAATGTCTACTATAGAGCGTCGAAGTACTTTAGAACTGCTTGCAAGCAGTGTGAGAAAAAATTAAGCTATGCAGGGATATTATAGCATTGATTTGTAACACGTATACGCTACGTATAACGTTGGCTAAATACTTAATTACATTTATATTACCTTGTACTATTTATTTATTATACTTTGATATGTTTAAGTTAAATTTACTGGTTAATTAATACTCACATGCCTAATCTTTTATGGTGTTGCATAAGTACACAAATCTATAATTTGCCAAATATAAATAGTAAATGAAAATTAATAGTACATGTCGAAAACTTTAACTAACAATTCTACTGTTCAACTAAAATCAAATGCCCAATCAATAAATTTAAATTCAAATTATATAGAAAATCGTATGCAGCTGCTTTCAAGTTTTATGCACTAAATAGTTGAATGAACCAAAAGAAAACAGAGTAAAAGGAAAAGTAAAATGTTTGTTGCTGATGAATTTGATTGACGATTTTTGGGGCAGCAAAAGTGAAAAGCAAACGACCAACACTTGTCAGCTGAGAACAGCAACGCTGGCGAAAAGGAAATGGCAGGTGAGGTGAATTGAGGGGACTGCCACAGCGTTTGTGGTGCACCGCAAGCGGATATGCAACCCATGAAATTCACCCACTTGCCAATATGTTATAAGCCTGTGTGTGTGTGTGTGTGTGTGTGTGTGTGTGTGTGTGTAAATTCTGGTAAATATTTATAAATGGGCTGCGGTTGTTGCTTAAATTTAGCAACGAATGGTTTAGAATAATTTGTATTGTGCAGCGCAAAACCACTGAAAATTTTAGCAGTGGTTCGCATCGATGGCTTTTGTTAATTGGTAGTAAGAGAGTTTGTACTGTACCACTAAACAGTTAAGCATTGAATAAGCTTACAGAATTCTATAAATGTTGTAAAATTTTTAATATATCAAGAGAATATTAAAGATTTATGCGGAAAACTGTTATTGATTAAAGGCTGATAGAATTATGTTTGACATTATAAAGATATATCAAAATATTGATCAGTATTTAAAGGCGAGTGTTCTCTATCTGAATCTATAAACTTCTGAATCGAAGACTTTTACAGCTATGTTCATTGAATTAAGGTATAATATATTAGAAGATATACCTCGAAGGATATCTAAGATATTTCAAGAAACATTAATATATTCTTCCAAATCGACGCCATTTGGTTGTACAACTGTTACTGTAACTTACATAGAAGCTATCAATTGAAATCTGAGTTAATTTACATGGCATTAGTGCTAGTTTATTTCTGTGTTTAAAGAGTTCACTAAACGAATTGACTGCGAATAGCAATCCATAATTGACAGCCCTGAAATCGATAAGCTGTTGCTTTGAAAACCAATTAAAATTGAAGTTGCTTACAACAATGCACCAAATTTGAATATTTTCAAAATGTTAACTACACTATTTTCAATTAGAAATTGAAACCTATTGTATTATTTAACAGTTCGCCCTCTCGCCATGTCTCTCTCTCTTGCCCTCTCTCTGTCCCTCTCTCTACCATGCTGTCTCTTCTTCATGCTCTCAATTAAGCAACAAAGTAAATTTTACAAAATACGGCAAAAATTTTCAGGGTTTTTGTGGTTTAGCGCACTACATGAAATTCAAATTACATTTACATTAACTAAAATTTTTGCAGCAATAATTATATTAAATTTGGTCGACGGTTGCAATTGGCAACACAACGGCAACAACAACGGCAACAACACCAGTAACAACAACAACAACAGCAACTGAGCTTCAACTGAAAGTACAATTATTTGCGAAAAAGCACACAAGGTACCAAAAAGTAGCCACGCCCCGCCAATTGTGCGCACTTTCAAACAAAGTTTTCCATAAAAAAAAAGAGCCCCGCCATCCGCAAATCCACCAACTCCACGTCCAGTTCTCCCACCGCAAAGAGCAGCCCGGTGGGGTGACCACAGTGAAGCAAATAACGGTAGCAACAATACACAACAACAAACAACAAGCAACAGTAGTAGCAGCAACACCAACAGCAACAGCAATAGCAACAACAACAACTGGCAATATTGGCAACATCTGTTTGAACAAATAACCAAAACAAGAATTCGCATACGGATTTGGATTTGAATTTGGATACAGATTTGGCTGCGAACGCCAATGGGAAAGAGAATTCGAATGAGAATGCGGTGTAGAGAGCGTAGACCACAGCGAACCAATTTCCGTTCTCTCTTTTAGGCCACGTTATGTATGTCTCCATTGCATCCAGTCTGATTTAGGCCAATATTTTGACTGCTTTTTATACCCTCTGAGTGGTATATGGAGTTTGTGAAAAGTATTTAACAGGCAGAATATGATCAGCATCAACAGCCGAATCGATTGAGCCATGTCCGTCTGACCGTCTGTCTGTCTGTCCGTATGAACGAAAGGATCTCAGAGATAGCAAGAGCTACAAGTTCAAAGTTGGTCAGCATCGACCACATATTTAGTTAGTCAATATAAGAATCTTTTTTATTTTTGATGCCACGCCCCGTTAACCTACAATAAGCGTAATGCCAAACATACCTCGAAAAAAATGTATGTTTTTGCAGAATATCTTATCTAAATTGGAAATGAAACTCAGAGGGTATTACGCTGTCGGTATACTCGACTGAAATTTTCTTTCTTTTTCATATTCTTCTTTATATGAAAGGTTTATGCTACATTTTTTCCGTAAGCCATATTCATATAAATAGTAATAAAAGTTATACCACTTTAAAATATTAACTGATGGAATATTTTAAATTAATATTAATTAACTTGTATAAGTGGTACACTTGGTGAATTTACGAGCAGTAAAGAAATGGAAATCGAATTTTCCACAGCTTATGCGACATTTGCCGGAATTGTTAGCCAGGCGAAATCTCATTAACGTTGTAATAACAAATGCTACACAGATATAAAAATCAATTAAAATAATTTCCTTTAAAAATTGTCAATGGTAGCGCCATCTAGCGACAGCCAACCGCATCGTGCACATTCGTAGCATCTGCTACCGCTGTTGTCATTCTTTCCGCATTCATGTGCGTCCTTTGCTCCTGCTTCGCCTTTTCCCCCGCTTCATCGTTGTTGTTTTACATTTCCGGTAATAAATATACATTTGGAAAATAATAGAGGAGTTTGGTTTGTACAATTCAGATGGTTGCCAGTATGGGTGGATAGGGATAGGGATGGGGATGGAAATGAAGGGGATTTGTTGTTTGGCAAATTGGCGAATGAGGCGTGGGAAATTGGAATTTTGAAATTATGCGCTAGGTGAGAAACTTTGCGGCATTTCATTTCCTATGATTAATTAATTATTACACTGAGTGTGATGATAGCCATAAAGCACAGCAGGCAAAATACAACAAATACAACAACTACAACAACAACAAATCCCAGTGACATCATTCCAATTAAATATGAAATTTGTGTCCCGTTGAAAAGTCATGAACTCATAGTGAGCTAGTTGTGAAACTGATATTTAAGATAAAGCAGTAGTATATTTAAACTTTTCTAGTTTCTATAAGCTATGAGTTAAATTTCCTATGTATTCGAATCAATTACGATTGAAATTTTATGGAACTCGATTCATTAACGATGATTTAAATGAAAATGTATTATTCAATAATTCATTACATTCCTGTATACTAAAGTATAGTGATTTTTTAAAGGGGAGTTTTCAATTCAGAAACGAAATTGCAAATTTAAAACTCAACATTTTTAATAAACATTTAAATTTAATTTAAACTTATAAACAAACAAGTTTCGAATCAAATAATTTTTGCATGCAACCATCTAGTACATCAGAATATTTTGATTAAATGTTATCAAACAGAGTTTAATGAATTTATATACTAAATATGCAGTTCAAGGCACATTCAATGAAATACAGTAAAATACAGAAATTCTTTGGATTTGCTTAATTTCCTTAAAATAAAAACTTTAGTAACGACAACATTCAACGACTCTGCTTTAAAATAATTTAACATTTGTCTGCCAAATCTATAGCATACATTTCTTAGCAGCATTTAAAAATGATTTACTAACAAGCAGTTTATCTAAATAATAAATAAGCACAGAATGTATATGAATAGTTTTAAATATTAAACTTTACTGAGAGTTTAATATAAAATTTATAGAATTTGTAGCTGAACATTTATAGTTAAGGCAGTTGATCAATGTCAACACTCGAGCTGCTTTCAGTGTTATCAATTAGAGCGCAGGTATCGCAGAAAACAGTTAAGAGAGGGTATAATAGAGGGTAATGATAAAGGCGTTAATGTGGTACGCGATGTGGTGTTGGCTGGTCTTGGCTCGACTGAAGTCAGCAAATTATTATAGTCACATATCCTGTTGACATTTAACTGACAGCGTGACTGCACAAAGGCGACATAGGTCGGCCCACAGACAACAGAGAACTGGCAACAGAGCAGTGAGAACTGAGAACTGTGCGCTGAGAATTGAGAAGAGGCAGGAGCTACGAGATAGGCGACAGGAGACAAAGGCAAGGCATAGTCAAGAGGCATACACCTGAGTCATAACCATGACCAAAGTCACACGACAACGGCGCACACAGTTCCACATCCGGTGACATCCGGTATTTCCTGCATTGCCTCTGTCGTGATGTTACCGTTGCCGCTGCCATTGCCGTTGCCGTTGCCATTGCCGTTACCGTTCTTGTTGCTATTGCAATTGCTGTTGTTGCTGGTGCCGGCAGCATTCCTGTGGCCTTGTCACACGTTTGCCGTGCCACTAACAACTGCCAACAACAATGGTCACATCATAGTTTATGCGCTTAGGCAACACTATAGTCATAGACAGCCAGAGCCATAGAGTGAGATGCCCGAAAATGTAAAGAAAGAGAAAGAGAGTGTACTGAGACTGTGTAGAGTGTGCTGTGTGCTACACACTTTGCGGTGGCGTAATGAAACCTGAGGTACACACAATCAACTACAACATTCTTAGACTGCTCAAAATAATAATCGTGAGTACTTCATTAGCTAAGCTTTATTTCTCCAAAACAACATCGAAAGCTCAGCAAAGCTTTTTAGAGATAAATATACAATATTTTCATTAAAAAATTTTTACATACGTAATTAATTTCTGTAAATTTAAGATTTTTACTTAATTTTTCAATGACTTTTTTGATATAATACAACTTTTATTTCAAGATAAAGTACTGCGATTTTAATAAAAACTTATTCAAGAATCTACATTAATGATCGAAAATAATAATAATAATAATGAGATAGGAAGATAAATTAATTAAAATTTTTTATTAATTCTAAAATAAAAATGTAACTAAACAATTAAATAATTAAATTTACTTTAATACAAACTTTAGTTAAAACAAAGGATTCGAATAATGAAATACTTAAAAGTCTTTTATATTTGAATTTTATACAGGTTTTCAAGAGTTTTATGTTGCAATGTCTTCTATTAGCTATGCATACAGTTAAAAATAATTAAATATTTGTAATGCAAAATGAGGTGAAAATGAAAATAAAATGCAAAATTCAACAATCACTATTAGTATAGAGTACAGAAGTACAAAAGAAAATGCTACTTAAAATAAGGCATTTATAATTAAACCGATTTGAAGTCAAACGAGCTTTTGAACTTAATTTACCATGAAACCGCTTTTACTAAAATAATGTTTTCATTTGGAAAATTGTATGTACTTTAAACAAGTACTTTATTTAACTGGAAAATATTTTGTTTGTTATAATTAAACCGATTTTGAGAATTACACTCTTTCAAACTTGATTTCCAATGAAGCCGCTTTTATTATAATAAGGTTTAAGTAATGAACATGGAGAGTTGTATTCAATATTCACAAATTTACTTTATATAACCGGAAAATGTTATGTTAGTAGTTGTTTTCTGACCAAAATTCCCATAAAAAATTTAAAGCTTTTATCGTATATGCCAATTCGTTAATTATTTTATCAATAAGCGCTTTTGCAAAGCTTTCTTAATACTCAATGGCTTCATTTAATTTAAAGTTAATGGGTTTATTAAAATCGTAATTCATAAATTTGTTGTATTTCGTGTCATTTGCATTTATAAGATAGTGTGTTCAACTGTCGATGTGGCATAAAACTTTGCCGTCCCTTCGAGGAGTCCCTGTTGTTTTGTTTCTCTGGTCGCCTCTGTCATGCATCCGTTTGCAGGATGCACGAAATAATTCTGTTTGTTAGCTATGCATACGATGTCCTTTCATCAGACTAGAGCTGCAACTCCATTTCCACTTCCACATTCATTTCCACATTTCCACTGCCAACACCCAATAGCATCTCACCCACCATTGCAACAGTTATTCCCCTCCCCGCACTTTTCATCCCTTCTACTCCACAAAACACTGCCTGACTGGCTGACTGACTTATTTCAGAAGCTCGACATTCGGGCTAGTTGCCAACGAGCGAGGGAGGCTTGCATGTGGAGGGGGGGGCTGTGCATATTTTTTGCACCTTAGCGTAACGACTCCCTGGTTCCCTGGATCCACCAGAGCCCGCTCAGTGCCCAGCCCTGGACTTACGCTTGATGTAGTTGGTGGTTTACTACTAATTTGCAACCACATCGTTTGTTTTGTGTGGCCACGTCTGTCCTACTATCTATTCGTCCATGGCACAGTGGGTGATTTGACACTATTAGCGAAGCAGAATTTTATAAAACAACATAAGCAAATTGGTTTATTATGTTAAGTATTAATTACCTTAAAAATATATTTATATATCTAAATAAAGCATTTAAGTAGAATCTTACCACATTTTGCAACCAAAACACAGAACCTTATTAACAGAATTTGCATTTCTAAATTTATGTACGTTTAAAAGTTGGCAAATGTACTTGCTTAAGTTTTTAATTTTCGGCGTGTAATTTGTTTAAATTGTCCACTGTGCATATATTCGTTTTCCCTTCAGTGTGCCCTGCTGTAAGAGTCCTTTGTGTCTGACAGTGCAGCAACAACCGCTTTGGGTTTTGCGCCTTTCCACAGCTTCCCATCGCGACTCTGCTGCAATGTGCATTAATTTCAGCATTGCTGCTAGTGCTGCTGCTGCTGCTGCTGCTGCTGAAGCTGTTGTTGTTGGTTGCAGCAGCAACAGAAGATGCCAGCAACACAATGGAACCTCAACGCTTCCCAGTCTGTCAACTCGAAGTGCTCTCTGTTATAAATGGTTCTCGTGTTCGTCCTGTTTGTCCTGTTCGTCGTCTCATCTTTGGAATTTGCGTCTTATCGAGCAGCAACAATAAACGCATACTTACCTTGTGGCATGAAAACAAGTTGCGATAAACTCGCCAATGTTAATGCATATCATATATTGAAAACCATAATGCATGTTTATCAATAGTATTATTAATTTCATTATTAAATTTAAATTTCATGTACTTCTTACTTATTTGGGATATAACTATATCCATGTAATAGAATACATTAATTAATAGATTTAAATTGGAGGCGAAAAAACATTTAAGGCTTTAAAAATTGTAGTTTTATATTTTTCAATTAATTAAAATTTTTAGTTAAGATTTAAATTTAATGTTAACTATTTGTTTTAAAGGTTTATGTAGTTGTTATTAAAGGTGTGGATATATATTTAATTATATTATTAGTGCAACAAAATGGAAGTCTTTATTATATACAAAATTTATGTCAATAGTTATTGGTACAAAAATAATTAATTTCTTTTTGCAATATATTTAAAATATATTTTTATTATTTTGAAATAATTGTTAAAAATTTACATTATTATTCAAAAAATGTAAATTTATTTATTATTATGGGAAATTGCCTATTGAAAATTAGTAAATTGAATTAAATTGTTCGTGAAAAAAAAGAAATAAAATCAAAAATGTATGTTCAAATCTTATTTTTCCGGTAATAAATGTACATATTTAATGACATAGAAATTTTTAAACTAACTTTGACTTATAAAAGCTGATTTCCTTGTTGTTTTATAAGTAAGTTGCTGAAGTAATCAGATTAAAAACTCTACTGAGATGGAATTATTTATAGAAAAAAGTGCTTGTTTTTCTTCACAGTCTAGTATATAATAGTTGTTTAAAATAGTGTAAAACTTAACAACAAATTTCGTTAACAATTTGCTGCTACTATAAATAAATAATCTTTGAACCGAACTTTTCTCATTTTCCTTAAGCATTGCTTTTGTTATTCCTTCGGCAGGGAAAACTTCTCATCAAATTTGTTGTGGAATTTTGCCAGATGGAATCTGTTGTGCTTCACTTTCGGCTTTGCGTAGATATTCCAATTAGCATTACTGTAAAATGTAAATATGCTATTTATACTCGTAACTCAGCAATGTCTGTCGTAATATATATGGTGCCCCACAATATACATATATGTAAGAGAATATTTTTGTTATGGCTTTTTCACATGTGAAAGTCAATTTAAGCTTGTTTGTGTGCCTGTTGTCCCCATATCAGAGCTTAAGCCGAATTTCAATTTTTGTTATTATTATTTTGATACAGGCACTCCCCCCGAACCCACTTGACTTGTTAACATGCTAAATACTTTTTAATGCCAATTTAAAAAAGAAATAACAGAGAGCACCTGACTTCTGGTTTTATGGTAAACTCATAAAGAGACAGGAAGACAGGAAGAGAGCACCTGATGGGGTACATAATTGAGTAATTTTACTGAGCAATTCAAACAGATTCATACAATTTGTCTGATTTTATAAAATGCAGTTACCATAGAGGCAGTCAATTAGTCCTGGCCCAACATTTCGGTTAGAGATATTCATGCGTGAGTTGGCAAAACACTAATTACCAATTAAAAGCAAATATTTTGAGTGAATGCTATGAAGAGCTTAGATGAAAGCTGATCGAGTATCAAAGACTCTACTTAAGCACTGCTTTCATAAAAGTTTTTAGAGGGGTATATTGGGTAGTGCGTAACATTCAGAAGTACTCGATACTCGATACTCAGTCTGTCGATGCAAGTTTGTCACCCTTTTTTGATGTCACGCCCCATTCGCCCCCCATAAGCGTAAAACCAGACCTACCTCGGAAAAAAACATGTTTTTGGCGAATATCTCAGTTACTACTGTACCTAAGGACACCAATTTTAGCATTAAGGTTGCTCGATGCAATATAAAGACAATGCCATAAAATTTATTTGGATGCCAGGCCCCCTTCGCTCATAAAAAAAACAAACCAAGTCGAAAGTTGTCATGCCTTTAACTTACGTATCTATTATCGTATAGTTTTGTAACTTGGCGTATACTTGAAGATAAATAATATCAAACGATTCTGAAAATTGCATTAAAATCTGACTATAATCAAGAAAGCTAACATACATTAAAGCTGTGCGATGAACAGCTACGTAGCTCTCAGAGCTCTGCACTCAATTAGTGAAAATGAAAAAACGATAAAACTTGTGCGAGCGAAACAGACATACAAACATTGCATAAAAGTAAGAGCTTCGTTTAAAAAAACCAAAATGTATTGTTTATAGACACATATTATATCTTTAATAATTCTTTAAATTGTTTGCTAATATATGAAACGAGAGTTTAAGACCGACCGGATGTAAACTAACATAATTCAAATCACAATCATGTATACTATATTAGATACATATACTTACACACCAATCTATATAGAACAACTCAATTCATCTTCCGCTTCGACGCGCACAAATAAAAGCCGAATTCTGTTTACGAAATTCCAAAATTCACTTGATTTGTAATTGGGAATGGGAATGGGAATGGGATTGGCAATGCTGAATGCTAAATGCAAAATGTTCTACTATTTACGCTTCACTTAATTGATAATCATCAATTTATTGATAACAATTCACTTCTGTGCCATTTGGCCAACAACTACGAGCCATTTGCAGCGAATTAAATTTTTCGTTAATTTAAATAAATTTCACTGGAGTGCGACAACAAAATTGTACTATAGACAAATAGTTAATTAGGTGAATTTAAAAAGACAGCTAAGTACACAGAGCCTTTTAAGCTGGCTCAGAGTTATAGTGTTTTCAGTGAAACTTAATGCCGTTAGCTTATGCAACTATCCAGTTTCTAATTTTGCTCATTCTACCAATCTGTTGTCTGCTTTCAGCTGTTGTTCAGCTAATTAAACGATTCTTCCGCTCACTTCTTGCTTCAGTTCCATCCCTTCCTTCTCGTCTTGTTCGTTGTCATCGTCATTTGCTTTGTCTCTCACATTGAAAACTCATTTCACCCGTTTTGCCATTTTCTGTTTTGCTTTGTTTAGATTCTTTTTTATTTTTCCCCCCTTTTTTTAGTGGATTAACTTACACAAATCAACACATTAAGTTGGAAGTTGCTAGGCAAACGTTTTAAAGGGATGTAGAGCTGAAAGTAGGAAAAGTCCCTTTTGCAGTCGATTACAAGAAACCAGAATAGTCTAATGAACTTTTCAGCCATCTGAAAGTCAAACTTTTTGGTTTTCATAAAAAACCTGAAGTCACTATACCGATTTTTTGTTTTTAAAATGCAGATTTTATATGTCAGTCAGTACGAGTTGGGGTAACTGTTACTGAGTACCTTTTGCTTTATGTTATATGTCAGTTTTTCAAATTTCCAAGCCTAGGGTTTTAATAATACACCAAGATTCTAAGTAGTAGGATTCGTAAGTTTAATTCCTTAACATTTTAAGGAAATAATGGTTTTAAAATAATGCTTATTTTTTTAATATTTGTCAATTACTTATACTTTCAGCCGCAAGCTGTTGGATGTTTTTTTGCAAAGGAACTTTATATTTAAATATAAAATTTGTCTCTAGTTTGAAAAATTTTGTTTCCTACCTAATTGCACACTTTTAGATTATTATTGTGGCTTTGAAATAAAATTATATAGGATTATATTAAAGCATACATTTATTAGGTTAAATACGTTGAGAAGGTTTTTATTTTGCTCTTGCAACATGTCGTTTTAGTTTTAATTAGTTCGTTTCTCAGCCAACTGCCACACTTGTCGCTCAATGCAGATAGTTTTATGAAAAGTTCGGTACGTGGCATCCACATCAGCTGGCTTAGTGCAATTTAATGCGCAATTGCTTGGGTTTATTTGAGCAACAGTCAGGCGACCATTATCCAGCAGAGGAAAGACAACTTTCTCTCACTCCATGCCGACAATACCCATGGGTAATACATGCACACACACACATGTCCACCCATACACACTTATTTAAGCAGCGCCACAACAAACCCTCAACATGTTTTTGTCTTTGCTGCCTCAGTGTTGTCGTTGATGTTGTTGTTGTTGTCGTCGTCTAGTCACGTCTGCCGTTGACAAGCGTCTGTTGTGCTTCTACCGAATGGCACCCATATTGAATGTTCCTTCATTCTGCAGCTGTCTCTCTCTCTCTCACACACACATTTCCTCTTACTCACTCTTACTCCGTGCAGCTATCAAGTCCATCTACTCGCTGCATGGCGCATTTTCAACGCCATTGTCCTCAGCTACGTACTATTTTTGTGTTGCACAATTTACTGCACTTCCTGGACACTAAAAACACACACCCACACACATAAAACAGAACAAGTATGTTAAAGCGATTCTCTACTTTCAGATACCCGTTGCTCAAGCTTGACTCGAAATTTTATACATTCTACTAATTGCAATTTTTATTGCATAGTTTTAGGCTCTCATATTTTCAAAACCATCTAAGCTATTGCTGGCTGAAATATTGTTAAATGATAAAAATTATAGAATTGAATTCTGATAATAAGCTTATTTATTACCTTGAAAAAGAGGTTCATGGACGTGGCGATGTTTTTATTTCGAAGGAAATACTATTCTTTTAAGTTTTTCAAATTAGATGAACAAAATTCAACTAATTATATGATCGTTTGCATTAATTCTTTTTGAATATGTTAAAAAATATAAATAAGTACAAATTTTATTATTGAATTTTCTTTTCTGGTTTTTAAGTTTTTATGATTTGGAAGTACTATTTATTAAACTCTGATTTTATCTTTTGCCCCTCACTGCAAAGTTGTACTATACACGTAGTAAAACGAGTAACGGGTATAACTACAGACCAGGCAGGAGGCACTTGGCAAACTTGGCAACCCTGCGCGCATTGTCTCAATAATTACCCATGTCTCTGGGTTCAACAATGACTATAGCGTCTATGTGCTAGCACTCTTTTTCACTCTCTCTCTCTTTCTCTCTCTCTCTTTTTCTAGCTTTCGCTGACTGGTGACCCTTGGTTAGTTTTTATGTATCAACAACTTTTCGACAAAAGTTGCACACGTTTTGTCAGCTCGGTATTTCTGCTTCTTTTCGACTGCAATCTTGTTACCAGCTTAAACTTGTTTTCATTCTCAATACTTGGCAATTGGATGACAAACCGATTTTTTGACAGCAACTGTGGCAGCTTAAAGATTGATTTCTAATGTTACCTGATTTTGGCAGTTAATATGCTTACTTAAAAGAAAGCAGTTTTAAATATCACAAAACAGGTTATACTGCAATTCGTTGCGGTGCCAAAAAAAACCATTGCATGCTTTTAGGTGCTTACATTTTTGTGAGACACAAGGAATAAATGTATGCCATTAAATGTTTAAATATAAATAAATATATATTTGGGGAAATTTAGTATTGAAATAGGAACAAAGAGTATACTTTTTAATTTTTATATAAAAACAATTAAGGAATAAATGCATTTTTAATAATCTTAAAGACAAATAATTTAAGCAGCTTCAAAGTTTCTCTAAATATTTAAAATGTCCTACTTTACACGAACTAAGCAAACACTTTTAATGTGACATATAATTGCTCGGGTAAAAACACAGCATTTACAGTTCACAGCCGTAATTAGCTCAGTCCAACAAATATTGAAGAGCTTTCAACTCAATCGCATATATGTATTTAATTAATTTTTCCACTTACCCAGCCGATAAACGTGAGTAATTAACATGAAATTCTCACACAATAAATTCTGGTCAGAACATGCAAACACTTGATTTCCTTGCAAACTTTGTTGTGTTTGGCACGTGAGTTGGGGGAATGTTAATGTAATCAACATATTTAATCCATCAGAAACTATTCATCACACTACTTTTAAGCCCCACCTCAAAATCTTTGAGGCTTAAGAAATTTTTATAATTACTCTTGAAATGGAGCGCCCTTTGCAATATGTCAAAGGCCACTTGTCGTTATCATTCATAACGCGAATATTTATATACATTTTTTTGCTATAAATGTCTGTTATTCATTTGTGCTCTTTTTTCACCTCACCCGAGGCCAATTTGTGTCCAACAACTGCTGCATTTTTTGTCCGCACGTTTTTTAGTCGTTTTAATCACTGATGAAATTTTCAGGACTAAAGAACGATGCCAACTCAATGGCTCCTCAGCGCAGGAATTATTAACGCAATTGTATGCATTTGCATAAAAACCCTTTCGCCTCATAAGCCCACCCACGAACCTTCCCTTTATATTTTCTCGTACATTTTTTAGTCAAATATTGAATTGTTTGGCAGCCGCATAAGAATAAAATCGAACCAGACAGGAAAAAAGCAAATTGAAAGGTACGTAAAAAAACATATTCATTAATCATAAACGTATTCAAGTTTTGTTTCATTATTTGCATTTAAGCCTCATCTATTCATTTGGTACCTGGCAACTTAGCAAGTGTAATATTTTTGCAAGATTTAATGCTTTATACAAAATTTAAAAAAATTAAAACTGACTTTGCTGTATAAGTAAAGTTACAGATGTGAAACAATTAACCTAATTCATAATTATGTTTTATTAAAAAAAAAATTTTTTTTAAAAAATCTGAAATAAAGAATTTTTCATTTCATTCATTTTTTGTTTAAATAAATATCAAACACTTTTTGATTAACTTCTACGTCAAATGATCATTTTAAAATAAAAAAAAAATTATTGTTTCTTAAGTAAAAAATAAAATTACATATTATTTCGTCTTAAAAGTATTTTTTGTTTTTTTTTTTTTGCTTATTTTCGCAAAGTTTTTAAAATTTTTATTAAAATTTAATTAATTTTATTTAAGCATTACATTATTATTATTATGATTAAGGACTAATATCTAAAGCAATCTTTCTCAAAAACTGTATTTATTAAATGTATATTATTAGTTTTTCCTATCGATTGAAAAATATAATTAATGGCAGTCAAAAGAATGAAAACATTTTCCACCTCGAGCGAGTTTAACGCCCGATAAATGCAGATGCGCATATAAATTGGTTATTTATTGTTGGTTTAACGGCTGGCGAAATTTCAATGCCATAGATATTTTTTAATTGCCAAATGCGAAATCAATGCAGGCAACAAAATAGTGGAGACAGCAGCTGGAGAGTGCAGAAGCAGGAACGTGTGGAGTTGAAAGGCAGTCACGCAGCTACAGGAAATTGTATCTAAATTCAATTTATGCGCCTGAAACCTGCCCCCAAAGTGCCAGCCACATGTGTGTCCCTGTCTGGCTGACACACTCTCTCTCTCTCTCTCTCTCTCTCTCTCTCTCTCTCTCTCTCTCTCTCTCTCTCTCTCTCACTCTGAGCGTATGTGCCTGTGTGTATTTTGTGTGGTTATGCTGCGTCCTGTATCCTGGTCCTGTTGCTGTTGCTGTTACTGGCCTGGCATTAGCTGACGATCCCCACATTAAAAGTACGTGTCAAATTAAATTGTTTTGCTGAAAACAATTGAATTTTGTGCCGTGTTTCATCAGCGTCCTCCTCCTGGCATCTCTTGTTAGGCTTCTATATACCAGTGCAGTGTTTAGATGAGTGCTACCCAATTTTATTCTCTTCACCCAAATGACAGAGATTTATGTTTATGGCTTTGCCATCAGTGTGAATGTTAGATATCATTTTTATACTCTCATAAAGCCAATATTATTAAAATCAACTTTAAGTTTTACATTTCAAGTGTTTTCATGGCATAAAATTATAGATTTTGTGCTTAACAAAATTGTTCGATAGTTTAGCGCTTTTGAGATAATTTTTCACGCATTTTTGCATAAAAATTGTAGAATAAACTATTGCAAAAGTTTGAGCTTACGGCAATCAGTTGTTAAAAAGGCAAATGAAATAAAGAGTAATGCAATAGTTGAGAAAAACTACAGAACTTTGACTTTTCTTGCTTAATAATTTATTGATTATGAATTAAGTTTTGCATGCCTTATTTGAAAGAACAATGGGGGAAGTATTCTCTGTATTTAATGGTAGAAACTACAAACTATACATAAACAGTAGTCATAACAAAATTATATTTTACATGTATAATAACATTGGAATAGGAAACTTAAATTTAATATTTAGTAAAGCATAACTATAGATTTTTAAAACATTAAAATTAAAAAACTTTATTTTACTGAGTAACTAAATTTGAGTTATTTGGATCACACATTTGCGTATCTGTGTGTGTGGGTGTGTGAGTCTCTTTTTCTTTGTCTCTGTGTCCGTTGTGGGCATTTTTGACAGCGGGCCAAGTCAAATATTAGTTTTTTGAGGGCAACCAAAGAGCGAAATTTGGGACTCAGATGCTTTTCCATTTGCAAAATTAATCACTGCGAGGACTTTGAAATTTGCACAACTGTTGGTAATTTGTAATATGACAAACAGCGTCGGCAGATGGCGCCACGCATGTCATGCAAATTATGAAACTTTCGGCCACACACAAACACACACTCTCTCATCTAGTGTAGGCGTTGCACTTGTCCGGATGCCACGCCCTCAACAATAACAACCCAACTAATAAGGCAAACAAGTTGCTGCCCAAGTTTATGCTTCGCTGCTTCGCCATTTGTCGAGTAGCAGTTTCATTTTTCCAACTTGTCAAAATAAGTTTTATTGTTTATGATAAACAAACAATGAGAGAATCGCATGTGATGGTCTTTTAGGGGGAAGGGAAGGGTAGTAAAGGAAAGGGAAGGGAGTATGCCATCATGATCTGAAGCTGGACACTAGCTCGTACGCGCCAATAAATTTGCAACATAAAACGAGCTGGCAAAAGTTGCTCCACTTTCATTTTTGCGTTCCTATGCGTTGCCCCAGAGACTGAGAGAGCGAGGAAACTTTTAATTTTCCAAACACGTTTCGGACAAATGAAAATGGCAACCAGCTTCAGCACTCGCTGTGCCACAAAAACTTACAACTTTTTGCCAAGTAGTATCGTAGTACTCTATCCGGAGTATCGTATTCGTATTTGTATTCGCATTCGTACCATTCAACCTAACTCATACAGCACGAACAGAATGAAGAATGAGGATATCTATGGCACCACTTGTGTGTTTTTTTGTTGTTGTTGTTGTTTTTTTTTTATAGTTTTCTTTATTGTTGTTGTTGTTGTCGCTTTCATTGTTTGTCGCATGCTTCAGACACAACCCTGGGGTGTCCAAAACGATTTACACGCCTCGAATTTGCAACACAATTCGACGTAAAGTGAGGTTAGTTGTTTGTTGCCCCAAAACACTACTCGAACTGCATAGATAAAACTTCATAAAAGCCTTCGTCTCTAGTTTATTGACTTTTGTCTTTTATTATTCTCTCATCTTTGGTTTGAAAGTTGCTGTTGATAAATATTCAACATTATTAAAACACATTTACAAACGTAATATTATTTATTTATTGTTTGCAACTCGATCACTTGTTGTCAATATTTTGCATTTTAAGCAAAATACACGGCGTATGCGTCATGCAAATGCAGTGTACCAGACCAAGCAGTGTAAAGCAAACTGCTGCAAGCAGTGCAGACAGTGTGATGACTTAGCGAATAGCACGAAACATTTTAAATATTCTTTAACAAATTAAAAAAAAAATTTTTAAATAAATTAAACTTATTATTAGTTAATTACTTAGAAACAGGAATATAATTTTAACATTTTAGTGGCTCGCAATTGGCTAACATACACCTTAGCGTGTTGTTTGCATCAGCCCTAAACATTCGCTATAACACATATTCGCAAGTGGCATTTCCTCAGCTCTGGAAAGGCTGTCAGTACCAATTGAAAAGTAAACACGCGAGTGAATAAATATATACTGATAAATATACAAATACAGATAAAGTTACTGAATATACATTTACTCTAATATGTACAATAAATACACCGTGATATATCGAATGCCACGCCTTCAGACCATCGCCTACGCATCAAATAAATGTTGGTGTGTGTGTGTGTGTTTATGCACAAAGTGCAATATGCTCAACATGTTGGTAAACTTTTGCAACCGTTAAGGTAAATATGCGATGCTTAAAATAACAAAATTCAGCGCATATTGCAGACCAAAAACGATATCGGCAACTAGTCGAGGGCTGTTCGTTGAGTGTAGCTAAAATACTAATAAACAATACCAACGTTTCAATGGCTTTTCAAATACACCAGAACTTGATTTTACTTTTAGTATCTATAAACATATTCTGTATTTACACTTTGTTGGTTCAACAAAAATTTAGAAATTTCTATTTGCAATACACATAAAAGTGGAACTCCAATTAGAAAAACTATATCAATCATAAGTTGAATTAACAAATTTAATAAAGAAATATATTACAAATTTTTTTTTTTAAATAAATCATTAACTTAAGTATTTCATTATACCCTCTGCGGGGTAAATTGGGTTTGTGGGTTTGTCCGTAAGAACGAAAGGATCTCAAAGATGGTAAGAGCCACAAGCTCAAAGTTGGCCAGTATTGTTCAGATATTTATTCAGTCATACAAATTTGTTTCACTTTTTTGATGCCACGCCCCATTCACCCACAGTAAGCGAAAAACCAGACAAACCTCTGAAGAAATACATATTTTTGGCGAATACCTCAAAAAGTATAAAGCCTATGAACACCAATTTTGGAATACATGTTGCCAGATGCAATATAAAGACAATGCATTTAAAATTGTTTGGATGCCACGCTCCCTTCGCCCATAAGAAACACAAGAAAAATAAAAGTTGGCATGTCTCTACCTCAAGTATTTCCTAACATATAGTTTTATAACTTTACAATTGTGTCGAGACAGACTGTATTCAACGATACTGAAAATTGCATTAAGATCGGACTATATTCAAGAAAGGTAACATTCAAACAAGCTGCACGATGCACAGTCACTTGCATTGTACAGAGCTCTGCTATAGCGCTAGCGTCAGAATAGATTCAAATAAAATGTAAGAAATAGTTAATTGCCATAAATTTTGTATTTATTTCCCTTACTGTTCTCTTATCCTGCCCCAGCCTGAAGGTATATTTTTACTACCGAAAATACATTAGAATTTGGCCACAAATATTCTGCTAATCACCTGTACTCACATTGCTTGGCAATATCAATAGCAATGGCGGTAATAGGAGGGACAGTTACAATAGTCAGATTTGCACATTCTGTCCTTAGCAATATCCATTCTATCGGAACATTCAAATAAAAGCTCAAATGTGTTGCAATTTTGTAGAAAGTTAAGCCACACGGTCAGCGGATAGCAAAGGTCACGAGAAGCATTCTCCTTCCTACTCTCTGTTTCACTCTCTTTCTCCTTGTTTTTTCTAAAACTCGCTCTGGGAAAATGTTTTCAATGTTTGGCAGTGTCGAGTAGTGGGATGTAGAGGCTTTGCTTGCATATTAGTAAGAAGCTGTAGAAAAAAATGGGAAATAGCAAAAAACTGGAATGCTTTTTAGTGGCAAGAGCACAAGCGGGGAATGTGGCATGTCTACTTCTATATCCCCAATACAATTCGGATTTGATGCATTTACATTTGCACCTGTGCCACACACACACACAGCCACACTTCGAGAGTCTAAAAGATTGTGTGTTGTAAGCTTAAGTGCCATTACATGCAATCGAGTTGAAGTTGAATTGAGTTCAGTTTGTGCTTTGCGTTGGGCAGTTTTGCTTCGCTTTTGCTCCATAAGCGCATAATGCATATTTAAGCATATTTTGTAGTCTACTTTTATGGGCAGCATTGCATACACACTCCCACTCCCCCTGTCGTTAAGTGCACTTCATCTGGACAATTTGTCGGTTCGCCCAGGTGTCCAGTTCTGATTGTGTATGAGCATGCGTGGGCATCTGGCATCTGGCATCTGGCATCTGGCAACTCGAATCTGGCAACTAGCAAATGAGTAGAGTGTAAATATTTAACCTTTTAGTTGCTCAACCTCAGGTACTCGTTCATATTCAAGTGCCAACACAGAAATATGAAATATTTGTACAAATATCTTTTGTCATCTATACAATATACTGCACAGTAGTACTTATGTTAAAATTATACCAAAACACTATCGAGCTTTTCTCTTTATGAATCGGAAACCTGGACAATACATCTGCTAAAAGGTTGACAAACATGGAAGAAGAAAATACATACTATTCTGATTATGATGAAAACTTATTGCAAATGTTTTTAATTTAGTTACTTAAAGTGAACAAATTAACAAAATTAATAAATTTTTATGATTATTAAATGAATAAAGTTAAAAATCAAAACAAAGGTTTAAATAAAAAATAATTTATTAAGTTCACATATTAGTAAAATCATTATAAACTTTTTAACTAACTACCTATTCAAATAAAATAGCTAATAACTGAAATTATCTACTCTTGAAAGAAGAGTAACTGAGAGTAACTATGCAAAAAATAATTTATTTTGAATCAAAAATTCAATTAGCTGTAGTCGACATATTGCAAATATTTTTTGGCTAATAAAATCGGTTTTCCAAGTACTGTATGAATGGAACATTTGCTCGAAAAAAGCTCTTGTTCATGCTAATCTTTCAATGAGTCTATCAATCCCAAGCACATACACTCTACACCCAAAAAAAAAGAAAAAGAAAAGAAAAATGGGGTAAACTCTTGTCAGCGGTTGCCTCGCATTAGATCAGCTTTTACTTACTTTCGAATACAACTTAAGTTGATGTTGGACATATTCTTTGGCGACGACACAACAGCAAATGGAACAAAGGGGTGGGGAGGGGGAATGAAAAGTTGTAGGTAAAAGGTAGGTAGAGCAGCCAACCAACCTGTAACATGACTGAATAAACACAATTTTCTTCTGTTTTGCTGCTTCGTTCGTTTGTCAACAATTCAATTCATCAAGCGAAAGTTTCGTCTCGTTTCGTTTCGATTCGATTCGTTTCGTTTCTTTTGGTTTGCCAGAGAGAGCAGCAGCAATGTCGAAATTCGTTACTTTTCTATTTTCTTTAACTAAAACACCCTTGAGATTTTCCTTTTTGCTCGCTTCTCCCTTTTGCTCTGTTTATTTGATCATCTTAGCTGCCACTTGCAGTGCACAAACACATTCGCACAGTGTGACCTACAAGTGTATGGCAGACAGACAAACAGGTTGTGTGTGTGTTGGCCAAGAGTAGGACGCAGGACGACCTTCTGACTGACTTACTTGACTTGATGCCGCATAGACTTTTACTTTTGGCTTTGCAAATATGGCAATATTCTTACTACTATTTGTATAGCTCCGTGTCACAGTGTGTGTGTGAGTGTGTGTGTGTGAGGCAAAAAGTTTACAAACTTATATTGAAAAATGTTGTTAACACGCAAAACTTTTTCGCAACGTTTACACAGAGTAACAACAAGAACAACAACGATTCCAAAATCAAGCTAAACAAGTGGAATTCAATAACTGGACACACTGTGCAAACAAATAACTGAAGCGTAGGTCATGTTAAAGTGCTTGGAAGATGTTTGGCATGTGGCAGGAAGAAGAAGAAGAACTTGCGATTAGGCTCGGTATTGGTTGGGATTGCCACTGCCAAAGTTTCAATGGTCTCAATTTGAATGTTCTTTGAGACGTGCTCACCTTTTTTTTTGCTATTTCTGTTGCTGTTTGTTTTTCCTTAGTGTGGGAATTGTGTAAATATTTATCTTAGGCTAAGCACAACAGCCATTTGAAGGCCCAATTCAAAGCACTTCATAATCTATATTTGTCTGTCTGTCTGTCTGCTAATTCAATTTGTTGAAAGTTTTTACTTTGCTCAAATACTTCTACTCCCACATAAGCCTAATGTGTTTGGTATTTCAAAGCAGCCATCAAAACACTTTTCATTTGTCTCCAGAAATATTTGGAAAATTATTACCGACAGTTAATAAAGCATTTATTAATAATTTTTTTAAATTAGTTGCCAACTGTTGAAGTAAACTTTAATACTCATATACCTTTTCAACTTGTTTACCAGTGTTTAACACACAAACTTAGTGAACTCAACTCTTTGACAGTTGTATTAATATTATCGTAATATGAATATCAAATACTTAACAAATGTCGCGTGCCAAGTTGTGAGAAGTCAATTCAACCACATATCAAACTATGTACGTAAAGTAAAGCCACCAACCGCAGTTTAAATTCAATTCAAATTGTACACGAAACCACAACAAATTTGCTGTTGTCTGTTTCACATGACATCGCATCGATACATTGATGCTAAATAATTCACACATAATTTAACAAAGAGTTGACAACGATTGTGAATGTGAATGTGAATGCGACTGCGATTGTAACTGTGACTGCGTTGAAGGCAACAACATTTGTTGTCGTTATTTGTCGCTTTTTTTTTCTTTATTTAAATTATTTACCATATTATCAAACGTGTCACACGCTATACATTTTCATACCCCTTCAAGTTGCTGTCTCCCAGCACGTATCAAACTGGTAGAAAGACACTGGGGAGTATTCAACTGGGGAGTATTTCTGGGTG
The DNA here is from genome assembly GCA_035047385.1 of Drosophila tripunctata. Classification (NCBI taxonomy): domain Eukaryota; kingdom Metazoa; phylum Arthropoda; class Insecta; order Diptera; family Drosophilidae; genus Drosophila; species Drosophila tripunctata. Next base: position 244,935 of record JAWNPS010000010.1, read on the forward strand.
TGAGATGTTGTGGATTGGCAAATGGGAAATGGGAAACGCTTGGAAAAGAAGCACACGTTGTTTTCGTTAGGTTTTCAAATTATTGCCTTGCGTTCAAACATAGCAAGTGGAAATCATAAATTGTTTGAAAAACAGAAACACAAAAACTTTGCAGAACTTGGAATACTCTAGCAGTTTTTCAAAATGAAGTACTAAATGTTCAAAATTGAAACGGAAACTAAAAATAAAATGTATTATTTAAATTGCATTTTACCGAAATTAAGCTATTCAATTTCATAAGAGTGATTGTCTTTATTCAAATTAAAATTTTTATTAATACCATATTATTAAGAAAAACTTAATTTCGTATTTTTGCAAATAACGATTAAGTATATAAAAATCGTAGAAAACTAACTTTCCAATTAACTCATTAGCAAATCTACAGTAGTTTCTCCAATTAAAATGGAATTTCTATGGTTCAACAGAATTTATTCATTTGCACTGTTAAATTACTTTCCTTTTTAAGGTTTCTTACATTCTAACACTTAACATTTCATAGGGTATCTATGACTCATATATTTTCGAGTGAGAAGGAAAACTCTGTTGAATATCCGTGTGTTGTTTTCAAAATTTAAAGCAAAAGCAAAACAGAAGCCGTTGAATTGTTGGTGCTATGTTGAAAGATATGGGAATATATGATTATTTTGAAGTGCTTCCCGTACATGTCGTCCTGTCCCCCCTTCCTCCTATGGCTCATTTATGTTGCTCTTTGTTGATGTTGTTGTTGCTGTTGTTGTTTTAACGAGTTTTCAGAATTCTACGGGAAGGAAGTGTGTAAATGAGGATTGTGAGCTGTGAGGCAGCTAATCATGATTTGCAATTTAATTTGTTTGTATTCGCGTGCGTGGTGTAAATAAATTGATGGCACCAGCCACGCCCACATGCAAGGGGCGTACGATGCCAGAGTTTCGCTGTTTGTTTTGCCCAAATGTTGTTGCTGCTTAAAGCCAAAAACAAAAAAATCGTTAAGATACTTTACGCTCTGCGCTTCGTTTGACTTTGTACACACATTTTCATTTTGCAATTATTTGCATATTTGATCACGTCGAAACGCCCACTGTGAACGCCCATAGTACTGGCAACACGTGTGTGTGTGTGTGGGCGAGTGTGTGTTACATACTATATTTAACATCCTTTTGCTTTTTTTTTTTTAAAGAACGTGTTTAAATTTGACAATTGTGCTTTTGTTTTATTATAATATATTTACAATGTATATTTTGATTTAAATTATTATTTATTTTATCCAATGTTGTGTATAGTAAATATAAAAACATTTATATATAAAATAGCTTAATTTTCAATTAACTAAAATTCATTTTAGTATATGTTACAAGCAACACAACGTTATCTAACATTGTTAATTGAATTATTAATGACCCAATAAATGTTCACACATTTTTATATAGCTATTTAAATCTGCTTTGGATTTAGAAATCATTATTTTTCATTTCCCATTTTGCTTGGCTTTTTATTTTCATTTTCTTTCTATTTGCTGCAAAGTTTTTCCAAAGTGTAAACTGTGTAAACTTGGAAAACTATAAAACCATTACATTTCCACGGGAAAAAAACTATTGTTAGCCATTTAGTTGGCTACTTTTCCGACTTCAACTTCAAGTGCTACAATATTAAATTTGCAGACAATTTTCATTACAATTCTAAAGTAATTTTGAAGCTAGTTTGACTCATCTAGTATTTAAAAACTTGTGTAAATTAATAAAGCTGTTATGTGCTGTAAAAAATTCATAATTCAGTCATATCCCTAAAGTAAGAACTGGATTTTACAACAACTCTGAAAATACATTTGAACACATAACAATCTATGAAACTCCACCTAGGCAAATAGCTGGTTTATTACATTTTATTCTTTGCATATCAATCAACTTTGTTACAATTATTTGTGTGCATTATTTAATGAAATATTTTATAAACTGAAAGATAATACTTTGTTGTCAGTACCTTTGATATTTAATTTTCGATTGCACCAATAACAATTTATATTGACAGAAAAATACACAGGAATATTTATTTTTGAGTAATGCAAACTTCAAACTGCAATCCAAACATGTGTAAATAACAAATATAAATTCCAAAGAAAATGAGTTTACGTCATAACTGACATTGATAAACCATTCAAAATGTTATCTATACATATAAAACTCATTGTAGAATATTTTGATATTAGTCTCTTAATTTAAAGCTAAATGTATTTAGTAGGTAATAGAATGTTAATTCTTACCTTATTTACAAAAGCTGCGCAGACAAGTTGCTGTCGATTTTATTACACTTTATTGTTCTATTTATTTATTTATATATTTCTATTTTCAATATACTTTCTCAAAAAATAAAGACACACACACACACTTCACTTGACTACTGCGTTTAGCAAACACTTAAAAAAAATAGAAAAAAAAAACACAATATTCGGCATTTCCTTCTTGGTGAACTTGTTTATGCACATCTTTTTCTCTCTTTCTTCGCTTTCTGTCTGTTAACAAACAGACAACACACATAACTCCCACAACTATTATTTTTCCACTTTTGCGATCAGCAAACTCACTTGAAACACCGTTTTCACAATATTCGACATTTCCGCTTTTGGTGAATTTATAACAGCATTTTTATCTTCACTTCTTTGTGCTTTTTCACTTCACTTCTCACTTTTACTTCATCTCTATTACTTTCTTTCCTGTATTTCTGTCTATTTAAGATATCACAGCACACCTTCACACACTTATTCCCTCATATTTTTTGATGCACTTTTTGACTCACTTAAAAAAAAGAGAAAAAAAACTAACACAATATTCGGCATTTCCTTCTTGCTGATCTTATTTATGCATTTCTTTTTGCACACTTGTGAACTCTTCTCCTTTGCTCTCTCTCTCTCTCTCACTCTCATTCTCCCTTTCCTTACTCTCTGCCTATTTACAAACTCACAGCACACTGACACACTTCACAGCACCCACAATTACTATTTTCTCGCTTTTTCGATCATCAGACACAATACACTAAACACTTATTCCTTTTCCTTTTTCGTTTCACTTTTGCAGCTTCACTTCCACACTTCACTTCACTTCTGCGATCAGCAGCACACACTTAAACACTTAGTATTTCACCATATTCGGCAATTCGATCGTTGTGAACTCATAACTGCACATTACTTAATACACACTTTTTTTGGGGGCGCACTTTCGCTCATTCTCTCCTTCTCCTTGCTCTCTGCCTATTTAGAAACTCACAGAACACACAACTCACTCACTTCACATCTCTCGCAACTATTAAAACACACACTTTAAACAGTTATTCCTTTTTTGTTTCACTTTTGTAGGTAGGGGTGCGACTTAGCTCAAATTAGCAGTAGTTGTAGTTTGTTTTAATACACTTTCACTCACACACTTCACTTCACTTTACTTCTGCGACCAGCGAACCTTTTTTACACACTTTTTCCTTTATATTTATGATACACTCTCTCACTCACTCACTTAAAGAAAAAGAGAAGAAGAAACAAGCACGATATTCGGCATTTCCTTCTTGCTGATCTTATTTATGCATTTCTTTTTGCAAACTTGTGAACTCTTCTCCTTTCCTCTCTTTCGCACACTTTTCTTGCTCTCTGCGTATTAACAAACTCACAGCACACACATTCACACATTCACAGATCCCACAAATATATATGTATATATATATACATATATTTTTTTTTTTTGAACACACTCCACTTGACACTTTAAACACTTATTTCATAATATTCGGCAATTCTTTCTTGGTAAACTTATAAAGACACGTTTCTTTTTGCACATGTTTTAGCATTTTCACTTCTCCACACTTTTGATCTTTTCACTTTCGCTCTCTCTACATTTCCTTCCACACACACACACACTTTCACATTGCGATCAGCAAAACACTTTTCCATTTTCAATGGACTTCTGTAGGCAATGCTGTGGCTTTTGTGGCTCAGCTAGACATGCACTCCACTTGACTTCTGCGATGAGAAACACCTTTTAAACACTTATTTCACAATGTAAGTCATTTCTTTCTTGGTAAACTTAATGCTACACATGTCTTATTGCACATCCTGATCACTTATATAAACATGTAAGTAATTATGTTTAAAAGATTAAGTTTTTCCACTAATCATACAATAACTATGTCACCTGAAAAAAAAACATGCGCGCACGCTTCAAACTGCAAAGGTTGAATGCAATGCAGAGCTTTACGATCGAGAACTTAACGAAAGGCAGAGCTGACTGCGTCCCGCGAGCTTTCGTTCTGTTTGCACGCCAGTACTTGCGCCGATATCTCAGTGCGAGTGTAGAGCAAAAAGTTCTACAACAACACGCTTCGTTGTAAGCTTTAATTTTGTAGTTTTAATTTTGTAGCTTTAGTTTTGTAGCTTTTCATAAATCAGCGACAAAGCAAAGATAACTTCTGCCACTAGTGAGTGTATGTGAACTGACTAAGGCGACGCAGTTTTAATTGTCGCTTTGAGTGTCCCATGTTTGTAGTCCATCGTTAATGTGGTTTATGTGTTTATTAAAGAAACAAAAGTTTTATTTAGCTATATTGTTTTATATAGCTAATTTTGTGTAAAATTCTCAGGCGCAATTGTAACAGTTCCATGAGAGCAAAGAAGTTAGATGGTGTGACAAATGGGCAGCTGAATATGATGATAGGCGAGGAAGTGAAAGAGGAGGAGCGGAGAAGAGAGATAGAAGGAGAAAGGTGAACCATTTACGAATGTTCAAAATGCAATTAAAAATGATTTACGTTTGATTGTGCGGAATGTTGAGGGCACCACAATTTCTAGTTGGCAGTTAATTGCAATCGATTTGCAGCTCTTTGCTCTAATCGTGAATTAATAAAGTGACGTCAGCTGAAAGATTTATGACAGCGTAAGTGAGTGATTGAAGGAGTGAAAGAGTCAATGGTTGGTTGAATGGGCGAATGTCTTTTTGATAAAGTGTTCCTCTGAGCTAATTCTTTAGACTGTGCGCTGTGTCGCGAGACAAACGCAACAATGGAAATTGCCACTCGAAGCACTTGAAGAAAACAAAAAAAAAGGAAATAAAAAAGGCAAAGAAAAGACTTCAAGGCAATCTACTTCGCTCGTGTATTGCAAGAAAAATGGCAAGCCAATGCACTTGAGTGCCAAGTCTAAGCGGCAAAGTGCAGCAAGCCCATTGTTGCTGCCTGACAACAGCCATACAATTGCACTTCCTTATCGCACTCTCTCAAGTACCTCCTACACATCCCCCAGCCCCACCTATATGGCCTCCACCCCAAAAAACCAATGAGAACTTCAATTCTCTGCGCCACAATGAGTTGTACTTGAGTTTTAGCCATTTGAAGCCAACGCCAAAGCCAAAGCCAAAGCTAAATCCAAGACTTTAGCTTCAACTTCAACTTGAATTGCCTGGCGACAAAAAGGATCCATTTGATTCGTCAGCATGCGCCCAATACAGCTAAAGGTTTCATCAACAAAAGCTCACATCAGCCATGGCATTTTAAAGTCGGAAAATCACTGAAACATACTTCTGACTGGGTATTTATTATATGCAATAGGAAGTCTTGCTTCCTTAAATAAGAGCCTTAACTTAAGTTAAATGTTTTATTTGACAGCTCCACAGTATTAGGAAATGTTTTTTTATACACATCAAAAGCAATTCAATATGCCAAAGTACAGTGGGCATGATTAGTATTTAATTTAAAGAGTTCGATTAACCAATACTGACTCTGTGACTCTTTGAAAAGTATCTTAAAAGACACTTAAGAAAAACTTAACAAAAAAGAAACAAATTCAGTTGATTCCGGAAAGTTTAGAAAATAAGCCTTAGAATTTGGAGATGAATATTAAGTAGTTATACAAGTTATAAGTAAATTTTAGTTAACTTAGTTAATGAATGGTTTGCCGCACCTACTTTAACATTCATTGATTGATCAACTTTTAACAGACTTTGACTCTGTAGAAGTGAAAATCAGTCTGCTAATATTTTCAAATAATCTTTCAGTTTGCATGTATCTTATTACAATAGTAATTATTTATATGTATTTCAATTTCTACCTTTCAGTTTACTAAAAGACTCCCGGAAGCTTCGTATACCCTTTAGCAGACCTGTAAAAAATATAAAGTATGAGCCAAAAATTCACAGCAGAAAATTTGCTCAATACTCACGTATTTGGTAGATGATTTTCTTATTATTCTTCTTGTGGAGTTTATATATTATTGTAGTTGAGTAGTTGTAGTTGTAGTTGTTTTGTTGCTGTTGTTTTTTATTTTGTTTATTGGTCTTGTTTGTTGTTATTGTCTGGCTCTGGCAGCAATGCAAAAACAACATCACATAAATCTTCATAAGCAAGTTTGGGGGGAACCACAGGCTCCCAGTTATCGTATCTCAGTTAACTTCCTCCAGTTTACTTCTTCTTACCTGTGCAGCCATTTGGTTTGGATTTCCTGCCATGACTTTTCCCCCGTCTCCTCTTCCGCTCTCACTCTTTGCCACTCTCATAGTTTTCCCTTCTCGGTTACGGCTAATTTTTTGCACGCCTTTGCCTGTAAATGAAACACGATGCAAGTGGCACACCCTCCCTCGCAAACACTAACATTGCACACACATTTATATACACACTCACACACACACAGGCATTTTCACAAAAGCTCTCATAAGTCAACATAAAATAATGCAGATACCTGGCCAAAAGAGGCAGCAGTGCAGACAATTCAGGCTAATTCACTACTGAAATATTCTACTAGTTGGCTGCCTTTTAAAGCGTTTCACTACTAATTCGTTTTATAAAAATCTAGTAAAATATAGAAATTATATATTTAATTGAGTTTAGAAACTAATACTATGAAAACAAGAGTACTATTTCCATACTCATTTTAAATTAATTGTAATGCAAATGTAAACTCGAGGTAATTTTATTTTATTTTATAAACATATAACATTTAAAAAATAATTTAAAAATTTAATAAAATTTTTTAAATTGAAAATATAATAAAAAATAAATATATATATAAAATAAAGTGTCTTGAAATTATTTGATAGGATATAAAAATAAATTATAATCTTTTTATTAGTGTTATTAAGCGAAAAGTTTCGTAACTTTAGACTTTTAGTTCTAAGGAAATTAAAAACAGTTTTAAATAATTAAATAATTTATTTCCCGTATATTAACTTTTAAATTAATCAGTATTTTGTTAGCTATTTAAATTTTTTAAATTAATTTGTTGAAGAAAATATGATACACAGAGTAAAAGGCAAAATTGAATGAAAAAAAAGCAAATAGATAAAGAACGGATAAAGTCATATCTAATTTTTAGATGAGGAGAAAAAACTACAAAACAAATCAAAAATATAAAAAATTGAAAAAAAAAAATACAGCAGACCGAGAAAAAATAGAAAGAAAAGCCGAAAACTTTTCTTATTTCGCATCAAAAATGCAAAAGTTTTTTAATATGCACAAAGTTAAATTTCATTTAAATCAAGATGGCTGCGGATGTTGCCTTGAATGTTGTTGTAGTTGTTGTTGTTGCTGTTGTTGCTGTTGCTGGTTCGGATGTTGCTTCCTTGACGTTCTGACTGGTCTTTAACTCTTTACTTTAAGCCAAGTTGAATTGAACTTTAAGCGCAGCATTCGCCTCCACTACCACTAAAAGTAGTATGCAGAAATAAGAAAAAAATTATATGAAAATAAAAATACAAGTAAGAAAATGAGAAAAATGTGCCAGCAATTTGTGCATTTGTGTATTTGTATATTCGTATATTTGTATATTTGTGTATTTGTGCATTTGTTGTGTGTGCAGCCAAGCAAATGCAGGGAACAACCCAGGTGGGTGGAAACGACTGTGGAAATGGGAATGAAAATGCGATGTGGAGCCTGTTTATGCATTGAATGTGCAGTCGTGCGCATTTTGCTTATTGTTGACAATGCAATAACAACAAAAACAAAAACAACAACTACATCAACAACATCAATGAAAACAAAAACAACAACTATTACGGCAACAACAATAATGTGGCTGCTGCAGCAAAAAGTTTTGTGTGTGTGTGTGTGTCGAGAATGCTTTAATTAAATTTCCCACAGCATGAATCCAGTAATCAATAATGCTGCCAAATCACAACTACATTTTTGTTAAAACAAACAGAAGACACTTTTAAGTAAGCAATTTAAATTTAAAGTTGAATACTCCAAATTTGTAATATTGTCGAAATTATGTCGAAAACGTTTTCTATGCCGTCCCAGCGAACCAAACGCGGCCTTTAATGACATGCAACAGTGCAGTAAATTTGGCCACGCTTTACAAACATACACATTGATAGAGAGAGAGAGAGAATGAGAAAGAGAGAGTGAGAGAATTGCACACACTCGCACATGTGTGTATGCACGACAACCACAATCGCCAAAAATTCTCTGTGCCCGCTTGTTGTTGAAGTTTGCTGAAGGTTCATGAAATTCATTGATTGCAACTGGTTGCAATACAAATACAAACATTCCACTTCCGCTTATTGCACAATAATTGCCGCACAAAATTATGCAACGAAGAATGCCTCTGAATGCAATCGAATGGTGACTTTAACCCTGCTACTCACCGAAGGGTTAAACATGAGACTGCTCTAGGCACAGCACAATACCTTGGCTAACTATCGAAAATGTAGTTACAAACCTATGTTAGCTGGCATATTACAAATACGTATATGGTTTCTCATAGCTTTGGTAAAGGAATTTAATGAAAAATCCATGTACGCTTATGTTAAATTCGTTGTAAAATTTTTATAAATTTTATTGGACATCGAAAAATCAAACTATGGAGTAAGTAAACAAAATAATACAAAAATATACATATATTTTCTTTGCATATATAAAGTATTCGAGTATATATTAAATACTGCTTAGGGAACAGCTGCTGATGCTATCTACATATCCAGCAGAATTTATATAGGATCATTTTCAATAAAAAGTGATCCTAGTAAATTTACAGGTATTAACAGAACTAAGAAACTCATAAGTTATACGAAAAACATATTACTTAAATAATAAAATATTATAGTCGTTAATGTATTTTTTTTTTAATTGTATACCTTATTTTTAAGTTAATTCATGTTCTTAGTCATAAAAATGCATTACTGCGTTGCTAACCGATTAATATCAATGAAAAAGATTTAATAACACAAAATTTTGATTCAATTATAAGGCTTGATATTGTATGAGACGCTAGTGACGAAAGCAAAAACATAATATCATCTAATGTACGAGACTATGACTGCCAAAAACACAAGCGCAGGGTATTGTGCTGGCGTTAAGGCACAACTACATTCTAGAAAATGTCAGCATAGAGATCGGCTAGTTTGATCCGAAGTGGTAAGGTATTTTAATAGATTGAGTAATTATTTCGAGTTTAATTGACAACTATTTATTCATCTAATTTTGTTCTTGCTTTTATTCTAATTTTATTCGCAGAATTGATATCACATGTTTTTTAAGATGAATAAACGCTTTCGTTACTAGAAAGGTTTTCTCGTTAAGAGGTTTTGTGTGTGATAAATATGTATATATGAAAATATAATTAATTATATTATTTTGCTTTTATATTATCAATGACAAGTATTTAAGCTTTCAAAGTAAAATTAATAACTTTCTAAATTAAGAGCTTGAAGCCAAATGTTAAATAATTCAAATAGCAATTACCGTGAAACATTTAGAATGTATGTATACACAGATTTAATGAGTATGTATACACTTTGTACACATTTTCAGCAGCTGGTTAAAGTTGGGTTAATGTTATTTCCAATTGGTGCTGCCAACTTGTTACAAATTGCATGTCCGTGCCGAGTTGGATGGAAACATCAAAGTGCGCTGCCCACTTGAGTTAGGTGCAAAGCAATTACGCGCATTGACTTTGTAATTAAAATCGATTTTCGTCAAGCATTACTGCCGGCCAAAAGCGCTTTAGATTTTCACCATCAATACGAATGCATTAGTGTGTGTGTGTTGTGTGTGTGCACACATACATACACATACTCGTATATGTATATGTAGGTAAACCAATACAAAAGCCAACGCACACATGTGCGAGCCAAAAATCAGTTTTTGTGTGTGTGTATTTCTACGGCTGCTGGTGCTGCAGTTTTGTGGCCATTTTGATTAGAATTTTGGCACGTTTCCTCAGTTAGTGTCTCTCCCCCTTCTTTGTGCATCCCCCCATTCTCACCCTCCTCTCAATACACACTCTTTCTGCAAATTAATCTGGGCTTAGCAGTTGCTGCATTGTGAGAAACTGAACGTTTTACACATCGCCTTATTATCATCAATTGGTAACTACTAAATCGTCGCTTGAACTTGAGAGGAAGTCGAATATACTTTGCAAAAACAGTTTATAGCTTTAGCTATAAAATATGGCAATATATATAGTTAAAAGACAGAAAGGAATTTCTGTGCTAAATTACTTTCCGTTCTTGTTTTTTTTGTTGTCCTTCTTTACTAACTTAATTATTATTCGTTCATCGTAATTATTTGTTTAGCAGATGTAGTGTCTCATCATTAAATTGTTTCTAGTTTTAATTTAAGAAAATGTAGCTTATAAGTTTAAAGATTATATATGATTAGCTATTACTACACACAACCTTTACTAGTGTGAAAACAACAGTGAAGATTTTTTCCTGAAAAACGTTTTAAAATGGGTTTAGCTTAAAATTTAGGAAGCTTCTTCACTTAACAGCCAAATTAACAACAAATTCTTAAATTTATTAAGTATTGCTGATATTAAAACTATACTTTAACTAATTAACTTATATTTTTTAACGTTTTATAGCTTACTGCACGGCATCGCTGGACGCTGTCTCAAGTGCACTGCTTGCTTCGCTTGCAAGCAGTGCATTTTTTGACCACACATCTGAATGCTGTGCAGACAGAGCTATTAATTAATTAAACTTATGGCAATTATAAGTACTATTAAGAATGCATAAAAGTGTGAACTTATATTGTTGAAATAAAGCGTAAATCTGTGCAATATTTAATGAGATCTACGGGGAATGCTGTGATTTACTCCAATTCATGATATTCCAAAAAGATGCTGAGCATAATATGCAATTTTAAAGTGCAGGCAAATGAACTTCTTCAACGGCTATCGAGAGACAGAGAGAGTTCGTCCGTACGTCTGTATGTCGGTCTGTTTGTTGTTTCGTCTGTCTGAACAGACTGTGCTTAATTATGGCCATTTGTGTGTGACTGTAGCTGTAAAAACAATGCAAAAAAATATGCACATCCAATTTATATTTTATTTCGTTGATTTCTTTTATTTGATTGTTTTAAATAGAGGCAGAAAAAGGGATAAAACACAAAAAACTGCATTCAATGTTCTTTCGCATCTCAACGTTGCGTTTGCTTTTGATGCATTGTGTCAGCAACAACAACAATTCCAGTACAATTGAATTAAATTTAACGCCATTATTCGAGTGCTTGTCCGCGTCATCGTGTCGAGGTCCTTGTTCAGATACTATACTATGTATGTATGTATGTACATTGTGCATACAAATGTACTACCATATAACGTACCACTCGGACAAGTCATGACTGCTCTGTGCATTGTCATTGCCCATATGTGTAATCTGTTTGCCAATATTAAAATATTCATTCACCTTAATTGTCAACGGCCTGAACAAGAACCTGGATCAGGCTCTGCGCCTCTGTCTCTGTCTCTCTCTGTGTGTTTTGTGTCGGCCTCTGAGCCTGTACCAGTAGAGCCTGGCTTGTCCTGCACACAGATCATCCCGACCGCGCCAAAAGCTCTACATACACACACATACACCCACACACACACTTATAATCACTTGATCTCTGCTGAGTTGTCAGCAGAACATCACGAAAATTGTAACAAGCGGCATAAAAAAATTTCGTAATATACTCTATTAGCCAAGAGAAAAACACTTGATTTTCAAACTAAGCATTTTCATTTGAATAACAAAAAAATTTGTATTTTATTATAGCAATATAAACTAAATGGACAATTTCTTTTACGAATTTGTACTACATATTTAATCTATAACTTTAAGATAGTGACAAATTTTTTATGGAAATTTTTATTGGCTTGGGAAATTTTTGTACAATATGTGTGATTCATTCTTTAAAAGCCACAACTGTTTTATAAAAGACCAAATAAAAGTTTAATGTAAATGAAATTAAATTTAAAATTACTGGGAAATTTTGTTATATTATACTTTTTAAATAAATATGCCTGGAAAAGTGCAAAAAACATAGAAAAATCTATATAATAAATCAGAAACACTGAAACATATTCCATTTTTAAATTTGAAAAGAAATTTTTTACTAATTCCTAATAAAAATTGTCTATATATATCAAATGAAATTAATTAAAATTTTATTTAAAGTTAATGTTTCAACTATAAAGTCAACAAAAAGTCCTCAGTAATCAGTAAATTAATATTTGTATGCTTAAAATATTATATTTGGTATTTTATGGTAGTCTAGTAGTTTAGTGTGCTGAATTGCTCGGACTTGCCACAACCTTCAAACAACTCGTGTATGAGAACCGATTTCAAATCCCATTAGAACCTCCAATTAATAAAAACTCATTTGAAATTGTAACAAAATGTAAGGGTAATTTGTAATGTAGTAGGCTGATATTATCACCACTAATGACATGTAACATAACAGCGTCATCACTAGAACTTTAGCAGTGTCACCACTATGTAGAGATAAAGAATGGTTGTCTCACTCTAACACATAGAGGTCTAGCTTTAAGCACATCCATAGGAAAAGATCATTCGGTTGAGTGACTGCAACATAGAGAGACGCAAGCTGTGAAATAAAGAATTAATTGAAAAGAAATGTATAACCGTCTACAGTAAGTTCCTAAAAAACATATTATGTTGAAATATTAATATCTCAAAGTAAGATAAACTATGCTGTTAAATTTACAAAAATATTTAAATATATTTCTTATTATACCATATTTCACATGTACATACATATATTTATTTATTATAAAATACAACATTTAAAATATTTGATTTTTAGAGTATTTAAATATCGTAATGCTTTCGCCAACATTTTGTTGCTGCCTGTTTTAACATTTTATTTTTGTGTGCAAAAATTTTGCCACGGCTGACTGTTGCTGTTGTTGTTATTGTGACTGTTGCCGTAGTTGTTGTTGTTGTTGTTGTTACTTTTTTATTTATCTGCTTTCGTTGTGCTTTTTACGGCATCAGTCCAAGTGCTGCGGCCATGTGGATTGGGCGGAGCGAGGGGCAGTAAAGGGGGCAGGCGAATTTGCGGGGACAGCATAGCAGCACAACAATTGTAATCACTGGGAATCAGCATGTTTCACATACCAACACGAAAATCTGTCGAACATAAAAAGCAAAAATGTTGCCGCCCTCATAAAATGTAACTGTGTAGGTGCGCTCTTATGTACACACACACATGTGTGCCTCTTCCAGTGTGTATCTGTGTGTGTGCGTGTGTGCCCTGCCCCAAACTGGTGCAAAGTGCTGTGCTGTTCGAAAAAAAATAAATAAAAACGAAAAAAAAAAAAAAAAACAGAACGGGCGGACCCTCGACCAGTTGTCCTCTCGTGTGTACAAAGTTGTGCCGTGCTCCAATACAACGTACCACTTGCCACCACCCCGCTCCACCCCCCCTGCACCACCGTGCGAGTCCCTCTTGAGCTGCACCTTTGCGTCGCGTATGAAAATTCAATTTGCTTTTCAATATTTGTCTCACTTATTTTGTTGCATGGTGCGAGAGGCATTTAAATTTCATGACGAGTTGTTGTAATTAATGATTTTTATGTAATGCAATAAAAGCGACAAATGCCAACACGACAAAAATACAACAACGACAACAACATCAACAACAACAACGGCACCAAAACCAAGTATAACTGCAATGGCTGCCACTCCTGCCAAAAGGGATACTCATACATTCCCGTGCATATCTCATGCCAATATCCTGAGCAGCTGTAAAACTCGCAGTTATTTGCGATTTTTCAATTAGCAATGAGTTCCACTCGCATTGCACACTCCTTTCACATCCAAGGAAACTGTAAGAGTAATAAAAAGCCAACCTGAATTTTAATATTAAATAAAACAGGTTTTTCCCAAGACTATTTGAGATATTTAATATATCTTTACTAGCCAATCTATCTAAACAAGAACGAAAATTTTAGTCAGGCATAAAATCCTTTCGTTCATACGGACAGACAGACAGTCAGACAGATTGACATTGCTATATCGACTCGGCTGTTGATGCTGATCAAGAATATATATACTTAATTGGGTCTGCCACGCCTATTTCTCCCTGTTATATACTTTAAGCAAACTTGTTATATTTTTTAATTGCCCTAAAAGTGTTTAAAATTAATTCAACAACTTGAAAAATTGAAATAAATATTATAAATTTGTAAAAGATTACATAGTTTAGCTATTAGCACTACTTTCTATATTATTTAAAGCCAAGAGTAATACCAATTTTAATTTAACAAAATAACTAAAATAAAGAAGGAAATCAACTTACTGACTAAAACTTGTAAATAGGAAGTATCAAATTCGGTAGTAAATAATACAACAAAACCAAATTGTACCATACTCAATAATCAGTGTAAATGATTTAATGAAATGTTTTGCGCTATACATATTTATTTAGATTTATAATATAAATATTCTATTGTAAGTTATTCTTTGCCCCGCCTTTGGTCTTAGCCTAAGCCAACAAAAAGCAAAAAAAAAACCAAAACTACATTATTGAGTTGCCAATTACAAGGACTGCGGAATTTATGGCACGATTTGATTTCGCAAACGTTTCAGGAAGGAGCTGCTATATTTGCTCTATCGGCTGTGTTGGTCAAATGTTTGTGGAGCACGCATTGAATTTAATTAATTTAACACGAGAATCATTGAGGCGATATTTCCGAAACTAAGCGAGAAACTCACGAAATGGCTTATTGACATGCCACAAGGGTGTTTGTTTCGGGGAGAATCGGATTTTGGGAACCAAGAACGTATATGGTATGCGACAGAGAGACAGAGAGTAAATGTGTGTATTAAGAAAGTGGCCAAAAGCAAACAAAAGGCGGCATAAATCTCGATACAGATAGTTGGAATTGTTGTTGTCATAGAGTGTGTGTGTAACTAAATAATCTTAATCGGAAATTAAGCTCATCAAGTACAAATTCGAATTGCCAATTAAGAGTTTCGAATTGGATAAATCACAGTCACAAAAATATTGCAAAAGATAAAGCCATTTATTTAATGAGTCAGTTAGTTGTTCATTGACCTTTCAATAATGCAGAGATAAGAGATAAATTACAACGAATATCATGCCGCGAATATAATTAAATCAATTAATAACTTAATTTACCTTAATTTATTTTATTATTGTGTTGTTCTAACATTTATTTGTGCTGTATTGAATACGCATATAATTAACATTTTCAAAAATGCTCCGAAATCCGAATCCGTACAATGATTAACCTATTTTAATTGAAGCGAGAGAAAATAAATATATGTATATTGTACATATGTGTGAGAGGAGAGGAGCAGTACGATATTGGTTCAGAGCATAAAAACTTTTTTAATTATGTTTATTTGTTTATTATGTTTTTTATGCTCAATAAAAACGCTTTACAGACAATTTTCCATGTGCTGTTTGTGTATTGAGCAGCTGTTTAAATATCTCTTGTACACAATCCCACTCTAAGCCTTCTTCAGTTTGATTTTTTTTATGCCACACATAGATAGAGTAATTAAATTTAACGCTTAAAACAACACAACGAACAGTGGGAAAAAATTGACCAGGCAAACAGAGCAGAAACCAAACTGAAACTGTGACAACAAAAAATTAAAAAAATTAAAAAACAAACGAAAATTGATAACGGTTTGCAGTTGGTTTTGTGCAAATCGTTTGACAGAGCCTGAATGAATAAAAACACCCAATAAAAAGAATAAATATTTTTGTGGTCGAGCCGTGGAGGTGCTAATGAAATGAGTTAAACAGCGACAAAGAAAGTGAAGAGAAGGGGAAGAAGAGCATGATGAGGATGTTTATGTTTTGAGTTTGCATTGAATTATGTGCGAAAAACATTCATTTCCATCCAAGCATTTCAAAATTGTGGTCAGCATGAAATTATTATATAAAAAATTAAGTTTGTGTTCATATTTACATAGTCCACTTTTTTTTGCAATCTGATATTTATAACAGCTGCCCCCTTTGGCTTTATTATGGCTTTAATGAGAGATGATTTTAGTAATTATATATTTTGTTATTAGTGCATAAGTTTAAAAACGCCGACTAATTTGATTGAATATCAGCTTTATAAAAATAATTGTTATTAATTCGCTGTTTAATTGGATTCAGCTTAAAAGATAATAAACGTGACACACAAAGTGTGTGTGCTGTGATTTTTTCATAAATTTAAACTGATTAAATAATTCGGGAAAAATCATTTCAAAAAACATTTTATTGGAGTTAAAGGTATCTGCTATTCTCACAGTATAGAACTCCATTAAGTACACAGAGAGAAAAAGGACGTTCTAAATATAAAGCCTAATGAGCTCTAGATTTAAAGGGAAATACAATCTTCATTCAAGTTTTTAAGTTCTTATTTAAAAAAAAGTTCTTAAAACTTTATTCAAGAAATAAAATATATAACTCTGAAATATTACGTACTTAAATTTTAAGAAACAACTTTCATTAAGTTTATGTAAAGTAGATCAAGATCTGTAATACTTATTTTGAGAATAATAAATACTCAAATTTAAAGTACAACAAATCTTAAAAATTTGATTTGCAAGCCAAAAACTTTTAAAAACTTCAATTAAGATTAAGACTTTCTCATATCAAGATTGATTAACTTAAAAAGTCGAATTTAAAATAAGAAAGGAATTCTCTTTCGTGTATCATCGTTTTTCTCTAGATTGACATTCCTCTTTTTCTCGTTTATATATTATATATTACTTAACTCTATAAATTCTAAGAGCCATTTTCAGGCTATATATATATAAAATTAATATACAATGTAACAGAGAGCCAAATACTTGATTTGCTATTATTAGCACAAAGTAAACTACACATTTATCGTTATGAACTGCCTGCGATCGACACCCAATGAACTAGAATCTGACTAAGGCAAATATATATATAAATTATTTGTGGGATTCGGGAGAGACAATGGGGGATAAAGAAAATTACCACAAAATAAACAGAGACGAGTTGACTAATTAAATGACATTTGTCAAAAGGACTTGACTGCAAATTGAATGTAAAGCATTTAGATAAGAAGCAAATGCAATACAAAAGCAACAGCAACAGCAAAAACAACAGCGAAAGCGAAAGCAGAAGCAGAAGCAGAAGCAAATGTAATCAATTCGAGTCAGTCTGTGGTTATGAATGATGAGCAAACATTCACAATTACGGCAATTGCTCATACGTTTATTTGTTCCTATCCCCCCAAACCACCCAAACCACCTACCACCCTTGGAGAGCCTATAGAAAAGCAATGGCAAAGCTGTAATTTGGGGAAATTCAATTAAGCCCCCAAAGACCAAGCGACAACTTTGTCAACGTGTCCCATCATCATTTGTGAGGGAAATCAACGAAGCGTTGATGAACCGGATGGAAGGTGGAACTGGAATTGGAATTGGTATTGGTATTGGAACTGGATTTGAAATTCCAGGTTCAATTGGGTATTGAAATTGGAACTGAAACAGGAACTGACTCTTAAATTTAATATAACTTTCCTAATTTAAATTCTTAAATTATTACTAAATATGTGATTTTAATTTTATGAGTTAACGGCTATAAACTAGCTTAAATATAATAGTGACTAATTTATGATTTGACTTTTGTAAAAATACTCATAAATTTCATTGTTTATACTCTCCACTTTAAGAAATGTAAAATTAAAAAAATTACATATCGGATCGGAATTAATAATTTATTAATTGTAATAATATTGAATAACATAAAATTATTTTTTTAATTTTATTTTATATTGTACTAAGTTTTGTATTTACAAGAATTTAAAATTCTAAATGACATATCTTAGTTGTATAACCATCTTTTTTGCAGTGTAGTTGCAGCTGCGTCTTGCCATGGGTTTGGTTATTGGGTTGGGGCTGTAGTAAGGTCAATTGATGGGTTTTGTGCCGAGGCCACGTTGCATGTAATCAAACAGTTTGCGTAGCAATTTTCGATTATCGTTTGACTGATTTCGTGTTAAATCAATTAAGACATTTGCCCAAGTTGCTGGCAACGCAATGGGACGTGCGGTCGAACCTCAGCATTCGTGCCTAGCGCCTATTTATCTAATATCCTGTCCAGCACACAGATACACACACACACACACACACACGCAGTAAGAGAGATATGTATACAGACACAATTGTTTTGTGCCTTATTGATTGGACCCGCAGACTTGAGTCCTTCACTCTCTCTCTCTTCTCTCTCTATCTCTATCTCTTTCTTTATCTCTCTGTGTCTGTGTCTCTGTTTGTTTCGCTTTCTTTATGTTTGTCTTGATTAAAGCAGTGGGCAAAGGCTTTTGAAATGTGCAATTTTCAATTTATGAAAAACGCTCACTACCAACTTTCCCCTCTCCACTTCCCACGCCCCACTGATTCCTTTCCATGACGCCTCTGTCTCTTCATTTTCGGCTTGTTGGGAAACTGACAAGCACAGAAGTTGCTGCTGTTGCTGCTGCTGTGGCTAAAAGTTTATCAAAAACTTTGACTTTGCTTTATTTTGTAACCGCATAAACACTTTGAAATAGACCGATTCGAAACGAAGTCGAAGTGAGTGGAAAACTTTTCACACCCCTTCTCACCGCCTTTCTCTTCTTCCCCCCTCCCGACCTATAAATGGTCGTTAACAAGCCCAAAAGATTGCAACAAAATTCAAATTGAAATTTGGTATTTGCCAAAAGAAAATTTGTTGCAAACTGTCGCACATTTCTTCAAGAAAAGTGGAGACACTTCGCCTCCAAGTATTTTCTCTCTGACACACGTGTCTGCTTTGTTGTTGTTATCTACAACAAATATTATTTTGAAATTATTTAACGAGTTTCATTTTTAAGAGAGTTTCCAATACATTTATATTACAGTAGTTTCTTGTTTAAAAGTTAAAACAATTTAAGATAAAAACTTTGAGTAATTTATTTGTTAATTATATCTGAAATAAATAAAAATATCTATTAAATATATGACAAAATTCTTATAAGTTTCTCAAACTCTTCTTACATTCTTTTCAATTAGCAATTTTGTGATGAATTTTTATTGTATGTACGCAAATTTTAAAGAAAATGAATTTAATAGTTGTTAGTAAATTAAAAACTGCTTTAATTATTAAACTTAATTTAGTTTTTAACTTAAAGTAAGCTTTAATATACTGAAAACAGTTAAATAAAATCACTTGGTTCAGTAAGAAAATATGCAAAACACTATCTAATCGCATCTCATTGATGGCAGTGTAAGTAATTGGTTGTAAACAATTATGCATGAATAATCGAGTCTGGAGATTGGCTATAAGTGTGCAACTTGGCACTTAACCTTTTACAGTATGCATGTATGTCTGTGTGTGTGTGTTTGTGTTGTGTGCTTTCTATATGTATACAAGTAGTTTGCCTCAATGGAGACAGAAGTGCCATCATATGAATTAATGAGCAGACCCTGTAACAATACTAACGAGACGCAAGACTGCGCGTGCACATACAACTATCAATGGCCCTATGGAGTGTGATAATCCGCAGGACTCTTGCATTTGCTTTTGCCCTTTTGTGATCCTGTAAAATATTCATGTACATGTGTTGCTTCTTCCTGCTAAGGACATGGAAGTGTTTGTATGAGTGCCGTGGTGGGTGCGTGGGCGTGGAATTGTTTAGCTGCGTTTTGCCAAACTGCGTGCAGACATTTTACTGTCTCTTTCTTTAGCTTCAAAAATATTGAAATTTTGTAAGAGTTAATATACATTTCGGTACTGATTCCAATTAGCGAGTGTCAATAATGAAACATAAAGATATCAGATACAATTGTTTCCAAAATAATCTACACTAAATTCTAGAACATTGTTTTGTGTTAGATATACAAACTATAAATAAATAATTTAAGTATATATTAAAATTGCTTAGAAACTATTAAATAATAATTTGAGATTATAATTTTATAGTCAATGCGTTAGTTTTGTCAGTTCACATCGATTATGCAGATTGAATTTGTTTTGGCGCACAAAAGTATGCAATGATTTTGTGGTGATGCGACTGCACACTGTGACCAGAGTAACAGAGTGGCATATTAATGATGTATGTAGGGAGTTAAATAGCAGAGCGAGTGTGAGAGAGAGAGTGAGCTCTGAGAACGCATTCGCTTGGCAATGTCAAAAGGTTGGCTACTGAGCTCATTTCACCTAGGGCCACGCCCACCACTTTGCACAGATTCATGCATAAAATTATAATAAATCATGGAGCGCAATAAATATGGAACCCACATACAAACACCCATCTCCCATCTCCCACTTTCATATCCTCTGCGTTTGCATGTGCGTGGGCGTCGATAAGCTGCTCCCACTCCCCACCGCCCGTCAGCCCAGAGAGGCATCTAAACATAATCGAAAACTCCGCTTGCTAGATGCTTTTACTTCTATTCTAGTTCATGTTGTTGTTGCTGCTTTCGCTGTCTTGTATTTAAATATAAATGAAAATGCTTTGCAGCCTGATTGCGGCATATTTTGACGCAGCCTCTGGGCACTCAGCTGAGACAGTGACAGACCGGTGGGGAACGGGGAACAGGGAACAGTGCTAGGGAACAGTTGGGGAGTAGAGAGCACGGAAATGGGGAAATATTTTCGCCGTTTTGCTTTTCTTTTGATATAATCACGTACAGCTTCTGGCCAGAACTCTCCAAAAGGGCTTCAAGTCTTGAGTTTAATGCGCCACAAAGAACACTGCGCCTTTTTGTTCTACGCCTCAAGTGTTGATGATGCTTTTCATGTTCCCATTCCTATTATTATTGTTGTTGTTGTTGTTGCTAAAGATACACTTCGCCATTGTCTGGTTGAAAAGTCACACACACACATGGTGACAACTGTCTGTGCTGCTCATAGTCGAAATAGATAGATAAAACCATAAAATCTCATCATTTCATGCCTGCTTAACACAAAGCAAGTGACACTTATGCAAATTCCACTTCGATTTCATGCCTGATTTGACACTGTTTGCCATCTAAACCTATTTCAAGTTGAAAATTAAAATTCAAATTCACAATATTCAATATTATAAAAGAAATTTTGGACCACTGCACTCAATTACTCTTATGATAAACTTAAGATATTCTCAAAATTAAAGAATAAAACATAAAATAAACAAACTAACATTTGGTTGCATTTCAATTGTATTCTGTATTTAAAGTTAATTTCAATTGTGATTTGCCTTCCAACAGTTAATAGATACCCTGTTACTTGCTTATTTGAGATTTATATTTTATAATTTCTATAGCTCACTCGATTATTTTGATCATATGAACACCTTCCACAAAATCTACAATTACATATACCATAATTTCTCAGATGTGTACTAAATATATTTTCATTTGTTTAATTTTCACAATATTTTCACTTCTATATCTACTATTTCTAATACAACTTTTAAAATTTTAATTTCTCTTTAATTTCTACAAAAAGTTTTATGTTACTACTAATTAATTAAATTTGTGTGATTTAATGAATTGTTTTAGCTAATTTTTTCCAATTATTCAATTATTCAATAATTTCGATAATTACTTATATCATTATTATCGCCTTTCGATACTACCGTTTTCATAAATTTAAATACTACTTTAATTATTTCTAATACAGTTTTTATAAAATTGTCATTTCACTGTTATTTCTGTGATTTCTGATCCTTTTTCTAAAATTTGTGATACAATTTTTATAATTTCTTTTAGTACTTTAACAACTTTTACTACAATTTTGATTATTTCATAGACAACTCCAATTGCTTTCATAATTTCTAATACTTTACTAAAGCCTCCAACTACGATCTGTGGCATTTTTGCTCATGATTTAACGATTTCCTCCATTATTTCTATTATTTATTGCTTTTTGTTTTCTACAACTAAATACATATTCCTACCATAATTTCTGCATGTAATTCAAGTATTGTTATAATTTCTATTGCTAATTCCATAAATGTTCTGTCAACCCATGCTTAATTGGCTTACAACACAAATATGATATGCTTAAACTGGTTGAAAGATATCTTATTGTGACAATCTGTTAATAGCATTGACAAACAAAGATTCGCTTGTCTCGAAGAGTAAAATAGAGGGAATGCGCAGTGATGGGTAAAAGTTAAACATGTCATGAATCGTGAATCTTTTGAATCTTTTTACACTCATAGCTGCCTTTTTCGCATAATGAGAGAATAGTGAATGGAGAGCACTACGGACTGGGTGGAACCTCTAGAGCCACCAGAAAACAACCATTGCCAAATGCAAGTCAAACAAATTTAAGTACTTTCATGCGCCATAAGAGCCACCTGATAGAAATCTTTTATTTGAACAGATCTCCCACCCCTTTTGAATGCACTCCCTTTCTATGCGGTGCAGTCTGGAAACAGCTTATGTCCGTCACCATTAGAGTTGGGGTATATTGTGTTAAAGAGCGGGAGTCGTGCAATATCTTAGATATGAGGAGTGTTTATTATAAGCTTGATTCCAGTTACTTAAAGAGCAGAAGCTAAGATGGATGTCAAACCTGTTTGGGCCTACGGGTTACAGGTATTTCATAGTCGTGATTTGAGTTCATCATTCATCCTTTTTTTCCACTCTATGAGTGCAAATACGGCTACTGAGGCAGCCGCTGCAGGCGAGCTTTTATCTTAGAGTCCAAATGCGTTTTACATATGGCTTTGCAGGGGGTATTTCAGGGGTTTTCCAGGGGTATCATGTGCGTCTTTCGTATCTGCGCGCTTTGTGCGATTTATGAATTAACCTTTTTGAATGAAGTCAACTTTGCAGTGAAGAGAAAGGCAACTCAGTCAGAGACATGGCAAATCCTTACAAATGTTGGCAGACATATGTGAGTATGGTTAAAAAAAATAAATATATATGCACGTATATATGCAGCTTTGCTCTCACTGCAATTGCACAAAGTAAACTCATCCTGAAAGCCCACCCCAAAACGGCAAACCCTACGATTCTGTAAATGGCGTATAAATAAAAAGCGTGCACCGTAGAAATTTACAGATTGCTTCAGCGCTGATAAATGGCATCTCTGTCTCGTGTCTTTGACGCGATTTCGTATGGAAGAACCAAGAACCCTTTTCCCTTATTTTTCTACTACGCTTTTCAGCATACAATTTCTACTGCATATCATATTAGTTTAACATTGTGCCGCCTTTAATTCAAATGGCTTCTCAACGCAACTCAAGTCAACTAACTGAGTGACTGACTGCCTTGAGTTGCCGTTTTGTTTTGACATAATTTCCACTAGCCTGGCAAAAGTGAATGCATTATGAATACCATTCGAGCATATTTGCTGATTGCATATAGATAGAATTCGAGTTTTGTCAAGTGTTTACTGACTTTGGGCCTCAACTGACATTTTGAGAAATGCGGCCAATTGTTCAAATCTTTTCCATAAATCAACATTGACAAATGCATTAAAAATATGCAATGTTGGAAATGTGTGTCATATAAAGTTTACACAATGTACAGTTTATGCAACTGTCTTTTTGTTAGAATTTAAACTCTTACAAAGTGTATTTAAGTTAAATAGCGAAATGAGAAACACACATTTTTACAGAATTTGTTTATGGTTAATATCCTCTGACTTGCTTTTCCGATTATATGAGTTCAAATCCGATTAATCGCTGCATGAGCTTAACATGCACACGTCTATATAAGTCTGTCTGTTAGCGCTGCAGAAGAGCTCAGTGCTATAAACAGTAGCTGCGCCTTTGCCTCAAATTTACGTGTTCCGATGTTTGATAACTTTCTTGATCATAATCTTACCCTGATGCGCTTTTCAGGATCGTTAAATATTGTTTGTCTCTTAACGAATGTAAAGTCACAAAACTATAAGTTAAGAAATACTTGAGCTAGAGGCATGTAAATTTTTGAGTTGTTTTCTTTTTGTTAAGAGGGAAGGGGGCGTGGCATCCAACAAATTACAATGACATTGTCTCTATATTGCATTTAGCAAATCCTTTATGCCAAAATTGGTGCCAAAAAAATTCATTGTTTTCTAGCTTTGTCTGGTTTTTAGTTTATTAAGGGTGTAATGAAGTTTCCATGGACTGAGAAAACATTTGAAATAATAGTTAACTGAAATTTATTTAGATAATTTCAAGTCTCAGTTCAACATTTCACTTAACTGTGGAAGATATTATCCGAAGTATTCACTGACATATCTTTAAAGCTACAGCTGAGAGTCTGCTTAGATTATGGCAATTATGATTATCACACATTCATGGCAAGCGACATATAATGAGTGCTATTCAATCGAGAGCTATTTATACTCACTTTCGTACTTTCTTACAGATTCACAGATATAGAGACTCAGAGTCATGCAGAGCACTTAGTACTTAACTTGAACAGCTGCAATGATAAGAGTGCGATGAGCTTGCAATTTACTAAAAGTATCTGTTCCAGTCGCTAATATTAATTTCTTCAACTCGGCGCAAAGTGCAAAAGTCATGGCAAGAAAATGAAAAAAGAAAACCAAAAAAAAAAAAAAAAAAACTAAAAGATTGAGCGAAATGAAGGGAGAGTGGGAGAAAACTCTCAAGAATCATAATCATTATGGAAGTAAGCGAAGAAACTCACGCGAATGTCAGAGTTAATGCGCTCCAATGTCAAATTCTGAAGAGACAAACAAAAAATGGTAAGATTTCTCTATACATATATATAGATATGGATTTGTGAATAGAAAAAGTGGGCCTAGAAAAGAAGCGAACAAAAACAAAGACTAGACATTTTATGGCTGTCATTGTCGGGAATAGGAATTGGTATGAAGCGTGGGGTTCAGAGTTGAGAGTTCAGAGTTTTCGCCAAACAAGGGGAAGGGATGGGATTTGTCTTTGTGTCTGGCGGTTAAGTGCTTTGACGCCTATGGCCTCTCGAATGCTGTTTTTTTGGAAACAATATCAACCATTGAGACAAGGGATTCCATTCACCCATCCTTTGTCAGCTTTTTCGATGTCTCATTTACTTTTTTTTTTCGCCCAACTCATAAAAATTATGTTGCAGTGGTTTTTATTTATGCTCCAACTAAATTTATGTCCCTATTGTTTGAATGTGCAGAAATTTATCTGCATTCTAATTCAATAAGCTGTCGATTTAATAAACCCGCATTACAGCCAAAACTATAACTCAGAGTGTCAATAAATTTGCTGTCTATTTGGTTTATTAGCTGCAGTCATAAGTGTTAAATAGCAAGGAGTAATATTGATTGATAAGGCAGTTATATTTCATACCCAGATTTGTTATATCTGCCCTCGACAATTCTTAAATGCTTTCCAGTTTATTCTGAGAATTTGTTTGTCTTTTTCTCTCGTTTTGTTGATTTGCATATCTCTATTTGGGGCTTCATTCTTTGGTTTGCTCTGTGTGTTTAATGAACTGCACATGAAGAAATTATATTTTGCTAAACAAGCAGGCAGTACTAGATACAAAGAGACAGTTAGAGTAGTCGCATTCGCATCCATGAGATACAGATACAGATACACACCGACATACAAATGCACAGTTTAATTTTTGCTTGTCAAGCTTAATTTGCGCTTCAATGCATTGTGTGTGTGTGTGTGTGAGGATTGCATGCACGAATGACAGGACACCATAGGCGATACTAGATACTATACTGTACTAGAAGAAACAGAAGCAAAACTTCATTCCCCAAAGCTCTCGGACGAAAACATCATGTCCGCCCAGTCAGCATTTGTTTTTTAGCAGGGAAAAGGGAAACTGAATCTCATTCTGCACTCGATTGAGGTTTTTGTCATTCTAGATTGCATGTCAGCAATGCAAAGCAGAGCTAAGCAAAATAAAACCAAAACAATTTAATTACAGTTTGTTGTCCGTACAGGGATTGCCATATATAACAAATACTCTCAGATATTTTGAATTGAATTATCAATATGTGCATAGAAAGTTTTTCTATATTGGCATTTCTTTTGATACTCTTCAATTGAATCGCTTTATTTCTCTCGAGCCGCAATTATATTTGTATACCCTCCGAGGGGCATATTGGGTTTGTGAAAAGTATGTAACAGACAGAAGGAAGCGCGGCAGACCACATGAAATATATAGGATTTTGATCAGCATCACAAGCCGAGTCGATTTAGCCACGACCGTTTGTCTGTCCATTCGTCTGTCTGTCCGTATGAACAAACAGAGCTGAGAGATGGTAGGAACTACAAGTTGGTCAGAATCGATCACATATTTACAACAATCTTTTTTTTGTCGATGCCACGCCCCATTCGCCCACAATAAATCAGACAATAAATGTTTTGGCAAATATCACAGTTTCTATAATACCTAGAGAGACCAAATTTGGCGTGCAGGCTGCTAGATGCAATATAAAGATAACGCCATAAAATTTTTTTATAATGCCACACCCCCTTTGTCCCAAAAATAGGGAAATTTTGCGTGGCTTCAGCTCACGAAATCGTCACAGTATAGTTTTGTAGCTCTGCACTGAATAAGAGACGAGCAATATCAAACGATCCTGAAAATTGCATTAAATTAAGACTATAATTACAAAAGTTGGTCATACAAAGAAAATCGAGGCATTCCCACGTGCATTGCACAGCTCTGCTACAGCGGTAGCGTCAGACAAGCAGCGAAAACGAAAAACATTGTGGGAGCGAGATAGATGCATGTTAAGTTCTTGCAGCAGTTGCTCCAATTTGAGCTCATATAATTGGAAGCGAAACTCAGAGGGTATTAATGCGGTCGGCATGCCCGACTGAAATTTTCTTTCTGGTTTCTTTTACTGCATATATACTCTAAACCTTACTAATAAAATAAAATGAGATATGAAAATTATTTAAATATATGTTTTCAGTTTATAGTTCATTTTAAGCAGTGCTGTTCTCAAAACTTTTTTATACTACCTACAGTCCACAAGTAGATTAAGATTTGTGTATCTCAGTTATATTCGTATTATTGAAATTTAGGTTGTCTTGCGGTTGATTTGAGGCTGCCAACAACTCCATTGGCTAATGCACATTCCCTCCTCAGGGGTAGGTGGGTAGAAGCAAGCGGTACTCGTGAGAGGGGAGAGGAGGGCTAGGTAGATACCCGCCTCTACTTGATATGCTATTAGCGATGCTGCTGTCTTTCAAAGCAGAGAATAAGATGAAATAACGCCAAACCACTAATGCGCATTGATTTTCACGTTTTCCCGTGGCATCATTTTCCATTGTTGTTGCTGTTCTTCTTGTTCTTGATGTTCTTGTTGCTATTGCTGTTTTTCAGCATGGCTCGTAGTTCATCTAATGGCAGCGGATGTGGTTAAAAGCATTTGCCCAGCTATGTACCTTTTCATAGACCATTAAATTTGCATTTGACGCTGACTGGCGCGATTGCTAGAACAAATTTCACTCATTCACGGCAAAAACTGCTCTCCTAAATATTTAAGCAGTTTGCAAGTGGTAGTCTCTGTGTGGAATTCATTCATCCTATTTGGCCAACAAATATCTCAAAATAATAAAGGCAAATCCATTCAAAATGATTAGCTGCAACATGAAAGTTGGTAGTCTATTCGAATGGATATATTGTGGAAGTGAGCTAAAATCTATTATAAATTTTAAATAATTTGTATGATGCCGAGAAATAAACACAAAATTGTTGTTTTTAATAATATTTAAAAATTATTTTATAATTTTTATGGAATAAATACATAAATATACATTTTTTTGCATATTTCATTATACATTTTCAACTTGTTGAAACCTAATATTATTAGTTTGATTTGAGAAATATATGTCTGTGCTGGAATCTTAATTCACATTTAAAACTAAAAGTAATTTAACCCTTTAATATTTAATTGCATAAAGTATTTATTTATTTTATTCAGCCACTCCGTCAATTACTTATTAGTCTCAATACTTTAAGTATATATATGTTTTTTTGTAATTAGCATAAGCTTTGCACAAACACAGCATTGCGAAAGTGTACCTTTGTATAAATGGTTACATTGTTAGCATCTGTTTTTGGGTACTCATGAATCATTCATGAAACGTTTGCACAAATGCAAATCGGACAAATCTTTACAACAAACAATTGCCGTTCGAAATACACAATAACGCGACTAAACAATGTAAAATGTTAAATAATTATTGGGAAAACTGCTGCGAGACCTAACAAAAACTGTGGAAACAATAACAGTAAACATTTATTTACTGTTTACTTTTCGATAGAATTTATGGCCTAATGCAGCTGCCATTCGCCCACTTTTCACAAAATTTCAAAATAAAAAAAAATTAAAATAAAAAACAATTTTATTTGTGTTTTTCTTTTTTAAAAAGTTATTCTGCTTGTGAAATGCGTTGAATTTTATGTTAAGCAGCGCGCAACAATTTACAATTCTAGTAAAAACACAATAAATAATACATTACATCGCTTTGGATTTTATATTTACTCATAATTGTCCAAACTTTACTAAATTAACATTTATATATCCGAGAAAATTCAGTTTAAATTATCGTTTCTTTTTTGCTTTGATCTGAATAAAACGATCTGCCCGGCAGAAGTTTTAATTAAGCTTAGGCGCTGTAATAATTGTCCATATTTTAACTCTTATTCTTCAAAATATATGGCTCAAGATAAATTAGAAAAAGTATGTGAATGGGCGTAAAACTGAAATATATTTAATTATAATTTCTATAGAAATGACAAAGTAATATGCTCAGGTGTAAAAGAATTCACAGCTGAACAATTGGGAAAGTAAATGTGTATGTAATCTGACAAATCATGGCATTAAATTAAATAACACCTTTTCAAGCCGAATGCCTGTTGTTGTTTTGATGCCTGCAGGAGGCGTGGCATTAAATTTGGTAGTAAACGAAGGAACGGCAACTCTGTACGCTGTTGGCCAAATGGCAATTATATTTATGAATGTACCAAGGGGCATTCTCAGTGTTTACTTCAAAGCAATTAAAAGCAAACCAGAACCAGAAGCTACAGCAAGAAACCCCAGCGAAACGAATACTTTATCATATTTGTCTGTGAGTATTTGCTAAGGTTTTTACTGAGAGATGTATGGAAAGAGAGAGAGAGAGAGAGTGGAGAGAGGGCAGAGAGCGGTCAGACATATGAAAAGCCTTGCAGTTAAATGGCCACTCAGGAAACGAAGTTCGTTTATATTGTGTCAGGATATATATATAGAGTAGTAGCTTTATGTTTGTGAATGCGAACGTAGAGTACTGAGCAATGGTAACTGGCAACTGGGAACTGTGAACTGAGAATGTAGAACAGTGCACAAATAACCTCGGGCCCATAAAAGAAATACGTTTACTATGTACTAAAATTGAGTAAATGCTGCCATTACTGGGCTGCAGTCAGTCCACCTCCTCGCATCCATTCCATTTCTACCTACTGGGCACTTGGCCTGTATGTGCCATGCTATTATTTTGAGTGCACACAACTTGCCTGGCTCAGCAGTAAAAAAGACAACAATAGAATAGGCCAAAGCACCCAGCATTCGAGCTTCAATTGTTTGGCAATAAATGTGATATAGAAGAGCTTTCTCTGTCTCTTTTACCTACCCACTATTTCTCTCTCGTTCTCTCTCGCTGTCCGTATGAATCGAGATTCACAGAGTTTGTCTGGGCATTGTGACAATTAATCGTTAGCACAGCATTGGCTAAAATCAATTATCGCCCTGCGACTGCTATGGATATCGATAATCGAATTAATCTCAGTTGACAGATACTAAATCGATTACAGCCCAGCAAGAGATGAGACAAAAGAATTTGTTCATAGATTTTAGGTTCTTTAGATTTAAACTAGTTAACAAACAAGTCAAATTTGTTGGTTATCATCAGCTGACTTGGATTAATGTTGCGTTAACTTGTATTGTAAACAGATTTATGCTGATTGGTTTCTTTGAAAATTTTTGTAGCATACTTTTTGGAGCTAAGTAAAAATACAGATTTCCCTATTGTGTTATGAAGACTGTGAAAAGAAATACTAAACTGAACGCAAAAATTATCAAATTTAAATCACCAAACATTTATTTGCAAAACATGCATTATATTCAAATGTAAATCAAAGATTTTCCAAGGCTTTCCCTAAGTAAATAATGCGCTTTAAAATCTCCCATCGATTGAACAGTTTATTGTAATCTGTTTGTAAGGACAACTAATGGAATGGAAGAATACAAAACCAAACCAAACTGAATTGCACTTTGCCAACCATATGCAAATTGACATCCACAAGAGCAAGAGATACAGATACTGATACACTTCAGGTGAAAACAAAATCAAAGTATCACAGGTTGAAAAGTGGCCTGAAAGTGCTTTGCTACACAAATTTGCACTTTTGTATTGTATGGCTAAGATACTACTTCAGTGACTACTCGAATGGTATAAAGTTGTGACAGAGCTGTAAGTGTAACTAATTATACGAAGCACTTTACGTTTTATTATTTACATATTGAATCATTCTTCTGTCGAATTCTGCGTTGAATTTAGCGCTTTTTCAGCATCCATATAGAACTGCTTATTGCGATTAAGTTGCAGAGAGAAATCCGACTTCTTAGCCATTAACATGTTGCTGAGAAAAGTGCGCTTTTCGGCCTTTGTCGTTTCGTTACTGGCCTTTATTTCATCTGCTCGACTGGTGGTGGAGAAATTTGGAGACGATGAGGAGGTAAGGCTTGCTGAAGTTCCTGACAATTGACAGATATCGTTATCGATATAGTGCTTGGTTGATTCCAAGTAATTGTTCGCTTCGGATATGCGCTGTAAGAACTTTTTCTTCTTTTGCTTATCCAACTGACGACACTTTCCCAACTTCTCCAACTTTGAGTAAATGTTATGCAAGTCTAGAAAAATTTCCGCAATATCCTCGCTGACAACTTTGGAGTATTGTATTTGAGAGTTGAGTGATTGTTTAATGCTTTCAAGCTCTTCCTGCAGACTCTCAATATAATGCAGATCTAGCAGTACTTTGGGAACAATCAGAGTCATCAGTGTATTAACATCTCCGAACTGCACTTTGGTCTGCAACTGGTCCAATATCTGCAGAACAAGACGTTCCACTTCTTTACGATTTCGCAATAGTTCATCACAATTTGCACTGTTAACTGTACTGCTGCTTATATCGAGTAGGGACTCCAACCTATTTGGAGTGCTTTCGCTCTCCGAAGACTGCAATTGTAAATCTGTGGATGTGTTTTCTGACATTCTCAAATTTTAAAATTCTTTTAACGGAAAATTTTTATTATTGTTTTATTTAAGTTATAGTTAAATAAGCAAAAAAATGGCATGTAAATAGTCAGGTCCTACTTGGATTTACATATATAGTTTATTGATAGAGACAATTTCTAAAACGGCAGCGAAACTCATAGTAGATCGCTTTTCCTTTTCAATGTATAGAACAATTTAGTTCTCAATCTAAGTTAAGTTCATTAGGAGCACATTGCTAAAATTTTATAGAAAATTGACTAGAAATCTTGAAATAGACAGCGAAATACCCTGTTTAAAATAGTTTCTGTAAATGTAAAATATATCCATCGAATTTCAAAGTATTTTCTGATAACTTGCCAATAATTATGAAATCTAAAAACATTTTAGTAAATTGTTATACAAATAAATATCATAAGTACTCAACTAAATTTTATAGTATGAAATAAATGACAAAATAGATTAAAGTGAACTGGAAAGTATAGTAATAAAGTTAAGCATCTGATAAAATTATATGAGTATGTTATCCTAATTGTTAATTATAAAATTATTTTTCCAAGGTATCTTAGCGTTGTGCAATCACAAATCCAGCTTTCACTGTAGTGCTGTATTCGTTTTGCAGCGGGACTCGAAAGGAATTTGTCTATTTGCAATTGCCACGAACGCTAAATCAATTGCCAAATAGAGAACTGCGCACTATTTCCTCTCTGCCAATTCCAAACTCATGCCGTTCGAACATATTTCGTAGCATTTTTATGAGGCATGCAAAAAATGCCTACGCACTGTGTGTGCACACTGTGAACAGTTGGAGGGGGGGAGGGGAAGTGGGAATTTATGTCAGCCAGTTGGGAGGGGGAAAATGGTAGGCAAAAGGAGGAGCACTGACGATGGCATTCCACGCGATGCTGGACGCTGTCAACAATCACGAACCAATTGTCTATAAATACCAGCAACGTAAGGCAAACTCACTCACATCGAGAGCCTGGCCTCTCCAGTTTAATCCCCCTATCTCTGTAACTCCCTAACTACCCAGTATCCCAATGCCCCTGAATTCCCCCTACGGACTATCCATGAAACTGTCCCCTGGACTGTTTGTATGTATGTGTAGTAGTACTGGGTGCCCCATTGCTACTTCCGTTCTGTTGTTTTTCATTACATCGCATGTAACTTCCGGTTTGTTAAAGCGACACGCACTGAGCGTCCCAGTCGACGTTGCCTCCTGCACTTCCACTCTCCCCCCATTCCTCGTTGTTATGGCTGCTGACATCCGTGCAAACAAACGAGCCATTAAACATACTACGAACCGAATGGCACTGACCAAAAACTCAACTTCCCCTCTTTGTATATAGCCCCTCTCTTTCTTCACCACCTCCTGCTTCTGCCCGCTGCTCTGTTTGTCCGCACGTTTAGACTGGAAATGACAAATTCACTGTAGGTGGGCTCTTGGGCTTGGGTTGTTTGTGCTCTCGGCCGCATTGCTTAACTCCTCCAACACGTTTGCGACTCGGCAAACACCATCATCAATTTCCGTGGGGAAATCACACAAAATTTTTTGCACAAAGAAAATGTTTGCTCTCTACTGCAAATCTACCGATATTTGCATGCCTACTCTTAGCTAGACATATTTAGGTTTAATTTCATAAAACACTTTTCTCATTTTTCTTTTAGTTCATAAGAGAGTAATAATAAATATATAAGTCCCACGGCTGCTATTACAAACTATTAAGTTCTGCTCAGACATTTTGTGCGTTTATCTTAGTTATGTTAGTTTAAAAAATATACAGTCAATTAATCGAATCTTAGTTTAGTATTACTATTTTTAAATACGTTTTTCTTACTTGTTTAAGTTTTAATCGCTATTTGTAAGCAGAAAATAGTTGTCTTATTAATATTCACATATTATACAAGCATACTAGTTAGCCAGTCTTTTAGTTATAAAAACTTACTTGTACTTTAAGATTAACTAAATAAATGTTAAAAATATTATTCAAAATGTCATTATTATTTAAGACAAATCATGGGAGTCAGCTGTCTGCTTTTCACTTTGAGAACACTAGACCGGACTCAATTTATCGGATGGCAAAATTGGCATAAAGGCGACTCATTGCAAAAATACAAGTACAAGAATAAGGAAAAGGCAAGGGATAAGAATAAGGATGAGTATAGGTATAAGGAGTAGCCGATTGAGCTCGAGTAACATCTTTGTCAGAGCAGTGAATGTAATTACTTTAATGTGACTATTTGCCAGTATTGCCGAGCTGCTTCTGCTGCCACTGCTGCTACAGCTACTGCTACTGCTGCCCATGGCCCAGATAAAGATAAACTTTTGCAATTACAACGCGGCGCAAGCGAAGCAGAAATACAAAAGCAAAGAGTTTCAGCTCGAATAGTGCTGACCAGACCAAGTTCATAGAGATTGTATGCAGGAGTGTGTATAAACGAATAGAATGGAAAGTGTGTTCGAGAGTGTAAAGCGCAGCTCGATAGCATCGAATCAGTTTCTTTTTAGTGCTTTTTCTTTGGAAAAGCGGCTAATTAGCCCGCACTCTGTGAATGGAACCCCGTTAGAAACTGCATACTTAAAGTCTCGTCACATAAAATTATGCTTACTTAAATGAACTCTCAAAGAGTTTAAGAACTTTCAAAGTCGCCAAAGCAACTTTAAATTGTTTTCTGCACAACAAAAAATCAACTCATCACTTAAAACAAAGAAAAAATAAAGGAAGCATATGCACAAAATTTAAGGGAAGTAAGAAATTATGTCTCGACTTTGGTGGTTCGGGCTACACATAAACTTTTGATGACTTTTTGAAAGTTTTACGTTCCGATGTGAAGCACAAATTACACGGTATTCCAACAACAAACAGTAAACTTGGCAAAGGCATTAAAACATCAACAGATTGCCCAAATTTGTATGACCCACAACATTATCCACGGTCACAACTTAAAGCCTCAATCAGACTTAAAAGATTTTCCAGCGTTCTAGTAAACTGAAGCAATATAAAGTGAAAGAAATTATTGAGAATTCGTATTGTAAGATGAAATTATATTTAACATATTCGTAAACTTATTGGTAATAAATATTTTAATATCTAACAAAAATTATTTTCATTACAACATAATATTTTTTTCACCTAAACTAAAAATATTTTAATTTGATCAAATAAAAGTAAGCATTTAGCTGCCGAGAAAATGTTGTCTACATAAACAATAAACTTTTTATTTTCTGAAAAAAAAATAGCATTAGTTATGGTTAGTAAGAAAATATCTATTGCTAGGCGAAAATTTATAATAACTCTTTCTTAAATGTCCACAGCCAAAGGGTAAAATCAGTGCAAAGTCGGAGGGTCCCAAGTGCAAAATAGAAAATTATGGATTGGGCAGAAGGAACTTCTTAATAGGCATATCTCAGAGACTTAATGCACAATCCTATGAAATACGCGAAGAGAATCGAACAATATGGCTAACGAACCAGAGCGAAAAGATTGGATTGGAAAGAAAACACATCCAAGAACTAGGCATAGATATAAATAATTTCTTTAAGCCTGATTTTAAAGTACAGGCAAGTCAACAAGTTTCGACTTGTATCCAAACTTGCCAGAGGTCGATTGATAATGGTGCAAAAGAAAGACATTCAGCTTACATGAGTTCCAAGCGTTTGGAACAATCAGAAGAATCCAAAGAGTACAGTTCTGCTATGAGTACCTTGACGAATAACAATACAACTTGCAAATTGATATCCAGCGAAGAAGTGAAGAATATGATAAATGCTTCCAAGATAAAGAAGTCAAAAAAATCAATCAAGCTGGCTAAAAGTAAAGAAAAATCGGGCAATAAAAAGAAATTAAATTTTATACAAATTCTAAGAGCCAACAATCGTCCAAAGCCAAAGATGAAGATACTATCCAGAGTAAATAACACAAAGGAGGCGAATAAAGTGGAAATAGAAGATAAGATTTCTATACAAGAGAAATATATCAAAATGCATTTGGATAATGCTGCAAATAGCGATATTTATACTTTATATGAGGGTAATGGATACAGATTTAGATCAAGGGTACTTGATACTATTTTTGAAAAGGAAGTAGGGGAAGAAATTGGAGTAGAGAAGGAGGAGGAAAAAGAGAAAGATATTTTGAAACAAAAATATAAAAATGAGACGGCTTCTAGCTTTGAAGACAGAGAATAATGAGAAAAGAAAACCAATGAATGTCAGGTATGATGTTGATAGATATTCTACAGTAGGAGAAGCAGATAAGTTAGAGATTGCAGATCAAGTTATTGAAGAAATTATAAATGAAATTATTGAGGAAGATGAAAACAATGAGAAGAACAAGCAACTAATAGAAAAATATAATCAGAGTGAGATGCATAAAAATACTGGAAATAAATGGAATAACTTAAAAGCCACTAAGGATAATATGCAAATAATGATAAATGATAAGCAGATGGTAAACGTTGATCTTGAAGTAGGGAAACAGAATAACTCTGCTATGAAATGTGATGGAAAATCAATAATGGAAGATAATGAACAGCAAAGTGATGATACTATTAAAGAGCAAGAGCAAAGCATTTATAAAAACGATAAAAGTAATTCGTTAATTGAAGAAAATCGGAACATTGAGTGTGAAGAACCTCATTTATTGGAAGGGGAAAATGTGCTAAGTAATGTGGTTCCTAAATTAGTTAACAATATTGCGGCAAAAGCAGACGAAAGCGAAAAAACAGTCGATTTGAATACAGAACAGGAACATTTTCTTCTCAAAGAGCAATTTGAAGAACCGATTTACTCCTTATTAGAAACTATTGGCTATACTGAAGATGCTATAATAAAAGCAATCATTGTTATATTGGAAAATTACATGATTCGAATCAGAAAGCCTAAACGTATTTGTAACATAACCGATAAGATTGTAAAGTCGTACAACACTTGGAATACTGAGAGATTGAGACAAATTATTGAGCTGCTTAAAAAACGAAATATGCGAAAATGTCAAAAAATCATAGAAAATTCTTCATTAGTTGAAGAATATAAAGTTGAAATGGAGATTCTAGCAAAGCTAAAGATCGTTCTTCAACTAGCTCTGTTAAGGAACAAAATTAACAAGTTTTTAGAATCTCGGATTGATCCGAATAACCGTATTTATCTGATTGAACTAGTCAATAACCTCAAGAAGAGCATAGAGTCTGATACTGTTAATGGAGAAAATATCTGGGTATACTACAATCTTGTGCTCCTTATGGAATGCATCGTCAAGTCCCATCATACTTTAACTGGCAATAAAGTATTAGAACTCTCTAAGATTATTAAGATTCGCAGGCAAGAGAATAACTTGTTGCATAAAGTTGCACAAAAGTATAAGAAAAATGTTAAACAAGTTGCAGTTGTCGTAGGGTTAAATGAATCAACTTCTATCGAAACGAATCAACAGACCTTTCATAGCCAATATATTCGTTGTGCCCTAACCAATCAGTTACTGCGATCCCTAAGCTCGACCCAAAGTATACAAAGAATCTCCTCTTCCAGTTCCCAGCCGATGTATTACAGCATGAGCATTATGCCTATTGAACTGTTGTCTCCCCAGGAAGTTAGATTTCTTCCTAGTGCTGTAATGGCTCAACGTTCAGAATTTGATCTGACAAAACAATTACGATTCCATCAGAACTCCTTCAATTCGCAATGCCATTGTTTTCATGATTTTCTAGCTTGGTTCTATGGCATTTTGCTAATTCCTTTAGCTCTCATAGTTGTTTTGAACTCACCCGAACTATTTACCGTTTTCGATTCATTGTTGGATAGCATAAAAAACGTTTTGGATTCTGCATTTTTATATTTCAAAATTTTTAATTTCTAATTTTTAATTTGTGTGCTATATTTATTTAATTTTCACACTTGAAATATATTTTTATAAATAAATTACCTTTTTTAAATACGAGAAAATTATGTAAAAATTATTAAAAAATTTTAAAGAACCTAAAGGTCTTACTTCAAAGTTCTGTTTTTGCAACACAAATGGTAATATTTGTAATTTTATGTTTTGATTATATTATTCGATCTAGAATATACAAATTAATTTAAACTTATAGCTAAAATAGCTGAAAGTAAAGTATTAAATTACAGTAAAGTAAAAATATACGGTTCAACTTTATGATTTAAAATTTAAGAACTCAAATTTACTATTTCCAAAGCACTAAAAACAAGTAAGGTATGAACAACTTTGTGTAGAGTTTCGAGGTTTTCGTATTTTACGTGTTGGCCAACAGTAAACACTTTCAGGCCGCGAATTGACTGCTAAAAAAGGGCCGAGAAAAACTGTTAAGCCTTTGGTCATAAACCATATGACGGCATGGCTTGGAACCAGCTGTGCTGATAGGACTCGAAGTAGGCAGAGAAAATAGCGAAAGCAAAAAGAAAAAAAGAACGAAAAGAAGACTTCGTCACACTTAAGAAGATTAACTACCAGTTTCCTTAGTTTCACACACAGTATTCATAGAGCTCAGAGCTTTGCAGAGCACTGCATTTCCCAAAGGGTTTTCATGGAACTACATATGTATGTATGCATTTTCCGGATTGGTTTCAACTTCTTTGCGCTCGCCTTGCATACCACAAGCCATAAGTACTTTGTCAGTTGGAGAACCTGTTAGATAACCCAAACACATGTATGTATCTATTAATACTTTTTAAATTGTATATATTATGATTTTAAAAATATTTTATTTAGTTTTGTTAGAGCTCAATGCTTAAAACACGCAATATTGAATACTTTGATTGCGTTGGATGTCTATCTGTGAATACACTCTGTCCCTAGTGTACATACTTTTTCAATTCATTTGTCGGATTCGACATTTTGTTTGGCAGCCAAAATGCAAATATCGCTCTAAACATAAATCGAAGCATTTTCAATAAATTCCCAAAGCGCAATCCCAAGCTACCTGTCTCACTCTCTCACTACTCCCTTTCTCTTTCCTTTTCAGTCTCTCCTTCTCTGTCTGTTTGTTTGAAAAACAGTAAAAAATTGTCAACGAAACAGTGAGACATGAGAACAATGAATTTCACTATTTGCAATTGAATGTGTACAATACTGCTGTTGATTTGACATATCTGACATCGAACTCGCAGTTTCATTCTGCATTCCAGCACTGAACCAGCTGTTTTCCTCTACTTACTATTGTCATTTTTTGTCTCAACAAATTGTAGCAAAACTGAATTAGTATTTGCCATTGCCGAAAAGTTTACTAAAAAATACATAATGGACTTGAAATGCCAGTTCATTTAATAGATAATAATAATATTAGGATATAAATATATTTTAAAACAAACTTTGTTTCCCCTTTCCTTAAGTTAATTAGTTAAATTAAATAAAATATAGCAGCTTAAAGCTGTTTAAATACCTCAAAATATGAAATACATTAAATTTAGTTTAATTGCATTAACGTGGTATAAACTTGATTTCTAATAAATGCGATGGACTGGCATCGAATAATGAAGAATACAAATTATACAAATATTGAATGTCTAGTGTACATTTACATATAATTTAAGATTAGTTGTTTGGAAATTAATTGCAAATTTAAGGATGCTTAAATGTTAATAAGATGATTTTTTAAAACTTGTAACTTAGTTTGTTATTTTACATTAAGTCTTTTTAAATTTTTTACATCTACATATATTAATAATTTTGAATATTGTGTTACAAATCTAAAAATATAAGCAGTCAGTTTATACATAGCCACATAAACACAGTATAAGTACAGTATATGAGCTATGAGCATACAATATCGTAGCCCTACTGGTATAAGCTAAGCATGGACACAAACCACTGGTCTGCATAGGTCGAAACATAAAATATTCATCAAAAATGTATTTAAATATTTAAAAAATTCATAATTTAAGTACTAAAAAATATATAATAAAGATTTTTCTAATTCTAATTGTTGGTATATTTTTATTGAATTTTTTTGTATATATAAAATTGTAAATTGTTTGCTCATTTATAGAAATTGTTAGAAAATATAAGAAAACGTAAAAGAATACAGAATGCATCTATCCAAACAAAAGTAACTTCAAACATTTTAATAATGTGTGAAAATTTCTAAATCAACTCAGGGCAATACGTAATTTATATTTTCATTATATTCCATTTGCTTCGATTTTTATTCTGAGAGACAAATATTATTTGAATTAGGTAATGACCTGGGAATAATATATGATTAATTTCAGATAGAATTCATTCATAGCAGTTTATGGCATGGCCAACTCTTATACACGCACTCTTATACAAAATGCCTTTTGCCGGCATTTGCTGTTACACTGGCTGTTGCTCCAGTTTTCCAATTGGATTTTGTCAAAGCTGCAAGAATTCATGTCCTACCGCAAGCAAAAACTTGGTCAGCACTGCAAACATTTTTCTTGTGCTCTCTTTCAGTTATAAGCACAGTGTATTCAGCGCTCTCTCACAGGCTGACACGCTCAGCTCTCAGCGGCAAGTTTCGGCTCTCTCGGAGCTTTTTTATTGAGGCTCGTTTATAGTTTGATTTGGCAGTCGGCGGGAGTCGTGTGTCGCCGTTGCCATCGTCGCCGGAGTCGGAGTTTATGTCTTCATTGCAGGGTCGCATTTGAAATTTATTTGCATGCCGGTCAGGCGGTCGGGCAGCTCTATAAATTAAACATAAATCAGTTGCACGGCAAATCATTTGATTTCATTTTGAGGGACCCTTTAACTAACCAAACCCCAATCTCCACCCGCCTCACCACCCCTCTCACGCTGAGACAGGACGCAATTACACAAAAGACGCGACTGTCACGTATTCCATGCATGGACAACTCTGAATGCCAGCACCGAAATTATTCGTAACAATAAACAACAACATTGAAATGCAACAATGGGACAGGTTGCCCCCAAACCCAATAAACCAGAACAAAAGCAGGACGAAAAGGACGAGCAGGACGCTGAAAACACACACAAACACAAAACAACAAAAAAAATACAGAAATTGACACAAAAATTGATAAGCAAATAGCCATTTAATGGACTTGAACTGAATAGCAAAGTGCTCGAAATGATTAGCCGCGAATGAGTACCCCTACTGCCAGCATGGAGTACCCCCACCATTCGACGGTTAAAGGTTTAACGTTTTAGCATTATGAAAATCGATAAGAAATTGAGCATTTTTAGTCCCCTGGCACGCACCTCGATAATATCCACTCCTCCCATCCCCCCTCTCATACACAACACACTCACATATATTTTACGACACATTTTCCACTAAATTTACGAGTTGCCATGCGAAACTTTAAAAGAAATTCGCGGACTATGTCAGACAGAAACGGCTAGAGTGTGAGTGAGAGTGAGAGGGAGGCAAACAAAACGCACGTGTGGTCGTAAAAAATCCTAAAGGGTTGTCTTGCTTCATGGGGCTGGCGGGTAAACGGGCCAGGGAACAACAGGACATCGGTTAAGGTAAGGTTAAGTTAAGTCATGTTTTTCGCCCCTTTCGCCTAGTCATGTATTGCGCTTTTGTACACGATTACGTGTATAGTAGTATAAGAATAAAAAGATTATTTAGAAGTAATGGCATTATTTTGAAATTTTGATTTTACATAAATTATTTTTCACTAATCTTGTAATATAATAAAATATTTTTTCTATATATTTAATTAGACACTTTAATATGATTATAAACAATTTTAAACTAATTAAAAAGTTTATTATCGTTTTATGTTCATTTTGTTAGACCTAGAGCAAAATTATTTATTGGAAATTTAACAAACATATTTCAGACATGTAAAATCAAAATTAAACTTTAATATTTTTTTAAATGCCTTAAAATGCCTTTAATAATAGGATTATGTAAACAAGCATCTATTGTATGAATTGCTTGCAATTAAATTAAACTCTTTACATACAATTCTGGCAAGGAGTATAAATCAGTAAAGTCTCAATTTTGCACTATATTGTAGAAAACAAAAATGATTTACAAGTATTGTATTTTATATTTAAATATTGCATAGATTGTTGTTGTTGTTGTTGCTGTTTTTGAGGTAATGCTGCTGTTGATGGCAGAGTACGAGTAAAATACGCAATAAAATCAAATGATGCTCAAAATTTTATGAATATTCATGACATTAAAAGCTCTTGAATTATTAACGAAGATTTTCGACTAGCAATTGCGCAGTGGAAAAGCCCTAGACTGACTACACACACACATACGCAAGTGAGTGTATATGTATGTATGTATACACCTCCCTCCATATTCTTCGGGTTAAACTGTTCAATTATGAATTTTGACAATGTCTGCAAGCAAAAAGGTGCAAAATAGGCGAAAAAGCGAAATGGTATGCAGACACTTGAACAAAAAGAGGAATTCACTGAAGAAGACTGCTGTTAACAACCCTTAAGTGGGGGATGTGATAAGACCATTGCAGTGCTGTGTGTGTGTGGTGTATGTGCCATCAAGTGTCATTGAAGTGAGTCAAAAGTGCAGCGTGCAACAAAAAGAGGCAAGTGAAAGTATGAAAATACAAACAAAGGCGCTGATTAATCGATAGAGATAAAGGCAAAGAGCAATCGTGTGTCATACAATTGAATGGCTCTAAATGGTGGGAAGTGGGAAAATTCCCAATGCCACACCACCCCCCGCCCCCTTGAAAACCATGACAAACATTGTCTGGGAAAAAGCTTTTGGGGTGGAAAACAAGTTCCGGTTCGAGTCTGCATTTGAAATGCAAAGCAGCTGACTGTGAACTCAATATTGGTAGTTCATGTCATCCATTGTCTAAATTCCAAAACAATAACCCAAGAAAACTCTTTGGTTTTTCCACAAGAACATCACCTAAATGAAAATGAAAATGTGCAAGAGAAGCGTTGTCTTGTGGTCATGCAAATGCCGAGCCAGAGCCAAAATACCAGACGGCTTTTTCCTTGTTTATCCTGCCAAGCACTAACACTTTTCCTGACTCAGCAAAATTAACTGTGCATACATACAAACACAGACTCACAGCGTTTTTGCTAAGAAAACCCCAAGCAAAACTAATTTATAATTGAAAATATATGTTTATCGAATTAAATTAACATAAATTCAGTTCGAATAGCTTCACAACATCTATATAATTATTATTTATTATTAAAATGAATTTAATTGCCAAAGCTTTTTAATATTTCTAGTTGTATGTAGATGTAGTTTTACATATGTAGGTCTAATTGTATTTAACTTCAAAACTAATGTCAATTAATTAAAACTTTTTGATTTTATTATGAATTAAATACAAATTTTTCATCTATACTCTTTGTAACAGTATCCGATTTCCTATTCGGCTCTACTATTGTATTTTTCTCGTTCCTTTGATTATTGTCAAATGAATTTCAATATATCAAATGCATATAATCATCCAAGTGCATGTATGAACGCTATTTAACATTCGCTCAATTTGTAGACCTAAAAACTATTATCGAACTAACAGTAATTTTACAAATATAACCAAAATAAACTTTAATTACTTATCAATAATTTTTCTGCTCTAAAATAAAAATAAAGTTAAAGTCTTAAATTTGAACATGGACTGCCTTGCTGCATCCACTTTTTTGTTGCAGTTTCCAGTTTCCAGCTGGCACCTGGTTCTTGCCACTTGCAACTTAACTCTTGGCACTTGGCTGCTAAAGCAAAATGAATGCTGATGACTCACAGATTAACGAGCCGGTTTGCCAGCCAAAGTGATGCGAAGTGTGAAAATGATTAAAGCTCAGTCGCCGCGGCATTCGAAAAGATATTGCGTTGGTCAGTTTGTTGAACACACGCTGGCGTATACTTAACATTTGTATATATAACTTTTAAAGTAATTAAACAGATACAGTAACATATGGGGCAGTCCATGCTATTCTTTTTAACTAGTTTTATTATTTGACTTTTTTAAGAGCTTTTATGGAAACAATTAATATATAGAGCGCTATACAAGATTAGTTCGTCTAGCTGATTGCATTTTATTATTGATTAATATTTTGAAAACCTGATAAAATTGGTGTAACTTTAATTTTAAATGCAAACTATGTAACATAAGGTTTATGTAGTTACAATAGATAGAGTTAGTTTAGAACTTTCTTCGGTATACAAATATTGATTTCATTCCCAAAAGTAGGATTTCTCTTTAACAAAGTTTTAGTCTTTATTAAGTTAAGAAAAAGATTAACTTAGCTATAATTAGCAGCTATTAAACAGCTAAGTAAAGTGAAAAGTTCAAAAGTATATTAATTCTTGTGAAAATCACAACGTGGAGTACAGTATGTCACTGGCGGATGATATATGAATTGAAACTTGAGAAAGGTTGTGCCCCAAAGGCTTGATAAATTCCAGGAATTGCCATTAAAGCTCAAATGCTTGAATTTCAGCAGAAATTCGACATCAGCTAAGACATGATTTAGAAGTGGAAGTGTAGCTAACTGTGGATGCTGTCAACTATTGCACATGGAACATACTGTTATATCCTGGAAGTCGTACTCATACTCGATGCAGCAATTATCATGATACTCGCACTGGATGTATCTGTATCTATGTAGCTGTGTAGCTGTGTATCTTGTAGCTTGTTATTCGCAGTGTCCTGTACTTGTGTTCATGTTGTGATTGTGATTGTGATTGCGATTGTTATGGAAACAGCACTGGTAACACTCATATCCCTTGGCTAAATCCAAAGCCAGCGAATGTCGACTGGCAACGTCGTTTGCTTGCTTCACTTTTCTGTTTTCTTTTTTATTTTTTTGTGTTTTTGTGCTTTGTTTTGATTTTGATTTTTTATGTTGTTTTCTGGTTCTAGTTTCTACGTGACGATGTTAGAATTTCGCGTCTGTTACACTCGATGGCTGACAATTTCAACATATTGTTGCACTTGTTTGCCATATTCCACTCCATTCGAATACCCATTTCCATTTTCGATTGTTTTTCTAGCATTCTGTCTTTGATTTTGATGCG
Source organism: Drosophila tripunctata (assembly GCA_035047385.1). NCBI lineage: Eukaryota > Metazoa > Arthropoda > Insecta > Diptera > Drosophilidae > Drosophila > Drosophila tripunctata. The sequence continues at coordinate 289,345 of JAWNPS010000010.1, forward strand.
CTTGTTGACAATCTCCAAATGAGCATCAATTGGCAGCAAGATGAAATTCTCGTCAATTGAAATATTGCACTTTCACTAATTATACACAACCGATATGAAAATTCAAAGAAACAGAACTTTCTTATAATTTATGGACCACAAAATAAACAACAAATGTTTGAAACACCTATTATATAATAAGTTGTAAATATTTATTGCTCTATTTTGCAACATTTTTATTTGTTAACACTTTGAAAAGATATGAGGAAAACATTTCTATAATTTGTATATGATTAAAGCACTTTTACCAAAAAGTTATAGTAAAAATTAAATCTTTGTGTTTTTCGTAACATATTAAATTGTTTCATAAGAAATCGACTTTTTAGTTTATTCCATATTTCCGTATAATATTGTTTTACTTTGATACGTTTTTCATTCATTTATTGTGCATTCAATTTGATGCTTTAATTTTGTGGTCGTCTTTGAGGTTCATTTGAAATTTATTAAAAATCCCAAGCACATTTCCGTCTTGCTCACACACGCAAGTCTGTCCTTTCCCCTCTCTCTCTCTTCGGGTCTCTTGCTATTGTGCTTTTGTTATTTGTCTCTGTATTTCTCCCTAATCTGTCACGTAAATTTGTAACGTTTTTCCTGCTGAAAATGATGAACAGGCATTAGATTTATTTATTCCACAATATAAATGCACATTGTATATGCCTTTGCCATGATGTACCCAAAGCTCGATCTAAAAAGAAAGCCACAAGAGAAACAGAAATAAAAGGAATAACAACAACAAGTGGGGGAGCAGTGAAGAGAAATTGGTAGAGAATCAATTTAATTTTACAATATCCGCTTTATACCTGAGCACAACACAGCGACGTGACCAATTTAGCCAAGTTACAAATATTTTGTTATTTATTTTGTAATGAATTCGACGTGCGGACATTCACAACACAAAGGACAACATTGAGAGCAGCTGTGTCCTTTTGCGGTAATCGACGTTTAAGCATAATTAAGTAATAATTTGATTTGTTTTCTTTCCACATTCTTTTTGCAAAGCCTTTTGTGGTCATTTCTTGCATCAAGCCTCGAGAATTTCCTACAACAAATTTGCCAACAACATTGTCCTTGACAGCCTTCAGACCGTCTCATGTCTTTAGTCTCGTGCTGCCTGTTGCCAGGCGTCTGTCAAGTGTTGGGTCTGAGGTAAACCTCAATTTGGGACATTGCTTTCGGTTTTTCGGGACGACGTGTTGACAGCTAGCGATGCCACATGACATTTGCAATCGACAAAGAGATTCGTAAATCGTAGCATACTTTCCAGAGCATTCCTTACCTTTTCCTGTTCTAGAACCTGTGCAACAATGTGGTAAATAACTCTAGTTCCGACTAAAAACTTACTGCTCAAATAATCTGAAGTCTCTGTAGTGTTGCGCTTTTGCTAAAATAACTGAGTTTATTGCAGTTTAAGGGAAGGAAAAACAGGGACCTTTATAAACGTTTAATCTAAGAAAATGTTCGTAATGTTTTAACTTTTTACTAATTAAAAACTCATTAAAATATGTAAAAAGAAAAGTATATAAAAACTTTATTACATCTTCAACTTTTTAATATATTTAAACATAAATTAAGATATATGAATAGTAAGCACAATTTTTAAAGGTTTCAAAAGTAAACTGCGTTAAGATATATATTATAAAACGCAAACAAATTATATAGTTGTTTATAAAAAATAAAACTGCTTTCTCACCGTTTATTTAGCTTTTGAAATCACAAGCTAAACGGTTTTAATCCACAAACACTGTGATGCGTTTTCCGAGTTTACTGTACTTGCATTACTCGCATAATCTAATTGAAAGCCAAGTTATGGCAACGCTTTCAATGTTGCCATTGTTTTTGTTGGCTGCTGCCTGTCACCTGCTAGGGCTAACACGCCCACAAACTTTAGAGCCGAGCTAAGAGCAACGCCCTTATGCAACGCCTCATGCACTTAAGCACTAAAAAATATATAAAGAAACAACAACATACACACCACAACCGGAAAGTGTTGCAACACACAATGTTGCATTGTTGCAACTAGAAGTTGTTGATTCGATTCTTGCATATAGAGAGTTCCTTAAGAGTTCCAATTATGACTATAAATTATACGACTAATTTTAGAAATGTAAGCCAATTTAGTTTTAATTAATTTCTTAAGTCAAGTGCTAAAAGCTAAGGCAAAACACATACAGTGGAATATATTAGCTATTTGAGTTTTCCTTCGGAGAACTCTTTAGGGGATTTGACAAAATAATTATATATATTTTACACAGTTTATGAATATATTTGTCTATCAATTTTATCACATTTTGTGGTATTTTTCTCATGTATCCTTAACGAAGTTTATTATTTCAATTACATAACATTTTATTTTTAATTTTATTTAAACGATAATTACAATTTAATTTTCTTTACATGTGTATATTTAAATACTTATTGTCTATTGTTCTAGATTATTTATATTTATACTAATTTCATAAATTTAATTTAATTTAATTTATTTCATACATGTAAGTATTTTCGCTATATTATTTATTATTACAGTAACACTAAACTTCTCATTTTATATAAAATATTATCACAAGTTTTATGTAATACTTTTCTTAGTTAACTTTATATATATATATTTTTTTGGTATTTAAAATATTTAAAAAACGCCTTTGAATGGCATTTTAAATTTCTGAAAAATGTTTAAAGCGATTCTGTCACGATTTTTGACCTAATGCCCCATTGTATTTCTTGGAAAGATTTTCAGGTAGAATTATGAGTTGAATAAACTCCATTTAAGCACATTGACAGCGCTCGCAAATGATGTGTGATGCAAATGTTGGCCAACATGCTTTGCAGTTTCTAAAAGCAGCTTTCACACACACACACACACACACTAGCACATAAAACTACTGTTAGCAAATCCAGCATATGCGAAACACAAACAAAACTAGAAATGGAAGTGAGTAGAAATGTTGCGGAAAAAGAGGAGTAGAAATAGGAGTCCATCAAAGAGCTGCATTTATCATACAGAGCTCAACGCATTGTTGAAGTAGGAAAAGTCTTTTGCTTTTCCTCTGTCAAGTTCTGAATTGTTGTTGTTTTTGCAATTGTTTCTCGTACAATTTTTGTAGTTGTGGACTAGTTTTAGTGCTTTGACTTGTTATTTATCCTTGGCGATTCGTAGAAATTAGACACTGAGGCTTTCCGCTTTGCAGCAAATAAATGTGATATAAGTACGATATCAAATAGTTTAGTTTAATTCTGTATTTGAAAGATATCCAAAAAAAGTACTGGGACAACGTCGAGTTAAGCTTACTACTTATAACAGATTTCGTAATTGCTACAACTATGTACATAATTTAATCTTTTGTAATTTATTAAATAATAAACAATTTTGTTTAATAGAAACAAAAATAAATTGTGTAAAAAGCTTTATTAAAATTGTAAAAAAGGCAAATAATTTGTGGTGAGCGTAGAATATCTTCAAAATTTGTTTGCTTTATGCCAAATGCATAACAATAATTAATAATAATAATAATAATAATGATGATGATAATAATCGTATTCGTTTAATTGCAAATTCAATAGATAAGAGCAAATTATTAAAATGCTGCATCGAATGTGGCGCCAAATGATTCAATTAAAGAAACAATTTGCATTTGCATTTTTGTTGTAATGAGAGCGTGACAACAACAACAACAACAAGAACATCAACAATTACAACAGCAAATAAATTACATTAAAATAGGTAGAAAACGGCACGTCGTGCGTAAGTAAAAAATGAAATTAAAAAGCAAATGGAAACAAAACGAGGTGAGTGTCAATTTAAGTTCATCAGTCGGCGGACAGTGTGGAGCCAACGAATTCAAATTATTTTCAATAAAAATACAACTGAACTCAACTGAATGGGAGAGGGCGGAGAGAAAGAGCGACAGAGAGAGAAAAAGATAGGTATGTACTGGCAAAGAGAAAACTGAATTCGCACCCAGAGAAAAACGCATTGGAATAATAAAAACACGCAGAACTCTAACCAAAAGAGTCCATTGAAATTTCGATAAAGTTGTAACATAAATATGAATTTGTAAACATTTCACAAATATCTAGTAATTACAAAACAAATCATATATTTTCTAATAATAATATAATTAATAATATTAACTAATTTATAATATTTTTTAAAATTTGTATTTACTATTGAAATATAAGAACTTAATTTGCATAAACCTAAAGTATAAATAAATAAATATAAATTTTTGATTTATTAATTTTGATTGGCTTCAATTAAATACAATATAATTTCAAGTTCAATCACTTCCAGCATTTGCTGTTCAAAGTGAGTGTATCATAAAGTTGGCTTTTAAGATAGGAATTCATACTGTTTGTTGTTGTTGTTATTGTTTCAGTTGGTGTTGTTGTTGCAGTTGCAGTTGCTGCTGCCTGTACAATTTGCATGTCAATGGGCAGCAATTCGTCTCTGGCAGGATTGCCCGCACGCGCCCTTCAACACCCGCCTCCATCCTTCATCAGCATCCATCAGGATATTTCCATATGTCAGCGTCCTTTTGGTCCATTGCAAGACAGAACGTAACATGGGATGGGACAGAACAGGACAGGACAAGAAGAGGGGCGGCAATTTGTTGTTGTCACTTTGCACCTGCCACACGCGCGCGAATTCACGTTTTAAATTCATTTAACCACAAAAATGTTAACCACAAAGCGTTAATGCCACGCCCATCGCAATTCCGCACCAGGATGCGATTGCTGAATTTAATTACTCAAGTGGCAGGCGAAAAGGCAAAGTGGCCGCCGCAACGAGTTATATGAGTACACGGAAAAATGCATTCGATTGTGGCTTGCAGTGAAATACGAAAGATCGTCTAGTTATTTGCAAATATAAATGTTAAAGGTTTATCGTTGTTCCGAACATAAATCAGTATAATTCCTTTGAAAATTTTATTAAAGTAGCCAAGGAAGTGAAGTCTAGTAGGAATATCTTTCAGTATTAATACTGTTAAAAATTCCAATCTGTTGATAAGCATTGGTGCTGCTTTGACATTGCATGCATTACAAGTTTCAGAATCTAAGAAGTGTTGCCTACTTTCGGGCTGTTTTTGAATTGCAGGAATATACTTAGCTGGAAACAGTAATATGAAGACTACTTAGTGAGGTTATTAACTGAATAAGTTTAATACAATAACAAATAAGCTTGAAAGCTGCAGTATCTAACTTTTATATTAAATAAATTAAAAGAGTTGCTATGTGCGCAAGCTTTACTTAATATTTTGGTAAACTGAAAAAAAAATTGTATGCAACTTAGTCTAGACAGAAATAAATACAATACTTTTTCTTAGATTATTAAAAACATTAAATATAGTAGGTGAACTATCACACGTAAAGATCATTGGAAAAATGGGTGGGCTATATGTGGTTGGCTTAACATTGTCTTCCAGATCAAGCTTATTGCAAACTATTTTTAAAAATTTTAAGCACCTTCTATAGTGCGCTGGTCTTATATTTCAAAGGAAGCCCCATGTAGGGACTGTTAATCAACAAACCATGTAGCTGTCTTCCCGATAAGCTAATGGTCGCTTGAATAGGATGTGCAAATTTTAACAGCGCTCTGCAAAGCAGTTGTTCAGTTAACACTGTTCGTCAAAAAAATTGTTGCCTGCTTTTCGGCTGTTCCCAAATTGAATTCTGTTCTTTCACGAAAAGTTTAATATACATTTCAAAATGCACTTAACTCTTCAATCTTTTAATGCTCGGAATTAGTTGCAAAATATGCATTGTATTTTAACTACAACAAGTTGAGTTATGTAATATGAAAATAATAACCAACTCAAGTTACTACTTAAATAGTACTGAGCTTTGCAATGTGCAAATTTAAACAAAGCGACTTTAATAAGCCTCAAATTGCTGGATGAGTCAAAGTTATTGACTGAATGAATATGTGCAAGGGTTTAGTAAATAGTTAGATATAATGCCAGAGAAATATTGAATGCTGTACATTGCGGTCACTCCCATAGGCCAAGAACAAGGCAATCGATAAACGAGCCCAGGCCAGAGGCACTTAAACAGTTTACCGATGAGTTTCCAATGCGACGCCTCCGAGTGCCAAGTTTTGGTCTATTGGGACAGTTACTTCTGGCGGAGTTTCAGTGGCAGCTGCAGCTGCCTGCAGGCGTAGAAGTTCGACTAAAATATTCGATTTTTGGCACTTACCAGCCAACTCTTTAAATATGCATTATGCTCCTTGTGAAACATGGCCATCACACATACACCAAGACAGAGACAGGGACAGAGTCAGAGACTGAGTTCAGTTGCAGTGCCTAATGGCACTTAAGCTTAGGAATCTCTTGCCACACACACCTGCTTACACGTATATATAGAAATATATGTTATATATCTAGTATATATAGCTTGCACAGGCTGAGTACGTGATTCGTCGTGGCAGCTTTCGGTCTGTTTGCCATTTTTGCAGGTGCAAATGCAAATTCAGAGGCAGAATGATTCCGTCTATGGATGCGTCCTACATAATTTATACGCACTGTGCAACAACAAATTGTGGCAAGCAGACGAGTTGAGTTTTCTTTAACCAGAGATCAACTTTAAGTCTGCTAACTAGCTCTTGTGCAACTTCTAGTCGAAATTGTTACCCTTTCATTTAGGCTGCCGTGTAATGTTTACATCAATAAAACGTCTAAAGGAAACTTCTTGACAAAACAGTCTGTAAAAAAGCATGCCGCCACAAAAGTCCGTGCTGCATTGCCGCGAGCTGCATTAACACAATCCTTGTAAATAAGCTTTTATCCGCTCTGGCACACGGACTCAGACACATTGTCCAAATCCAGGCTCTGTTTTTTCATCGTTTTTTGTTCCATTTTTTCGTTTTTGTATCATTGTATGCAGCGCATGCAGTGGCTTTTGTTTGAGCAACAACAATATCGCATCTCACAGTGCCTCAAACGTGCAGCATGGCGTATGCGTAACGTACGCCCTTCTGTCTCGAAGGCTTTTGTGTGTGTGTCGGTGACGGTTGTGTTAACGGTTGTAATTATTGCGCCTGCTTCTCTCATATACATGTCTGCCACTGTTCTCCTATATGCAAAAGCAGCTGTTTAATTTTCCTTTCTTTTCTCTCTGTTCGTAGTACTGCTTCTTTTTTTTTTTGTAGCTCTTTGTCTGTGCTAATTAGCACAGTTTGTGGCCTCTGACTTGATGCAGAATGGAGAGGCTTGTGCTACTGTGCTTGTCTGTGTGAAGAAAGCGGCAAACTTGCAACTTGTATTGTTGCAGATACGTTGCACCAGCTTGTGGCTATAATAAACATGGGGAAAAACAAAAAAAATATATATAAAACATGTGTCGAGTTCGTTGCTCTCCATTTCATGTGAAGGCAGCCAAAGAAAAAGTAATTCAATAGTTTTTTCGGTATTGGATTAGATTGTGGTGTTAAAGTAAAGGGATTACGAGATGTATTCAATGAAATAGCAAAAAACATATCCAAATTCCCTATAAAAACAATTTAACATTTAACTCAATTATGCTTTATTTATTTAATACCATTAAAAAGCAATCGACAGAATAAAACATATAAAATTTAAAACACAAATGAAAATCAAATTTTTAATTGAATTTATCAAATAAATGCTGGATAAAAAAATTAAAGCATTAAATATCTACTAATTTCTATTTCAAAAATGTTAAAATAAACTTTTCTAAATAAATATTCATGCGTATTACAAATGCCTGATAATACAATATTGTATTAATATTTAAAAAAAAAACAAATAGCACATATTCAATTTCAATCAGTCAACAAAAGTTTATTTTAAGCATTTGCATTACACATAAATTGCTGCATAAATAAATAAAATTTTCGTATTAGTCAAAACACGACAAGTACTCAGAAATCGCTTGAGTAGATGTGAGTAGATTCACAATGTATTCATGTAGTCGTATACTTTGGCAGTAATGACCATAATGTAATTTAGTGCCGCAATCAAGTGGTTCTCAGCTGCAAATGTTGTCCTGCTAAATGCCTTTCAAAAGTTCTGTACTGAGCGCAGGACATACTGATGAAGGGTAACAAACACAGTACAGACCGCACTCAATAAAGTGATCCAAAACAGACCGAGACACTGGCAGATTCTGTCGTAAAGCCAACGTATGCAAATTTCGTATTCACTTTGCTACCAACACACAGATACTTGAATGGATAACATAGATAGAAACACAAATGTCCTTTCATTCACACACACATATGTGCATTCATCATCAGCCACTTCATCATTTATACATTGTATTTGTCTGTGTTGCTCGTTGATTTCAACATTGTTGATGTCGTTGTTGTTGTTGCTGTTGCTGTTGTTACATTTTTTAGTACATAAAATTGCTAACATTTGTTGTTGTCAATTTAGGATACTACATAACTCCAAATGACATTTTGTCCCCAAAGTTTTGTTTTTTTTTTTTTTTGGGTTTTTAACATTAATTGATTTATAATTTGTCAAAGCGAATTTATTTTAAATTAAGCATATTTGTTTTTCATAAATTACATAGTATTAATTATTAATTGTAAATTCTGATTTGAATTAAAGCAAATTAATTTTAGTAACACATGAATTTTGCAATTGTACAAATGTTTTTTATAATTAATCCTAATTAATTCCATTGTAAAATGTATGTTTCAGGCTGAAGGAGGCGTGGCAGACCTCATAAAGTATATATTCCTAATCAGCATCAACAGTCGAGTCAATATTGCCATGTCCGTCTGTCCGTATGAAAATACAGATCTCAGAAATGGTAAGTCCTTCAAGTTCAAAGTTGGTCAGCATCGAAAACATATAATAGAAATCGACGCTAAGAGGCTATTACACGGAACTTTATAGTACTTTTAGACTATATCTTTATCTAGATAAAAAGAAATTCAACTTTATACTCTATAGTTTTCGTTTGCAGTTGTGTTTTTAACATTTTTTTAAAAAATCCGTATCATGCTTTTACCTTCTCATTAGTCAAACTCTTGCATGATTAGGCTTTTAATGCTTTAGTATCACTATTTGTTTTGGAGCGCTTGTTTTAATTGCAATTCATTTGATTTCCGAAGAGAGAAACTTTAATTTATAGCTACCATGGCACCTGGTGGCTTGTCAGATTCCATTTTCACCTCAATTTCCGACTGCCGGTCTCAAAAAGCAAACGCAGCTCATTATGCAGTCTATTTACAATATGCTTAAGCAACCAGTCTACAGTTCTCTGCCCTCTCTCTCTCCTACTGCTGAGTGCATTGTAGTGCCACTTGCTGGTTCACCAACAGCACCTAGTACCTCCTGTACCTCATGTATCCACCTGTAACCACCCTCTCTCTCTCTTGTGTGCTGGAAACTGAAAATTAAAATTACTTTGGTTACGTCAAATAATGTTGCCTGTGGGTGCCAAGCGAGCGGCTGGCAACGTTGAAGGACGTAGATGAGATGAGGGAGGACATCATCAGGCTGCATTCTGGCCGCATCTTCCAGCAGCAGCAGCAGCAGCCAACAATTTATAGTGGCTGGAAAATAAAGTGCAGGTAGTGATAAATATGACATGACCAGCAAAAGCAGCAAAGGAGCAAAGCAGTTTTGGACCACAAGGAGCAGCAGTAGAAGGAGGCAGAAGGTAGAAGGCAGCTGTGGTAATATTTTTAATTATGTCATTGCAGACATTTCCTTTCAAGGTGTTTAACTGCTTGACAATCGCAAAAGAGTTGTCACAACTTATATTACCTAGATTTAAAATTAGTACAAGTGAAGTCACACAACTAATTTGATTACGCATTTGATTTAGAAATGCTTATAAATGTATTTTATTTAAATTAGCATTCTTTAAAATTAATCCATCATTTATAGCTTGTTTTAGAAGCATTTTCCTAAAGTTAGATATCAATTTGAAAACAGTTTTTTGGTTTTGATCTAATTAAATACACTAAACTATAAGTAGTATATAAAAAATATGTTACAAAAAATACTTTTCAAATACTTCAAAAGTAAGTTAATTAAATTCTTAAATAAAGGCAAATAAAACCAACGCTTTATTTAAACTTTAATGGCAAACTATTCAGCAATTAACTTGATTATTCTTTTATAAAATATATTCTATGACAATTTTTAATATAATAAAATGTTTAAATTTAAAAGTCTTTTAGTTTAGTATTTTTAAAATCCTTTTTAGATAATGTTTAATATTTCAGACACTTTGTTGCCTTTGGCACGGATCAATAAAATAAAATGTTAATTAAATCAAATTTGCCTTGTTGCAAATTTAGTTTATATATTGATTAATTAGATAATGTTTGTGTTTACCAAAGAGGCTTTAATTTCTAATTGATTTACAGCAAAATATTAAACGATTACTAGTTGAGACAAAGCCACAATGAATTGTGTCCATGGGCTGCATAAACAAAGCTTCGTTCAATAATTTTCATTGTTATAAATACTTAAACATCAATGCATATTTATAAATACATTTTGGCTAATATGCAATAAACGTATCAAATGGTTTGAAAGGCCATTTAGCCTAAGTGCTTTAAAGTCCTGTTCTATTCAATAACTAGCAATTTCTTTTTTTTTTTTGTGTATCCAGCGGGCATTTCAGTTGCAATTATTCGGCTTAGCACTTTTGTCGATTGTAAACAGTGAGAAAAAATATAGAAAATCGAATTTTCATAACGAGCTTAAAATATTTTCATGTAATATTTTATGGTAATTTTATGCAATAAAAGTTGAAATGTTTGTCATCAATTTCCTTAACTCATTTTTCATGTGCACCATTGGCAAACGTGAACTGTGACCCCGTCGAATTTTTGCCTCTTTCCTTTCCCACTGACTTAAAACGAACCCAACAAACGGCATCAAGGAGTTAAGAAAACTTACTCCTATTATTTCAAACACATTGCACTTTCTTTTGCTATCTTTCAGTTGCCAATTGCAATGCTACCGAGCAATTTACAATTTAATTAGGTGTATCGTTTCTTGGTAAAAATCATATGAGAAATTTTTGATCATTGACAATTTTATTCAATTTGCAATATTTTTCAACTAAAAGGAATATACAATGATTTTTATTTAATGTTGAATTTTTAAATAGATAATTTCTTTGAAATTTGATATTTATTACGAAAATAATGAGGAGTTAATCTGTAAACTAAATTCTGTAAATAAATTAAGTTAAACTAATATTTTAAAATTTTGCCCACAATAAAGTGCACCCTGTATATGTGTGGATGATAGTCAGTTCAAGTGTTTTGCTTTGCCCAGATCTATGCATTTTCTTGAGTTAAGAATTTTTACGCGTTTCTTTGGTTTTATGCGGGTCTAATGTGATTTTCAGCGCATAAAAGCGATAAATCTAAGGGGGCAATGAGGGAATCGAACGGAGGCGGGGTCAAGGGAGACACTTGGCGTTTTCGTTTTCAGTCGAACAGCGTACCATTTTTATGTTCCTTCGATGGCCGGGCTAACGAGGCAGTTAAAAGGAAGCACCATAGCATTTTTGACGCCACTGCAATCGGCTCCCATTAAATGCACATTTTTGAATCCAGCCAATTCGATCTATTTTTGATTTAAAAAAAAAGAGAACAGTGGAAAGCCATAAAAAACATAACCGAAAATGTTGCGCTAACAAACATTTGCATTTGTTTATGCTGACAGATTTCTAAGAGGAGAAAAAAAAAAACAAAAACAAAAAAAAAGTTACCCAAACTTAATTGATTCTCATAATGGACATGTACCTCTATAAAGCGATATTATTCAGTCGATTCAGTTAGCAAAAGGAATAACAAAATTAGTTAGCTACTGTAACAACGACTGCTTAATACACTTGCTAATATCTCAATTTAATTTCTATAGAATTTCATTAGCAACACAATTTATTTAAAAAAAAAATTCATTTTAAAATAAAGGAAGCTAGATTTTGTAAACTATATATACAATTCAGCACAAGTTATAATTTATTTGTAAAGTCCCAAACTTAATAAAATTGATAAAGTGCTCTACAACAACTATATGATCAAATTCGCACATAGAATTTGACAAAAAAAAAATAGAAACACTGCCTCCATGGCAATTGAAATTCATTGAAAAAGCAATTAGCTGAGTGGTTTTGTGTAAAGCGTTGTGGGCGTGGCAGTTGCCGCAAAAATTCACAACACTCTCTCAACAAAACAATAACAACAAAATATACAAAAAACGGAGAACAGACAAATATTTTTGCAAATCGAAATTTATTTCAACCTGTCAACGTAGACATTTAAACATAACAAGCATAAAAACAAATGTCAAAAGAATTTTAGAGCCAAAATAAATTGAACGAAAAATATTTATATATTCGCAATATAATATTAACAAACTATCGAAATTTTCGCATTGACCGAAAAAGAAATGAAAAAAAAAACAAGTTGTATTTACGATATCTTTTTAATTCTTAGATTTTCAGACTCGTGTACATATATCAGTAGAATGATGAACTACATACCATGAAATATTTAACATTTTGAATTAAATAAAAGTGTAAAATGATTTTCAAAACAAACTATCAAAGTTTTGTAAAATCCTTGCTATAGAAAAAATGTGCTGAATACTATTGACTTAATTATTCTTATTATTATTCCAACTAAGTATATAAAATTTCAAAAATTATTGTTTTAATTTTTTTCCACTATTTATTTTCATTTAATGAGTATAAAGCCCATGGTTGATGGCCCATGATTCTAAGACTTAATGAAGATATATCCAGCATGCATGTTTTGTTAGTCTATTCGCTTTATCAAGGACTTTGCCGACTATTTCACATAGTACATTGAACAGGATGAAGGAGCATAAAATATGCATACGCATACCAGATGCGCTATGTCTTGGTCCAAGTTTGAGCCGAGCGTTGAGGCTGCTTTTGGTTTTGGCTGATACTGGGGATGGCTGTAGGATGTCCCGACATAACAAGGACAAGAAAACAGCAACATTTATTATTTTTGTTGGCAAGGCTTTTGCCCAAAAGCAAAGCAAAAGCGTAGCGACTAATTAAACTGATGAGAGACAATGCCTCATGTAAAACACAAACAAACGACAACAGCAACAGCAAACGAGGCCAATGAAGCTGCTACCAAATACTAACTGTTCCTTTCCCCGCAGTCTCTCTTGTCCAAAAACCAGAACACTGTTGTATATAAACAACAACAACATTTCAGAGTTTTGTCTTGCTTTTTGTTGCTGTTGTAACAGCACATTTAAACAATTGAACACACATATGGTCAATGAACGCAACAAGACCAGGCAGATAGCAATGCGATTGAGAGAGACAGAGAGAGAGATTGAGAGAGCTAGAGAGAGAGAGAGAGAGAGAGAGATGGAAGGAACTGTGACAGCTGCCCCTCTGTACGAAATGTTGTCATGGCATTTGCACAATTTCCCACAATGAAAAATAAATAGGTGCAGGATTCATTAGGATTACAACATCGCACAACATACTCGTACACACCCACACCCACACCCACACACACCCGCACATCCATACCGACAGACAGGTATCCTAATACGAATATGTGAGCACTTGCCATTTTGAGTGATGTTTCGGTAGTCTATTACTGATCCTTGGGCACAACTGATGTAGCTAATCATTGAGTATATCTAACAAACAATTGCACACGTTGCACGACATGAATAGACATGATGGCAACAGTTCTCCATCAACCATATCTTTCAGAGAGAGCGCAGCGAACGTTGAGTCGATATGTAAATGTGATTCCGGTTAGGTGTCTAGTTAAATTTGAATGCATTTTTGGAAAAGTATTAAAAATTGTATTAACAATTTTTTTGATACATATATTTTTAGAAAGCATTCCGCTCATTAACAGATATAATTTCCGTTGAATTAATTATATTATGGGCGATGGGGGTGTGACATTCAAAAAATTATGATGACATTGTCTATATATTCTATCTAGCAACATGCATCCCAAATTTGTTGTCCCAAGGTTGTATACCTACTAAGATATTATCCAAAAAGATGCATTTTTCCTATGGATGTCTGGTTTTTGTCATCAAACAAAATAAGATTTATTATTATTCTTTTATTGACTGACTAAATATGTGGTCGATACTAACAGAAATGGATATTGTCGCTCTTACCATCTCTGTGATCTGTTTGTTCATATAGACAGACAGACGGACATGGCTAAATCAACTCGGCTTGTGATGCCGATCAAGAGTGAATATACTTTATGTGGTCACCCCTCCATCTGCCTATTCAATACTTTTTATGTAATTTGTAAACATAATACTGACATATAAAAATGTGTACTATAAGTATGCGTATAGACTCTTGTAATTGTCGCTAATAACTTCTGGTCTTCATAAATATGTACAAATATGCAGTGAGTATTTATTACTAGAAAAATCAAATGATTAGTCCGAGTGAGTAGCATAATGTGATGATTTTGATATTTTTAAAATGTTTTGTACCTCAAGATACTTTTTACCTTTATCAGTTATTTTAACGTTGATGCTTTCCAGTTTGTTAGATACTTAATGTATACTACAAATATCGTGTCGCATTTTACGTTTGCTTGGTGTTAAACTCTCTAATTAGTTCTCTGTTTGAGGGTTCAAGATTTGGGGGTCCGTCACTTCAATGTTTATCTCCAAAATTTGTCAGTAATATTTTACGCTGCAACGCCTTCTCATTACATCCGACTCTCATGGCTGGCTGTCTTTACCTGCCTACAGTGCTGTGCAGTTTGCAGTATTTGCACAACAAACACAACAACAGCATAAATCTCTCATTCGCAATTTTGTGTAAATAGAAGAGTTGAAAATGCATTCATTTGCATTGCCAACAGACGCAGAGAGTCAGTGAGCGAGAATAGAAGAGAAGAGAGACAGAGAAAGGTAAAGAGGAACAGGTTTTCTGCCAAAATATTTAGCTAATTTATGAAATGCAATTGCAATGTAACGTAGTCAAGGCTTATATATATATGTGTGTGTGTTGTGTTCTGTGTGTGTATGTCCCTGCGTATACGTAATACGTATGTGTGCAAAAAGTCTTTGACACATGACAAACTCGCAGAGCAAACAACGTGAAAAGTGCCGACAACGACGCACTTAGCGCTGTTTGCTTCGTTCTCGGCTTTGTTTTAAAATTAAAATGCATTTGGACAGAAACACATTGTTCGACTGCTAAATACCCTGTAATTCGAGTAAATTATTGATATGTATTAAAAATAATATATGTAAATGTTCTCAAATAAATATTAAATAAAAGACGCATTAACATATTCTAAATTGAATTAAAATACCAATATTACATTTTGTAATTTGTTTAAAACGTATAGTTATATAGCAATAATTTGTTAAAACTAGTTATATATTATGTATAAATTAAGTATAAATTTAATATAAATATTTTCCCCAACACTAAATATTGTTGTTTTACTCGTATTCAACAAAATAATGTATTGAATACCTTATGAAATTGTATATAAGCATGTTATTTAATTTTTCACTTAAAATATTTTATTAATTTTTGTTAAAAATATTTTACTATTAATATAAATTGTATTTAGAAAAAAATTTCACATAGCTTAACAAAATTTAGTTTTTTTATTTACATATATTTTTTATTATTTAAAAATTAATTACGAAAAGTAAATAAAAAGTATACTTTTTTTATGTTACTAATTCATACATTTAACAAATAATTTCCTCCAAAATTTTCTTTGTAAAAATTGCTTGGTTTATTTGTGTTTGTTTTTCCACTATTAACATAATATGTTATTAAATATTATTTTCTCTACATTTTTTTCATAGCCACATAACTTACCACGCATAAAATCGGTAGTTTTTCACTGAACTACGAAGAAAATCCCTTACAGATCGCGTCTAGTTGATATACGTATATTTATTACAAGATATATAAAAATATATACATATGCATATATATATAAACGGACAGCTGAAATTGTGTATTGTGTTGGTCCAGTATATTATGTATAATATCGTTGTTTATATATTGCATAATAGCAAACATAATTCATTTTCAAAATCGATTTACCCGTTGTGTGTTCGCTTTTTATGCCGCTGGCTGCTTTGACGCTGACTGCGACGGTGACTGCAACGCTGGCGTTGGCGTTGCTGCAGTTTATGAGTTTATTGTTTTCACTGCTTTCAGCCATAAATATTTGCAAAGTGCTTGTAAAAAACAAAAGGTAGTGCCGGAACACAGAGAGAGAGGGAGAGACAGAGAGAGGAAAATGGAGGGGTAAAGGGGGAGAGGACTGGCCAAAAGACGGAGCGTTAGCTGGTGTTGATGATGGTCAACTGCAACAAAAGATTGGTAAGAGTTATTCGGGTGTTGCCAACCAATAACTTTGTTAAATGCTGCTGCCGGGCTTTGTTCGTTTATCGTTGCTTGTTTCGTTATTTCTATATACCCTATGCCAAAACTATCTAAAGCTTGCCAAGAGTATATAACATTCAAAGTCGTTTTTTTGATCAGTCAGTATTTAAGAATCTCTGGGATGGTAAAGGTTAGAAGCAACCAACTTGATATAAAGAATTCCTTTATACTGTTAGGTAAAAATTTCTCTAAGTATAATGAGGTTTTCTTTAAAAAAAATTAAATTAATTGTAAACATTTTATATGCATTAAAAATATTTTGAAATATTTCAAACCATTTTTATTTTAGTTAAACATTTTATTTAAAATATATTTTTTAGAATTCTAAAATTAAATCATTGCTCTTTTTCAAAAAGCTTGGTTTAAAAATATTGTTTTAAATGCTGGATTTTTGATTTTAAATTAGAATAATTTTGTGACTTCTACTTTAATATAATTAGATACTTATTATAAAAGTGAAAAACTTCAAGTAGCGAATTTAACAGCACAGGGCATTGTTCGGTTGCTAAAACTCTTCTCAAAATTACTTTGTTGTTTTTATGTAGTTGTTCACTGTGTTGTTGTTAGCCGGGTTGAAACTTAACTTATAGTTTGCATGTTGCGGCATTAATGGAGCTGAAGAAATTTGAGTGCACTGGGCCAATGGCCAAACACAAACACAAACACAATATACACACTATTTTCCCTGCCCAACCTAACCTTTTGCTCTAACTTTTTCATTTGCCATTCTACCAAGTTTCGAAATCAACCCAAAAATCAAAAATCAACGACCGCACCGAACACAACAAAGCGCAGCCAAATAAGAGACTAAATCCATAATTATCCAACAAACGGCAATCAAAATTGTATTGATAATTTGAGACTCTCCTCGTTGCCTCCACTCTGCTGTCTCCCATGGAGTTTCTCAGTCTCGGCATTAAGTAGTCGTAAAATATTGGCTTACCGTTGCGAAGCGGGCTCGCTGGCGCCCTCTATCGTCAGCACCTTACCTAGCGTGGCGCTATAAAATTTAATTTATTTGTCTCTAATAATTTCCCATGGCAACTGTTTGTTCAGTGGCCTCCTTGTTTCTTGCTTTCACCCATGAAATTTATCCCCTCTAAATGGGTGTATTAACTGCGTACAACAAGTTGAGATCTATCTTTAAGGATGATCTATTTAATGTTATGCTTATTGTGTACAACTTTCATCTTTATCGTTTATACTCCTTCAGCTGCACTCTTCTCTAAATTTTAAAAAGGTCAGAATTGAACTTGAATTTTTAATACTAGCATATTAAAATTAGCTTTTTGATTTTATTAACTGACTTTTATCAAAATTTAAGTTCATATTCTGAGAATCGTGGCGGGAAGGAACTCACTTGATCTGCGTCTATAGCATAAGATAACTCAAATAATTTTTATGTGAAACTATTTATTATATAAATTTAATTAATTTGTATTTTTATTCAAATTTCTTAATCTTTCATTTGTCTTTTATGATTACATCCTTTTCTAAGTTTTACATATTTATGTTTGTCTTGAATCCACAAGATTGTTGACTCAAGTTGACATAAAAATTGACTGCTCTGTCAACTGGTGTCACCGCATGTTCATCATCTGTAAGGTATTGATTAGTTCATCACGTTTAGTGAGTTGTACTAACTTGTTGTCACACTGAGCCACTGTTTGCATGTCAACATCAAAGTGGCAACAAGAAGACGTTCCACACACACCTCACACACAGATACCCACAAACCCACACATTTCCCAAAGCCAGCTGCCGACACTCAACAAGAACAACAACAACACAATTTGATTTGGTTTGCGTGCTATTTTGAATTGTTCTTGGTTCCAAGTTCTCAGTTCTCGGTCGAAATATGGCTGAAACACGCCTTGGAGTGTTCCAGTCAGTCCCAGACAATATGCGGCACAAGGAATGCTCGTAAAGTTGGGTCCACTTAAGCGCAATTGTTGGCCATAAAACTCGATTCGGGCCGCATAGGCTGTGGTGTGAGGGAGACAACAGAAGGCAGCAAGAGACAATAGGCAGGGGAGTGATGTCGTATGCGGAGGCAGCTAGCTATAAGGACCATAATGAACAATTAGATCGTTTCCACAAATTGAAACTAACAGCAGTTAATAATAGAGTCCCCAAAGCTTCATGCTTCAATCGCATTGCAGTTAGCATTTTCATAGCTTGCCTTTGTCTTTCGACTCTGTACTTTAAAGTTCAAATGGTATACCGAACATGTATGACTTTCTACAATGTTTATAATCCCTACAGCCACACAACATATGACTTAAGAAGCGTATAAAAAGATCCATGCTTAAGATATCTAAAGGAATTACACAGAATGATCATCTCTTAAAAACATTCTCTTCAAATTCCTCTGTTGTGAAATATCAGAGATCACAACAAAATTTGGTTTAAATTGGCCAAAATTATCAAACAGCTATAATGTAAACGATCGTTTTTAAATCGGCGCAACTCATCAGTTTCCTTATGTAATTCAAACTCTATCCGACTTCATCTGTTGTTCATTATTTGCGTTGACAACGATGTGAATGCCAGACAACAATTGACTTATCATTCGACTTTGTGTGGTAAAGGTTACGCGTATATTCCCCCTTGGATTTCACCACCCCCCCTCTATTCTCTACTCGACGAAAACAAACGATGGACAATGGAAAATTCCACGCAATCGGCTTATGCTGACATGGCTGTGGTTTGAAGCCATTCCCTCTCCACCCCCTACAACAACAACACAAACAACAACAACAATTGTCAGCTCACCAATAACAACTCCCACAACACTACCAACGACAGCAACAACGGTCAACGAAATCCGACCACAAACAAAAGCGAAACAATGAAGCACTCTGCAAAAAAATAACAAAAACAAAAAAGTCAACAGCTCGGACTACTCTGACTCTTTCTGTTGATGGTGGGCGTGGCTATTCAATTGAAATTTGTATTCCCACAACCAACAGTCTCCAGTCAGTTAGTAATAGCAATTAAAAGTGTTTCTCTCTTTTACTTGACTTTCAATAAAACAACTAGTTTATGACAGTAACTTGCTGGGGGTCCAAAGGAAAATATCCTTAACCAATTGGCCAGACAGCAAATAAGACAAGCTATTAGGTTTTAGCAACACAAAAGGAGTGTATTTTGGTACTGAACGGGGTTGAAGAAAGACAGGAACTTCATTTGTGCCAAATATTATGATTTCTGCTGAATTTTGAGCTTAAAAGTTAGGAAACATTATTTTTTGTAATACTTATATATTCTCTTTGAAAAGTGAATTTCTAACAAAATTATATAAATAAATTGTTATTTGAAACTCATCTCAAAATTTATTTCAAATTTTTATAGTAGTAACAAACTACATTTTAAATGGAACACATAATAAATCAAAATCTCAACTGGAAAACACGTAACTGGCGCCATCTAGCGTTCATAATTTTTCCACATATTTATTAGAATTAGCATGAATCTCTCGATAATTTTTTAAAGAATTGTTTAGACTTGCCAAAGTAAATTAAAAAACAGACTAGACTCTGAAAAAAAAAACTTAAGGCAAATTTTAAATTAAATAATTGTGTAGGTAATTTAACGTTCAAACCTCTTTTTATAAGCAACAGATGAGCACTGAGCTGCTAATGATTTTAATTAAATGTAAAATAATAAAATTTGTACGTTTGCAAATCTAAACATAATATTTTTCAATTTATACCCGACTTAAAGCAAAATCCCTTGAAATTTGCCAAAATTCGCATAGCTTTCAAATGTATTTTTTTGTTAGTCTCGAATCTTCTAATTGAAGCCTTTCTCGGGAGATGGGGCTAAGAACAAGCTGAGATAAAAATTCAATTAAGCCGCTCGACAACACCTTTGTCAACTAATTACATGTTCCACAAACCGTCAACGGTCGACGAAAGGCCAAAATCAGAAGCTGAAACTGAAGTAGAAGTGGAAGTAAAAGCAAAAGCAATTTCCAAGGTGGCATTTCGACTTTTAATTGAAAAAAAAAAGAAAAGACGAGACTCATTGAGTGACAAAGGTGTGATTTATTATTTGGATTGCTTTCTAGGTTTTTGCTCTCTCCCCTCATCCCGTTAAGTCCCATTCTTTGCCGAGCCTTCCATTTTAAACCGTCAACAATTTTTTTTATATATTTGCACTTCATTTCGACCCGTTACTTTTTCTATTGTCTGCAAAGTTTTTTTTTCTTGTGCTTGGCGCCTGTAAAGCAATTGGCATTTAAATTAAGCCCAAGTTTGCTTCAATGCTTTGAGTGAAATTCAATTTCAGCATCGTTAAACAATTGAAAAGGGTTCAAAGTTTGCTACCAATTAATTCTGCCGGCCAGGCTTTAATGACAATTGATTTTAGCCATCTGAATCAACTGAGTGTGCAAACAAATGTATTAGCAATTGTCGTAGCATTACTTCCATTCTGAGGCAGGTGAAAATATGTTTCACAAAAAGCAGATGCTAAAGTTTCTACTCGTTTTTAAACTACATTTATTTTTATTAAAAACCTAATAAACAAATTTGTTGCACTTCACTTTTTGGCACACAGTTAAGTTCATTAACCGTGTATTAACAACTGTCAATCTTTCACCCGCTGTGGGGAATAGGAAATTTAATTATTGAACAGCTGTCGTATTATTGTCGTCTTCGAATAGCACTTAAGGCGATAATTTAATTAAAAATTTCATCAACCACTTGTCTGTGGTTCAATAACAAAAAGCCAGCGGAAATTTTTTCACTCTTTTGCCAAATTGATTAAAGTGTTCGATATAAATTTTAATTTAGATTAGCGCACAACTTATCAAATGCTGAAAAAAATTGTATTTTTGTAATTTACTTTTATGCACTTCGCAATCATACACATTTCAGTTTCCAACGAATTAAAACGAGCATCAGGAGGAAATTAAACTGTCAAAGTAACAAATAAGTATAAAAAGTATGAGTAACGATACACAAGTCGACTAAGATATACTCTGCTGGATTATTTATAGCTAACAATCTTTGAAGCAATATGAAATAAGTAAAATTATTTATTATTTATATATTTTTTTCTTTTATGCATCTTTAAAGATTAGAGAATTTATCATTGCTTAGTTATGTAATTATCACTTTTATTTTTTCTTAATTAAAAGTTTCAACAATTTATTTCCAATCGACATTAACATACTTAAATCTGCCTTGGGCAGTGTTCAATGCAGTTCTCAACTAATTAAATATGTGCTTAAAGTACCAAATTATTTTTCCATAAAATTTGTGGAGATTTTGAGAAGAATTTATGCCGCATTTTGCTTGTCAACAAGCTGCTTAGAAACGTGCTGATAAACTTGGTAGAATCACCAAAGTCACGCCCCTTGCTCCATAAATTATAACGTACTCAGAGACGCACTCGAACCCGCATTTGCATTCATATTCGTATTCATATTCGCACTCACACTTGCCTTTTAGCAAACCTTAATTGCTTTCGAGTCTCTAATAGTCTTATAAAACAAACACGGTAAATTATCATATGAGATTTCTGTTGCAAAAGGCTTTCAACTGTGAATGTGTGTGTGTGTACCAGTGTGTGTGTGTTTCTTACGTAAGCCATTTCCATGGAAATATTCTTATCAAGCACTTGCCTTGCCAATTAGACAAGTATCTTTTCATGTGTAATACTCTAACATTGCAGTGTCATCTACATAATATAGGAATTCTTTTGAAAACTCTATAATTTTTCCCAAAAATATTTATAAAAATTAACAATAGTATAAAAAAATTAATTTTAAATTAAAATTCATAATTCTGCATAATACAAAAAAATTTTACCAACAATATTAACATATTAAATATTATATAAAAATTTCTGGTAAAGTTTTCAAATCAATAAATATATATTACATTACTATAAATATAAAAAGAGAACTGTAAGCTCAACTTAAATTAGTCTTTAAATAAGTAGATATTATTAACCCAGTAGAAAGTTTATATATATTAATATAATCGATAAAATTTTGATATACTTAATTATCCGAATGAACTATGATCGAAACTTATAGCGAGTACTGTAAGTTTTGTATCAAATTTGAAGTTCCTCAGTGAAAAAAGAATCATAAGTCCAATATAATTTTTTACCAAAAGATCAATAAAAAACAAAGTTCAATTTATTGATTTCTTAAATTTATTTACTATACATGAACTGTTTAAAAAACGCAACATATCAATTTAACTAAGAAACTTAAAATATTTGTTAACAAACTTCCTTTTATATGAAATTACTATATATATAATAACAACATAACTATTGTTATTTAGTGAATTGTTGTCTATTATTAGTGTTGTTATTAAGAATTAGTTATTAGATCGTCTTTTGAAAGTTTCACTGTATTCGGTTGTTTCTGTCTATTTCGATTGCTGAATTGGCTTTATGTGTGAATTGAATATAATATATATAGCATACTTATTGGCAACTTTGTTGCTGTACACATAATTAGTTAACAACTTGCGAAAGTGCTTGAAAGTTAAGCAGCACTTTAAGTAGCTAAGCCAGGGCTACTTGTGATGCAGCGACCAGGGCTTCAACATGTTTCGTTTCTTTCGTTCACATCTTTTGTCTCTGTCGCTACTGAATGTTCTCTTTGCCATTCAGTCGGCTTTGACCTCTTGTGTTCGTTGTTATCGCTGTGAGTGTGCTAGTAGGTGTGAGTGTGTGTTCTGCATAAGGACATTTTCTTGCAGCTAATGATGTATTCATTTGGCATGTGTAAGCTCTTGACAGTGTCAGAGTCTTTTCAGAGCCTTTCAATTGCGAGCAAATGAAGCTGCCACTTCGGGGACTCTTTCCAGTTCGGTTAGTGCACTGTAAATGCTTGTCGGTATACTTATGAACAAATAATGCGATTTGCTTAATGAGCTCAATAGACACACACACCCAAAACAGCCATACACGCGCAAAGAGATAGACAATCTAACCTCATAGAAAACTAGGCATTGCGGTCAGCGACCGTGTATCCTCAGTCCTGGGTCAACCTTGAACTTTGAGCCGACTTTTAATTTAGTCTGTACTTATTAACAATCCAACACGTTGATTGGGAATTACACAAGTTGCAGTCAGGCTTTCGCTGCTGGTGGCTTTCGTTTTTTGACTCGCTCCCAGGAGCACTATAAATAACCCTTTCGATAACAAACATTGCGATGTGTTGATAATAAAGGGTTGATTTATTTCTATGCTATGTTGTGATTTATGGACTTTAATGGCATCCTCGTTGTCCTGCACGCTCCTCGTTGAGTCGCTGACTCAACAAAGCCAACACTGCAAATGGAGAAGCAACAAAAGCAGCTACTATATAAACTGACGACTTCCGTATCGTTAAATGCGATTAAACACTGAGCATTGTGCATTTGAATGAAACGACTTTAATTTCAAAGTGCTTTAAATATTATTTATTTTTTATTTAATAATTAAATAAAGAATCGTCAAGCATTATCAGTGTCTATATTTTCTCACCAACAATTTAACATAACTTTTAATTAAACATTTTAATTTTTTTAGAATTGAAGAAAATTTACCAAGTTATACGTTTGCAAAGGATATATTAATTGTATCATGTATTGTAACAAACCTCATATAGAATATATATACTTGATAGGAATGAACAGCCGAGTCGATACACCCATGTCCGTCTGTCCTTTTGTCCGTTTATTCTTCTGTTCGTCTGTTTGTTTGTTTGCGAACTTGTCTCTTAGTCTTGATGAAATTGTTAACGTCGGACAGATCGGTTCACTAGCGGCTCATATAGCTGCCTTAGGAATAATCGGTGGAATATATATTTTTTGAACAACAACAAATTTCAATCAATTTGCTTTGTGTATCAAATACAATTGCTTGAATAAAGAAATTGCAGTTTTTCATATGCAAAACATAGGCATTTGAATTTTAATGATGCCAAAAAAACTACATTACAATAGTACAGCAAATTCTTTAAGATTTAAATAAGTTTGGATCAAATTAATTACTTTTTATTTTGATTATAGTTGAACTTTAAAAGTGTTTCTTTTTTATTCAATAGATAGTCTTCGACAATTTGATGAGTTTTTGTTTCGTTGGTTTTCCATCACCACAAAAACACCTCCGACTTTTGTTTGAGCAATTAAAACGAGCGTCAAGCTGCTGCAGAAAAAAAAATGAATCACCCCGTCCACATTTCTAGGCAACACATTAACTACAAATTACATTCACATTAGTGTTTCGGTATTTCCTGCTCCTTGTTTCTCCAATGGACGAATTTCTTTTTTTTGTACTTTTGCTTAAAATAAAACGAAAAAAAAAGAAAACGTAAAACGGAACCACACACCTAATAAATCAAAGCGGCCTCCCTGAAGCCTCCCTGGAGTATGCTTGTTAAATGCTCGTAATAAATTAGCTGCCGGGAGTCCAGAAGACCAGAAGAGCAGGAGACCGGTGGACGGACAGACGATGCCCCTCCAGCTCTGATTATTGGCTTAGCTGATGGTCTGGCTAGTTTACAATGGTCTCTCCCCTCCATCTGTACAATTCCCCCTCTCTTGTTTCATTGAACTCAATCGAAGCCACTCTCTGTGTACCGATCCTTGTCCAGACTCATTCATTTTGCCAAGTCGTGAATTTGCTTGCAATTTTTACTTTACTTTTTTTTTGTTTTGGTATTTTTAATGGAGTCAGCGCTAAAAATTTTTCGCTGTGTGGGCGACTTTAATTGGGGGCAGGTGGGTGGTGGGCGTGGTGCAGCTAAGAGAGGAGTGGAGGAACAAGTAGTTGAACCTTTATTTGGCAACGATTTTTAGCAATTCATTTTTAATTCTGCTTTGTGTGAATTGTGCTAATTCGAAACTGGTTCTAGTTTTGTGCACAGCAAATGAGCAATTGCAGCTTTTATTCTTTTAGCTCATTTCGTTTTGGAGTTTCACACTTGCTTTGCTTTGAAACACCTTCGATTATGAATGTTCTCTAACGTGCTTGGTTGATTGTATAGAAATTAAAATCGAATCCAGAAAAACCTAGCAGAAAATTGAGTGAAATTTAAAATAAAAATGAAGAGTTGTTATGCGTTTGACTTTAAGCAATAGAAAACTTTAAGCTGTATTTACCACACATGCCAAATATGGCTCTAGCTCATTTAGCGACTAAAATGGAGTAACCAAGAATATTTTGTATACCCCCATCGCCCACAATAAGCAAAAAACCAGACTTACTTCGGAAAAATTCACGTTTTTGTCGAATATCTCAGTTACTACTGTACCTAGGAACACCAATTTTGGCGTGAAGGTTGCTAGATGCAACATAAAGATAATGCCAGTAGAATTTTTTGGATGCCACGTCCCCTCCGCTCATTTAAATTTTATACCAGTTGAAAGTTTGCATTCCTTTAACGTACGTATTTCTTAACGTATAGTTAAGTAACTTTGCGTATATTTGCAGACAAACAATTCCAAACGATCCTGAAAATTACATCAAGATCGGATTATAATAAAGAAACTTAACATACATACAAGTTGTGCTAAGCATACTATGTTGTGCATACTGAGCTATGCTACAGCGCTAGCGTCACGTAAGCAGCGAAAACGAAAGACGTTGTGCAAGCGAGACAGACATACAAACATGTGTGTATTTAAAGTTCTTTCAGCAGTTACCCCAATTTGAGCTCATTTAAATACAAATGAAAGTTAAGAAATAAGTTCAACGTTTCAAAATAAAAGTATAACATTTTTGTAATAATAAATAGTTAACTTAAAATGTGTGGTTTCAACATTGAGCACTTTTATAAGTGAGAGCTTAAATGTTGCATAATTGTTGCATGCAGACAATTTCATCACACGCGCCCTAAACGAAGCACCGTGCAGTTGCAACAAGCGAAAAGAACAGCAATGTCGATGCTAATTAGGGTGTCAGAGGAAGACAGTGGAAGAATTGTTGCTAGAGTCATCACATGCAATGCTAGGCAAATTTGTAGCCAGCACCACTGATGACAGGCTGCCACCAATGTTAGCAGAGGCAAGTAGCAACTTGCAACATGAAATAAAAGCTGCATTCACTTTGGTCTGCTTCTCCATTTTTTTGTCGTTTGGCGTGGCAAGCAGAGAAAAGTGCAACGTAAACGCCTTAAACACAGACACCAGTTAATTTAGTTGTGCCACACTATGCATCTGTCTGTCAGTGAGTAAGTGAGTGTGTATTTGTGTGTGTATTTGCTTAAATGTCATGCTAATTTTGGCGGCAAACAGAAAGTCACACGCAGCTCCTGACGACGCGTGCCAGTCAGAAATTAATGCTTACTCAAAAGCCAAATAAAATGCAAATAAAATTATAAAAGAAAATTTCATCACGAACTCGAAAGCTACGAGCGACTGCAACGTGCCACAAATCAGAGTGCAACTTTGCAATAAAATTTTATGCATTTCATATATGTCCTTTTTTCTGTGATATGAACTTAATTGCTCATACTCATACCTTAGAGTAGTTTTGGTTCATAAATTTATAAAAAATACCTTTAAAGTGCGGAGATGCCCAACTGTAATTTAAATTACTTTTTCAATGCTCATTAAAGTGACATTAAATGTATGAAAACTTTTATTTTTAAGCTTTCAACTGTTAATGAGAGCTAAAGAAGAACTAAATTAATTTATAAATATTTCACAAAATACTTTAACTAACTATATTTTTTATGTTAATTAAACTGACACTTAATATTCGACTTTAATATATAATAATTTTACAAATAACAATTTAATTCTATTAATTTTAGTATCATATTAATGTCTATCAATTGAAGTCTTAAAAAAAGTCCAATTTAAATACATTGCAAAATTACAAAATTTAAACTATTATTTGAAACGAAACGTTATAAGCATTTATACGTCTTCTTTATAAATTTTTTTGTTTAGATTAGATCATAATATTTTATTTTACATTTTACATAATATTAAAATAGTTATATAAATCAATTCTAAACTAATTTGTATATATAGAACTAACTTACATTTTCCGACTGCTGGCTTCTTTAATAAAAGCAATAAATATTTTGCAATTAGTAAGGGTATTGAATAGTTTTTAAATATGAAGACTGAAAATTAGTTACTCAATCTACATCATTTAAATTTCTATAAACTTAAGTTTATTAACAAAGAGGTAGTCAATAGATATCCCAACTTCCAATATGAGTTAAGTATAGACGGTAATATGTAATCAATAACAAGAGAATAGAAGCAAACATATTTGCAATAAATAATCAAAGTATATATTATTATATTATATATTATTTGGAAATACATATATACACGGACTGATAATAATAACTTAACTTAACAAAAATAATCGTACTGTGTGTGTTGCTATAAATAATTCGGAACTAAGACAAATTCATAAATATAAATAGAGTATTTCAAAGTTACCAACCTCAAACACACAAACATTTCGTAAGTGATTTTGGTGGAGTTGCGCAAAAAAATTGTATGGAATAAATTCAAGCTGCGAAACTAATTTATTATTCATAAGCCCAAAAAAAAAGAGAAAAAGTAAAGAGAAAGAAGTTGCTGAGATTGTTGCATGCAACTAAAAAGCTAAACAAAATTTTTAATAAATGCAACGAAGCGTAGTCTGTTGCCCGATGCCGTGCAGAGACGCCGTACTCTATGTTAACTGTACTCTTCATTCTTCATTCTCCTTTCTCCATTCCACTCGTTCTCTCTTCACCTCTCTATGGCCGCTTTCAACGTTTCTCTCGTGCTTTTGGTCACTTTTGCAGTTGCATGCGGCACGCGTTGCCTTTTTGGCTTTTGAGCCCTATTCGCCGTTGACACAACTGTTGCCCCGGACGGAGACGCAAACGGAGACGGATGCGGATATGGAGATGGAGATGAAGATGGAGGACGATGGTGGAATCTGCCGGGTGGCCAAATGAAAAATCACAGCGCCGTGCCAGAAACTGCTCGGCTTGCCCATAACTATACAAGGCGAGTATTTTTATTGTCTGCTTCTTGGTCTGCCTCGGTGTGTGAGTGTAGTAGCATACTCGTATTCATTCATTCATTCATTCAATTCGGAGTTGCAACACATTTTTATGTCTCCTTTTTATGTGTGCAAAGTGTGAATGTGAACGTTTGGCTATTTCTTTTGCTCTTAGACATTTTATTATATTTTATATTTCATATACACGTATTTTTTCAGGTTTTGCTTATTTTCTATTTTTTGGTTACTTTTTGCATTTTCATTTCCTATTTGCACATTTCTCACTGGTGTCCTTTGGCTTTTTGATGCGTCCCGTTTGTGTTTTGTGCAGTTAAAAGATTTATAAATATGAATATTATACATTGTGGTATGAAATATGCAAATTCTCGAAATGGCCAAAAGGAAATAGAAATGGTCAAAGCGGAACTAGCACCTCCTCAACACACTCTCTATTTCTCTCTTCAGTACTCTCCCCTTCTCTCAATCTGTCTCTGTCTCTGTTTGCTTGCCCACTTGATGGTCTCTTGTATCTTTACAAACGATATTTTAGTTTAATTTTTATTTTTTATTTTTTTTTCGCTGCACACAGATGCATTTAATGACCAGCAGCCAGAGTAAAGGACATGAAGTCTCTGGCTGCCTGCAACAAATGCAGTAAATGGCCACAGAACCATTCAAACGGGACACTCGAATACCCTTCTATATCAGATCATTTATTCACTGACTTTGTGTGCAATGTAATGATTGAATGGCAGCTTTGAAAGCTTTGAGTGGCAAAAAAATATAGTACTTATAAATGAAAATGAATTTTCTATAGAAAAATAATTCTAACTCAATTTTGAATTTTTTGTGTTATATACTTCATGAATTATTTAAGTTATATTAGGTAAAAAAGCTAAAAATTTCATAGTTATAATTTTTTTTAAAATGAAAGTCCTAAATAAGTTGTCTTAATAAATATATTCGACATATTCTAAATTAAAATAACTCGATCGAAGAACGTTTTATTTTAAGTTAAAAAAAAAAAATGGCTTATTTCTAAAGCTCTAATATGTTTTTAATAATATTATGTGTAAGCTTTAAAAAATAATTAGAGCACACACTCTTCGACTAGAGCAGCTCTCGAATAGTTAACTGCCAAATAATTAATTGCTCTTTATATTTTTTGTGTATGTATGTTTTCTGCAAAATGTTTGCAATTTCATTTTTTCGCTGTGCTTTTTAAATAAACTTGTTATTGTTATTGTTTTTGTTTGCCAGTGTAGGCCATAAATCAAGGCATTTTAATGCAAATGTTGTTGCAATTTTTATGGCTTAAATTAGCAATTGGCCGAGCGGCTATTGGCTATTAATATTTATTAACAGGCGGCGCATGATTAATGTGCAGTAATAAAATTAGTTATAGGAAGCAGATGAAACAAAAAAACAAAAAAAGCATCCCAAAACGAATACAAAAAGCTAGTAAGCAAAATAAGTTAGTAAATGGAATTTACAATTAAACATTTAAAGTACACAAGCGAAGCTTAATTAATGTCAAATGTCAGCAATTATTCTAAGCCATTGAGGGGGTACAGAAGAGGAGAGTGCAAAGGAGTAGAGGGGGGACGACAGCAGAAACAGCAGCCACAACATTAAAATCAATTAAATTATGAATGTAATTAAAATAATTTAATGACAGTGCTCTTTTGGGCCACTCGATGACAGCTGTAATATTCAATTTGATTACGCAATTGCAGTTAATTAATAATGCAATAAATTTCGCTAAAAGCCACTTACAATTATTTGAAACAATTGTCGTCAATCCGCAAACACACACACACAAAAATCGAAAGCAAATAAATAATTTATTTAATCCTGGTATAGTTAATCAAATGAATACTACTGCATTTAGTCGAGCACTAATTTTGAATAGTTTGGCAGTAAATAGAGCAAAGAGTCACACACACCACTCGATTTAAAACTCAATTTGCCAAAGGATCGCAAACTTATAGCTAACAATAAACTGGAAAGTGGTGAGTGGCAACTGGAAGCCAGGCTAAATCATCATTCCTTCTAAATGAATCCTCAAATGGGCTCATAAATTTCGTGTCAGTGTTCAAGTTCTAAACAAGATTCGTGGCTCGTTTTACGATTCTCAGTTTTATTTGCCACACGTTGCCATTTCGAAACTCATTTTGAAACTCATTCTCATGGCAATTCTCATCAGTTGTCTTCTTGCCAAACGCTCATTCGAGATACTCAAAAACTTTGATGGATTTGTATGCCTCATTCCCACAAACAGTGGTGCTCCACTGGGCGGACTATGTTAATAGTCAAGCTAGAATTAGCCTGCAAAGGATATTTTCCTCTCTCTCTCTTAAACTCCGTCTCTATCTACAGTTCGCTGCGTGTGCTGCATTAAAATTTATCGACTGAGTGTCTATATGATTGCGCCGTATGTAAATTGATTGTAACTCCCGGCTAAGCCCCGGGTAATATGAGGTTGTGGGAAACTCCCATAAAGTTTGTCTTGGCACAATTATGACTTTTAGCAGGCAACTCAGTGGCCTCATCTGGCCAATGCCAATGGGTTGCTTCGTTCTCTCTGTTTGTGTGTGTAGGTTTGGGGTTTTACGACAACCACATAAAGCCAAAGTGGCCACAATGCAATCGTAAATTTTGCGACTGCAAATCAAATTAGTGCACCTCCGGGGACCATATAGAAAATGCTCTCCAGATATGCACACAAAATACTCGCATTGCATCTATGATTATATATAACAAGATAACATAATTATCATCTAATAGTTGGTTTTGTTGTTAAAATTTAAGCTAATTTTTATTTCAGTTGCAAAAGTTTTTATGTAAACTCTGTATTAAATTTAACTTAATTATTTTAGCTTTTTAAATAATTATTTAACTGTAAATTTTAAACATTTAACACACATTCACTTTGGAAATACGTTCTGTTATTAATCGAATACGACTATTAGAACATATTTAAATTTTTACATTAATATATATGCTACAAATAATTTCATATTAGCAGAATATCCACTGCATGGGAAGCTTCTTTGTCACTGCACTATGGGGCATTTTCATTTTTATGGATATATTAATAATCAGACCGTGCAAGATATCATTCTAGTTTTTGTTCGATTATGACATGAATATCCACTATTGTGTGAAAATGGGCGTGGCACGCCCTTTTAAAAATATCTGTTCTTACTTTTTTTTTGATGATATTTAGACGAACTTGAGGTTTCGTGGGTCTTTACTCAAATGTCTTCAATTCAAATCTTGATTTTTAGTTTTTTTGATGAATTTTATTATTTTTGATACTTCGTTTTTATTTGTCGCTTATAGTTATGTGAGTGTTATTTCGCTCTGACTTGTCTTATAGATATCAGGATCGAAGTATATCAATATCATAGATATCGCTACTTAATTTTGGTATGAAAAAGTAATATCTTTTGAATAAATGCAAAAATATTGGCTAAAGCAATAAAAATTACATATAGATAGGATTTTTATGGTAAATTACACTATTTATCTTCCATATTAAAATACACTAAAATATCGTATTCTATTGATTTGCTTTCAGGATTGCTCTGAAAATTTAAGGTTACATACTAAAAATTATAGAAATGTGCGAAAAGTGATATAATGCACTTTGTGTATAGATTCAATTCATATTGAT
This sequence comes from Drosophila tripunctata, assembly GCA_035047385.1. NCBI lineage: Eukaryota > Metazoa > Arthropoda > Insecta > Diptera > Drosophilidae > Drosophila > Drosophila tripunctata. The sequence goes on from JAWNPS010000010.1 coordinate 321,434, forward strand.
TGCTTTACAGAACGTATGTACTCATTTTGTGATTACGCGTGATTTAAAAAAGTTGTGGTCTTATAAAGATAAATTTTCTTCACAAAATTTTTTTGGGACAGTTGCTAAAACACACAAAACAATACAAACTACATGAACTTGTGGCAAAAATCATACATTAACACAGAGCACAAACCACACTGAATATTATCCATTGCAATTGAAAATCTTAAAGGCTTTGTATTTATTTAAATGATTGTTAAACTTGGAGAAAATATTGCTCAAATTGCTAATGTGTTGTAGTCTATAACAACTCTGTTAAGAGCTCAGTTTAACAGAGCACTGTTATACATTCTGGGTATGCAACTTACATATTGAGTTTTCTGAGCTTGGCTTATCAGATGTTAATTGATATCGAAAAAAGACTTATTAAAAGGGAAATGCCCCAATGTGCACTTGCGAGAAAGCGATTTTGATTTCTATTTTTGAATATTTTGTAGCCCTAAATTCAGAACATTATTTTTGTAATTTTAAAATAAATATATATGTACTATCTTTAGTAAACGTTTAAAACGTATTTAAAATTAAAGATCATAATCAAAGCTGTTGTTAAAGTTCTAAAACAAATTTTTATTTATTTTAAAGTATGTCCGACAGTTGTGTCTCTAACTGTCCCGTTCTGTCCAACAACTCGCTCTCAAATTGACACTGAGCGGAATATATGTTTTTTTTTTCGGTTTATGAGTTCAGTTTGCATATTGAGATATTAATGTAATTATCGGCCTTAAGCTATTGTCTGATGGCTTGCAGCCAATTGTAGCATACTTTTCAGCGTTGGGCGATGGTAGAATATGTGAATATATGAATGTGTTGAGTTTTGCATACTTTATCGATAGGCAGACATCTTGACTTAACATTGTGTTGAAGCTCGACTATGGCCATAGCATTCGTAGCTGCTGTTGTTGTGGATGCTGCATAGAAATGCAGGAATTGCGTGTTTCCCAGGCCACGTTGCCGACGGCAGTCAATTTTCTTGTTTACAATACAACACACACACATGCACATAGATGACTATGCATGGGCTGTACCCACATTCATACACACACTATGACAAATAGCAAACAATTACAACTACGCGGCGTTGTCTCTCAGTTGTTGTTGTTGCTTTTTCGCCGCAATAAATACAATTTGCATGACAAAATAGCAAACAACGACGGTAACTTTTGCATGTATGTGTGTGAGAAAGAGAGAGAGAGAGAGAGAGAGAGAGAGAGAGAGAGAGAGAGAGAGAGAGAGAGAGAGTATTCGTGTGTCTGCATGTGAGCGTCTGCAGGTTCACTCAGCCAAACAGAACTACACAAAAAAACAATCAACTGTCAGTGTTGCCGTCCAACGAGCAGAGCTGAAATAACAACAACAACAACACCAACAACAGCAGCAGCAGCAACAGCAACTACATTTAGGCTTCTACTGCTGCTTTATCCTGTTCCTGCTACTGCTACTGCTACTGTTCCTACTCCTGCTCCTGCTACTGCTACTGCTCCAGCTACTGCTCCGACTACCGTTCTACTCTTGTGTGGAACAACTTATGAATATTCAATTTTACATAAAAGATTTTTGTTGTTGTCGTGGCTGTTGTTATTTTGATTTCTTCTGGTTTCTCTCTGTCTCTCTCTTTTTAGTTCTCTCTCTCTCTCTCCTCACTCGCTGTCTCTATCTACCCTTCATGGGCGAGAGAACACTTCGTGCATGCTATGAATTGTGCTAAATATTGGATAGGCTGAAAGGCAAATAGTCCAGCAAAGTGGCTGGCTACAACTTGCATTTTACACTGAAATAAATTATGCCCAGCTCTAGCTAATGAAGCTACTAAATTATGAATTAACTAATATTTGAATAAAGTTAAGGAAAAACATTAAAGTTTATTTTTAGAATAGGATTAGATAGTTAACTGTTTGCTTCAATAGACACACGCAAAACATGTTCGAATTTCATTTCATTTTTGTTTTTTAATTAATTTAATTTTATGTGTAGAGTGCAACACATAGACAGAAAGACGGAGGGAAATCCAGCCGGACATGGCTAAATATCGACTCGGCTTGTGATGCTTGATACTTAATGGAGAACTGTCAGTCCTCCAGTTGCCTGCTAAATACTTTTTTACAAACCCAAAATATTCCGCAGAGAGTGTAATAAATTAATATATTTCTTGATGATATTTATTAACTATTTTCTTTTTCTAAATATTTAAATTGTTGACACTTTTTCGTTTCACGTTTTTCAAAATTTTGAAGAAAATTACATAGCTTCAATTCAAATAAAATAATAAAAAATTGGACATATTGCAAACTGTCAGATGATTGGGATTCCAAATATAATTTTTGTGAGGTGTGTCGCGAATTTATGCAAAACAGAAATTTATCTCAAAAGCAGTGTATTCTGCTTGTTTAGTCCAGATCGAGGTTTTTGGTGATATAATTGCAGGCATTACAAAACTTGGATAGCTTTAGAGTGACAAAAGACTTCATTAGATCGTCCATGCTGATGACCAACTCGTTCTCATTCAGTTTCTGATCGCTTGTCTTGGTTTCTCCGCTCAAAAGACCTCGCATGCGATAGATGCTGGCCTGACGACACAGTTCCCTCAGATCTGAGCCGGAATAGCCAGCAGTGATGTTTGCCAAGTGCTTCAGATCTACCGAAGAGCTAATATGCTCATGCTGCAGAATAAGCTGAAGAATTGCCAATCTCTGTCGCTCCAGAGGTGGTCCAATGTGAAATTGGGCTGGCATACGTCGAAGTATGGCCTTGTCCAGATCCTGCGGACGATTGGTGGCGCCCAGTACCAACACAGAGCAGCTGGACTTGCTAATCAATCCATCCCACATGATCATGAACTGGGTCTTCATCATGGCAGTCGCCTCATGATCGCCGGTAGCGCGAACACGCAAAAACGATTCGATCTCATCAATGAAAATAATACACGGCTGCAATTTGTGGGCCAAGGTAAAGACGGCGGCAGCCAACTTCTGGGATTCCCCATACCATTTGTCCGTGAGCACCGCCACATCCAGATTGATGAAACGCATGCACGCCTCCTTGGCAATCGCCTTGGCAATCAGTGTCTTTCCACATCCCGGAGGACCATAGAGTAGCACCCCCTTAGGGGGTCGCCACAGCTGCGAGTGCTTGAAGAGATCACTGTGACGCACGGGCAGCACAACCGATTCCCGCAGCTCCTGCACTAAGTCATCCAGTCCGGCAATATCTGCCCAGCTCACCTCAATGTCCATGGGAGCAACCAGATGTGAAGCTATCATCAGCTCATAGCTATTAAAGTCGCTCAGCTTCAATGCGGAATCCTTGTCCATCATCATTTCGTTGAGCTTCTTCAACTGGTGTTTGGCCAGCTCCCTGGCCTTCTTCTTGGCCTTGTTGGTCGGATCCATGGAGTTGACCAGCCATTTGGCACAGAAATAGGTCACGGCCGCCACAATGCCAATCCTCACCAGCTGCGTCACAACTTGGCATCCGGATATGTGTACCGCTTCCATTGTAGTTTAACGATTAGTTTTCCAAAAACATGTACAATTATTCCAATATCAAAATAAAACCGCTTGACAGCTGACACAAAGAAACACATTCAATATAAGATGGTATGTTTATTTATATATATATATATATTAAATCAATCTATTATTAAATATTAATAAATATTTTGCTCGTAAGCAGTTGCCACCTCCGATTCCATAGTCGAGTCTTTGTATCAATTTCAGTCTGTTTTTCTGTTAGATAGACTATAAAAGCTAGAGCCGTAGAATTTAACAGGAACAAAGGTATATCCCAGGTGTAGTAATAAGGTGAAATGTTCCTAAAAACTGTTCCCAGTCTGGATATAAGATCTGTAAGTAGTGCTAGTTTTATAAAAACAATTTATAATATTCCCTTATGCTCTAATTAAACGTAAACAGTAGAGTTTCACGCTACTGACAAAAGCAAACTCCGATTAACCTATCGGTAGATTGTTTGATAAATGATATATGCAATTTAATCGAGCTTTCCGCAGAAAACTTGATGAAAATGTAAAAACTATTTGTTTTAATTTTCTATCTGTAGGATTTAAAGCAAGAGCTGGCAAAGTCACAAGTTAAATGCATTTCTTTAAGTGGATCAGTTGAGACGCTTTTCCAGCTGCGTTTAATTTCTGTTTAACTTTTCTATTTGCCTCTTTCTCACTCTGCCCTTTTCTCTGGCTTAAAGCCATATCTCTGTCCTTTTCAGTTGGTCCTGCTCCTGGGCAAGTTAAAAAATGTTTTTCTAGTTTAGCATCTTTTAGCGGAAGTCAATGTAGCAAAATATAAACTTGTCCAGCCAGCTGCTGCTTGTTGTTTTTAAGGGCGTATTGAATGCGTTCAGGGCCAAAAAGGAGTCGCAGAGCGAATCGTTCAGGAGCACAAGTATTAACTAAACACTGCAGCAATTTATCTTTCTACAACCCTCTCAATTCCTTCCCTGCCCCCCTGAAGTCAACTACCCCTTGGAAGCAGGGCAACTAGCCTAGGTCAGCATGGCTTTAAGGCTTCTTTTTTTCTTAGGTCATATCTTTTGTTTCCTCACTCCCGCCTCGCGAATGAAGCGGAAGTTGCAGTGCACTGTTGTTTTTCGCTTCCTTCCGCATTACAAAAGAATTACTCAACACAAAATGTCTGGCAGCAAGTTGGCCAAGTTGGAAATTTGTTAAGTCAGCGTCGACTGAATCAGGTGGTAAGCTGGATTTTGCTAACGAGTCGAAAGGCAAGCAAATATTTTCAGAAAAATAAATATATTCCTTCCTATTAATTTCTATGCATATTGCAACAAATTGTTAAATATTAACCAACTAAACAATGTAGATGAAAACAAAATACACACAAAACAATGCTGTTAAAAATCAAACAGCGAAATAAGAAAAGTATTTTGTATTAGATTTAAAGGCATTTCTCTATATAACTTCTACTATAACCAATGGGGTATAGCATAGCTTAAGTTAAAGTTTTAAATAAAAAGAGATACATAATACAGTCTTTTTGAAACCAAGCTATAGTATAAAGACATCTTGGGATATACTTGTAAGACAACGAGAATATTATTAAAGTTTTTAAAATATTTAATATATTCCGTGCTTTGCTGCTTTATCCCCTTATAGCAGCATTCCTTGAATAGACAAAGCCTTACCAAGACCCGTTCTGGACAATATCTTTCTACGTTTCCTTGGCTTATCTTTAAGCTCGTTACCAGTAGCCTTGAGTTGTCTCCATTCTGCGACTCCAGCTACTTTTCAAGAGTTCATAAAAATCACTTCAACTGTGCAATATTTCATGATTTTGCGTCAATCTTTTGAGCATCCCTCAATGGAATGCATAACAGGCGCACTGACGGCAAGGTGAATGGGCCGAATGCGGTGATAGGCGGGGCTCTGAACCACCTCCAACTGGCGCCATCACCGAGCTCTTTGTGAGCAGCAAGTTCGCTCGTTCGTTCTACTGAGCACACGAAAATTTAATTATGTTTTTTATTGTTGTTCTTTTTTTTTTTTTTATTTTGCTGCTGGCGCTGAGGCAGATTTTACTCACCGACTTTTGTCACAGCTAAAAAAGAATAACACAAAACAGTGTAAAATTATTAAGTTGAGCCAGTACGACTTTAAGATACCCTACTGCTAAAATAATAACAAGCAATTGAGAGCAGAATTAAAAATATAATAATAATAATTAATATAATTATTTATATTTTTTCTAAACAAATGAAATAATAATAATAACATCTGCTGCTCTGAGACAGTAGAGTATAAACGGAAAATAAACCAAGGTTATAAATACACACTAATTATTAATGTTTTCCGTAATGAATCGTTAAAATTTATGAAATAAAAAACGATTATCAAACTTCTGCTTGGCTAAGCAAAATTCATTAGAAAATCATGTGAAGCTTCAGTTAAGAGCAAAGTTTAAGAGCATCTTTGTAAGTTAGCTGATATTCGCATAAAAAGCAGCATGAACATCACATATTTGGATGTACCCTTGTACATGCACCCCCAAACCCTCCCCCAACATAGCCTTCTACCTTTCTATTGCTTTCTTGTTCATAGTTATTGCATGGCTTACTTTTCACTCTCTGTCAGCGACAGCGGAAAATATGCGAATGTCTATGTAAATCTAGCGAGGAGGGAATAATTTTCACAGGCACGAAAAGTGCCAAAAACTGTTAAAGGTGCAGCAACCGGTAGCAAAACGGTAAACGAGAAGATGCAAAAACTCACAGTGAGCTAAAAAAGTTTGCGTCATAGAGGTTTCATTTCTGCAGCCTCCTCCGCACACTTTTCTTGACAACGTTGTTTGTTTATTGTTGCTAAAAGTTGGCAACGCTATACATTTTTGAAGGCACAACTAATGAAAATAAATGACACTCCCTTGATACTATTCTCACAAAGTCGGTAGCTACAGTGCAGCCAAATAGTTCTTAGTCTAGTGTTATCAAAATGCATAGTTTTAAAATTGCTAAAGAGGAAAAAACTCTAAATATCTACACATTTATTAAAAAGAACTGTATTATGCCTTTTTATATTCTTAAAAATACTTTTTAAGTCGAAGCTTTAGTACTAAAATATAAATTAAATGTACTCAGACAAGCGGTCCTATGGCAGCTATTAGTTAAAGTAGTCAAAATTCGAAGTCCCCAAAATGCACAATAAAATGACATTAAACTCGTTATTATCAAACTCTTAGCTGTTACCGTTTGGGCTACACAATGAACAGTCAGCCAGTGTGCCAGCCATTGAGCGAAAAACTTAAACTTAAACGCACTTAAGTTCTAGCTTTCTAGATATTTTGGTTCTTTAACACATTTAAATCAAATTTTTTAAAAATTCTTTCATAGCCTTAAGTGAAATTATTTCTATCTTCTAGGTTCTATTGATTTAATATAACTATTTTAAAGATAACTAAGCATCGTAAATTTTCTAAAACTTGGTATCTGTATAATATCTAGTTTCCGTACCACTAACTTCCATCTCCACCTCCAAAGAGGAAGAACTCTGTTCTGGGAGAACTAGAAAGGTCTGTCGTCGATCCTGAATTCTGGCCATAATCTTTGCATAAAGTGTATCCACATGCGGTGCCAGATAGACATCCAATCTCACATGACCCTCGATTTCGTGTAGTAGGTTCTCGCAAGTTTCAAGATCGCCGCCAATAAAATTGGCCAATAAATCCCACATTTTGTGATTGAGGGCAAAGAAGGGCTTAAATTCTGTAGAGTTTAGACAACCCAGTTCTAACATCTCAGCTTCAAGAGTGGCCAGACCGCAGAGACCCGCATAGAATGCCACATCCTGTGGCGCCACAATATTACTATAGTCATAGCGATCAAAGGGTGTCAACAAGAAGCAATGTGCTGCCGTCTTGTAGATCTTGAGACCAAGATTGGCCAGGCCAGCAGCACAGCTGAGACGGTTGGGAACTTGCCGGCAGAGATTTTGGTAGCCAGATGCATATTGTTTGGCCTCATCAATGTAGCTGAGGACATGCCACCAGTTGGTCATATAGATGGACACCTTGATCAAATTGCGAAACATATCGATAACATGATCGCTACTGGTGCAATAGGGACGAACACGAGCATAGAACTTGACGGCCAACTGTAGGTTGCCGCTCTTCACGTGATAATCTCCAATCTCCTCGAGAATTCGTCGTACGTATGCACTACCCGAATTGGATTTCTTAAAATTAAGTTCCGCATCGAGTTCCTGGAGCAGCAGAGTCGCCTCCATGGTATTATCTTCCACCCAATAGGCGTCATAGGGCACTGCATTCACCGGCTTGGCTGTACTGCATCTAGGGGATGCTTCTATCGAGGAACTGGAACTAACCGCTCGAGAACCGTTCAGTCCGCGCTGTACTTCCATGGAGAGGGTTTTGTACAACTCCTCATACATCTTGACATTGTATGTGGTCTTCACATGGCTTATGGCCAATTGAAGAGCCTCTACTCTCAGCTTTGGACACACTTGAGCAATAAACTTGAGTCGTATCAATCGGGCAATATCTGTGTAGCGTTTTGTGTAGCTGGCAAGATGGATTTGAGGTTCCTCAACGATTCGACAACCCAAGGCGACATTTGAGCTCACCAGTTCATGCTCTTCGTCACTATAGACCTGGGAAATTGAACCAGATATCATCTTGTTGTCGACAGATGATCGATTGCAGTTTCTGAATATGTTCTATATTAATTTTGTTTTGTTGAAGACCCAAATAAAAGGTTTGAGTTACTTCTCTAGGATTATAATTGAGTTAACTTAACTTAAATCAGAATATCATATAAGCATCTATAATGAAAACGAACAGTCGCAAAGTGTTTCAAGAATAGCATATGTATTTATGGTTTCTATATTTTTATCAGTGTAATTTTGTGCTGTTAACGCACCAATAAGACGACATTTATCCAATCTGACCGCCAGATGGCGTGACAACTTGCAATTGCATGTGTGTCAAACGATTTGAGTTTACGTGAAAAGCTGTAGAAATTCACATGTATCTGCAGATAACTAAACCTAACAATGTTCACAACCAAATTCCATTACGTAGATACAAATCAAATTGCCAAATGGCTACTGCCAGAAGGGGAGGCAGTTCTGGGCAGACCAATAGGAATAGGAATGGGCGTCGAAGTGGGAATGGGAATGGGCATGGTTAGTTGGCTACGAATATGCAAAAATCAAATTACCAAAGGTTGAAAAATCGCAGACATCAGAGACACATAAATCAGAGAGCGGCAACTTCAAAAGGCCAAAACGAAACCAAAGAAATTGTTACCGCTATTTAACGGTTTATTGATGCGTCGCTTTAGCTGAATTTATTGGCCTGGTCGTTGGCCATTTTCATTCTTTTCCCACTCTCTCTCTCTCTCTCTCTCTCTCACTCCCATTCACAGTCTCCATTCGGAACTGGTGTGCAAATGAAAATGTGCAAAATGTGAAACTTGAAAAACGTGCAAAACGCTTGAAATTGATTTGACTCGGGTATTTGGTTGCCCAGGTAGCCATTTCTCAAAATGCAAACTGTCAGACATAGCTTTTCGAGACGTTGATTCCGTTTCCACCTTTTTATTTGCAATTCCCACCAGTAAGAAATAGTTGCAAGCATCAAAGAAAATTATCAACAATAGCTACCTCAGTGAAATAAGTATATGTGCATTTTATTTAGTTTTGTATTTATTAAAAGTTTACGTAATTGTTTTGGAGTATGTTGTTTTGATAATAATATAGATATGTAATATTACGATTTTTTAGATATTTTAGTAGTTATTAAATTTGGAGGAGGTGTGGTTTTTATAATAGTATATGTGATTTGTATATTGTGTTAGAGTATAGTGAGTGTTAGTGTAAAAAGTTTTTTATTAGAAGTGAGTAAATTTAATTGTATTTGAGTTAATTTGTTGATAAGGATTTTGTTAGATGTGTGGATAATTTGTGGAAGAAAGGTTGATATAGGATTGGGAGTGGTATTATTATATTGTGAGAGTTATAGGATAGAAAGTAGATTTTAGAAATAGAAATTAGGGAAAAATAAGAGGAGGCGAATGAATTGATAATGTGTGGAGGAAATTGACGATGGAGTAGAAGAAGATGTATGATGAAATAAAGTCAGTAAGTGATGTGTAGTGACGGGTAATAGATTTTAAGGAAAACGACACGGTTAAATATATTGGAGGTAAAAGGTATTGAAACGCACATAACTGCGCGCCTGGCATTCGGAGAAAAATATAAATTTTGGTTGAAGAGTTCAAAAAAGTTATTTTTTCCGACGAAAAGTTTAATTAGAGGGCCAGACTGTTTAAAAGTATTGGGGGATATAGGCAACACGTAAGACTGCATAAACGCACCACGGTGGAGGATTTGATGATTTGGGAGCATTTGGATATGAAGGAAAGTCTCACTATGTTTTATACCCACGAAAACAAATGCAGAAGTATACATAGATTGTTAGACAAATACTTATTGACTTTGCTGGACGCCTATACGGAGATGACTGGATTTTCAGCAGGACAGGAATTCATACTGCGCGGAAAACAAAAAATTTTTTTCGGATAGGAAAATATTTTTTAGAATGGCCTGCGATCAGTCCGGACCTAAACCCGATTGAAGATCTATGGGGAATACTGTCACGCAAGGTCTAAAGATAACCGCCAGTTTGATACTGTAAAGGACCTTAAAAGGCATAATTGAAGAATGGGATCAAATTGACCTATCGACACTTCAAAACTTGTCAAATTCAATGGAAAATCGATTATCAAATGCTTCTTATAAGGGAAAACATATTACTATTAAATAGCTAAATTTTTGGACTGGACAACAAATTATTTAGTTTTTCTTTACTTTTATATTTTCATTCTTATTTCATATGAATGACTTTGTTATTAATATTTTAAGTTTCTTGAAGATAATTTAAAAAAATGTTTATTTTTCAAACTATATGTATCCTTATAAGTTTAAAATCAATTTTTTTTTTTTTATTGATTTTTTGTTAAATGACATCATATCTTATTTCACGAGGCATAAATATACTTGAATTGAATCTATTTGAATGATTATCCTGAATCGTTAGAACGAATACTTTCATTTGCTTTCATTTAATATATCAATAAATAGTTAAAAATTTTACATAAATTTTATAGTAATTTTAAACCTTTGCTTTAATAATTTAAATTAATTTGCAGTGACGACTGAAAAGTTTTACAATATGAAAACACTTTTACCATTATTATTACCAATATCTATTGTACACAAACTGATGATGTTTATTTCAAATTTTAATACTGCTTTATCAATGTGAAATCAGTCGTGTTTATAGTAGAAACTTTGGTGCCAACCTCATTTGCCGTCACTGTTTAACAGCGAATTTTTGGCATGGTACTATGATGGACAGCAACTAGCCTTTGATTAAAAGTAACAGAGATTGAATCCATGGCAACGCAGCAGAAGAAGAAGTGGGAGGAGGAAGAAGGAGGGGCACAACACTGGCGAAATTGAAGGCAATCAAAGTCACAAAATGTTTGCAATTGACATGTAATGAGGCAGCGGAAAAGAGATGAAGAAGGTCAAGCCCCCACTTCGTCTCTCTCTCTCTCTCAGTCTCTATTTAGCTTTCAGTTTGTCGCTTTCGATGCGTGCAAATTTCTAATTTCATTAAAATTTGTTCGAAACGCCGATCAAAAAAGCCGTGTAACGTTGCCTGTCCAGACGTTGACAGACACAAATCGACAATAGACGTCAACACATGAGAGGCTGTCATGGCTAGAACATGGGTGGTTCCTGGGTGTTATGGGAGAGGGGGCGTAAGCTAACGCGTTTTTTGGCAGTGCGGTAATCAAAGTGCGCCGATCAAAGTAGAAAATCGATTTTAATTGCAATCTAGCGATGCTCAACGCTTCGATTGTTCGCTTACTGAGTGTGCCAGCATTGCAGTGGGTGTGGCAGTGGGCGTAGACATGGGCGTGACACGACAGCGTTGCGTGTTGCAATTGCTTTTTGCTTTGAACAAAACTCCAAAAGTGCACAAAAAAAAAAACAACAAACAATACGGCTCTGCAAAATATTGAATCAAAATTTTCTGAAGAGAGAATGAGAAGCAGATTCGCAATGGATGATGTTCCAGCCAGACATTGTCGATGTTTTGACTAATGTGTCGCCATTTGAAGCGCCACTTGCCACATCTGCCACACCCACACACACGCACTCGCACAGCAACCTAAAAGCCATTAAATCTGCTCAACATTGTCACTCAAAGGCACAACAACCCGTCAACCCAACTGTCAATTTTACAAGAGTCCAATTAGATTATGCCCCCTTTGATTTTGTCAGATAAAAATGGCATCAGACGAGACAGTAATTATCACATAAGCTATAAAAATAAGTCAAAATATCGATTGATTGTTCCCCTCTCTCTTCTAGTCTTTATTAAAGTTGTCTTTAAACCTCAGAATAATATTTGTAATAAAAATATTTTATACAGTTAAACGGATGGAAAAAGTTGAAGTGATATAAAACCTGTTTAGTTATATTTTATTTAGAAATTTTAAAATTATAATTGTTCGGTAATTTCTTAAAAAATCTTACTGCAAAACTGAAAAAAAAATTCAGACACTTTGAAAGGAAGAATGATCATTTTAAAGGGAGAATTACTTATCAATTAAAAGTTTAGATAATTCTTCATCTATGGGCTAATTTGTATAATTGAGAAACTATTTTTCTTTTTATCGTATTTCACAATCGCCAATTATGAAATTTAAATAATATAAAAGTAGTAATTTAATTGTAAAGTTTATAGAATTAAAAATAAAATTAGCTGCATTGTAAGAATTTGTAAAAAGTTTTACTAATTTGCAGCCACTTAAAAACAAATAAAATGTACATTTAAATTTTAAATTTTCAAATAACTTATGGTTAAGCAAATTCAGGCAGACATACGAACATAACGTATGTATATCATACTCCTATTGTCTTTAAGTATTGACATAAATGGGAGTCTGCTGCAAGGCATAAATTTGATTTTTGTGAGCTGGCTCAGAAATGCCAAAAACAAAGTCTTTCATGTCTAGATAATTGTTTATTTTCAACACAATTTATTGTTCAATGCACCTGCGGCATGTTTAGCACCAAGACTGACAGGGCTGGAAGTTTAGGGGCGGTGGGCGTGGTGAATGCATGCACATTTTATGCCTTTGAAAATGTTTTTGCCCTTGGACTCGAAACTATATGCCAATTGTTGTTGTTGATGCCAGTGTAAATTCCGTATAATTTGTATAGCAAATAGAGCGAAAGAGAGAGAGAGAGAGAGAGAGTGAGTGAAGAGAGCGAACGCGTGTGAGAGAGTGGCAACATTTCAATTTGGTTTCGGTTTTGTTGACCATTTGGCTCATGTAAATAAAGCATGTAAACCGATTGGCAAATATTTGCGAGAATCGCTTTAAGCGCGATATGGCAAATTTTAAAGGTAAACCATGCCCCCACTCGAGGCCAACGCCTACGTCCTTGTAGCAAACCAAAAACCCAAACTCAAATCCAAGCCCAACTAACAGAGTGAGGGAGCGAGCGGAGAACTATGGGCAACCTCGAGCGGGAAAGTTCAAATTCAATTACCTTTCAAATATTTGCATTTTGCGACACAAAGTTCCGTCATAATGTGCACAATGGCTGCCACTCGAATGCCACTTGAAAGCCGGCGGACTAAGGGACAGACAGTAGAATGGTGATGGGATGGATGGGTGGAAAGGAAAGGGGGCCACAAGTAGTCGACTATAAAGAACCGACCGACAACGGAAGGAGCACTCAAAACAGTTGCCGCTAATGTCGTTCTGCACAGTCCAGGACATCGTCCTTCTGCTGTTGCTGCTGCTGCTACAGCTGCTGCACCTCCTACAGCTCCTTCTCATCCTCCTCCACCACCTCCATCTCCATCTCCAGCTGCTGTTGCAACAATAACAACGACAACGATGTTAACTTTTACCGCCTACTGTTGCCCCCCCATTCCCTTTCAAAACAATTACAAAACAAAGACCAACGAAGCAAAAGTACGAGAACACCCTGTACATGGATGCGTGTGAATGTGTGTGTATGTGTGTGTGTGTGTGTGTGTCGGGCGCATAAAAATACCAAATAAGCCAATTTCGAAACAGAACTAGTTGCAACAACTCGAACTGCCATCTCCTGACCCCTACAATACAAACCATACCAACTTCCCATAGTTCGCCAATTTTTTCAATGCCAACTCGCAGAGAAATGTGCGCGGAAAAGGGAAGCAAAGTGTTACGCCATGTGTGTGGAAAGCATATTAGCTATGACTACACAAAGGACCTTCAACTTTTTGAATAACCATTTCATTTAAATGGAAGCTGTTAAAATACATGAAAGATGTTTAGAAACCAGCATAACAAAACCAATATGATGGGAAACCAAGGGTTTCTGTTTAATTCAACTAACAATTTTAAAACTATAATAAATAAATATAATTATATCAATCGAATGAATTATATAATATTTTAATCAAAACTATTTCTGGAAAATATTACATTACTGATATCATTAGAAGTGATAACTTTAATACAGTTTATTGTTACATTATTGATAAATAATAATTTACTTGCATTATTGTACTGTTTTCAAATATGCAAATGTATGTAGAAAGTAATACCATAACACTTAAGTGTAATTCAAATTTTTTTATATTATTATACAAAAAACAACTGCTTTTTGACAGACTTTTCCTGTAACAGATGCAAACTGTTAAAGTTGTTCGATTTCAATAATAATTTATATAAGATAAGATTGATCACTAAGATTAATCTATTTCTGACAGTCTCTGATATCAATGGTTTATACAGACAGATATTACACTGTAGCAGACCAATGGAAATAACATTACCATCACTATATGGTTAACAGTGCTACACCGAGTTAACAGTCCGCTGTAGCGTTGCATACTTTTCTCGCTCTAACACAAGAGATGCGAGCGAGTAATCCAGCTGTTAAAATTCTTTCAAGCTATTGACAGCGAATAGAGTAAGATTGGAACCATTGTGTTTTTTTAATAATTTAATAAATAAAGCCATTAACATTTTAATATCTAAAACTATAAAGGTAAAATAGGTTTTTATTTAAATAACACACTTTACATACTTTGTAAAATAATATGTCTGTACTGTACACGAAAATTTCAGAAAAATTCATATTTAATTTATTTTCATTTAACTTTCTAGTTTTATAGTGTATAATATTACCTTTGTGAGAATTTCCTTTTGTACATGTTTATTTTATTTTTGAAATTTTTATTTTAATTTTTTTTTTTTATTTGTCGTGTTGGTTTGACTGGCACTAAAACTTTTTCATAGACGGGGAGACTCAGAAGTAACTTTTGCTGGCAACTATGTGAAATGTAGTATTGCTTCTCTCAGTTGGCTGTTGGATGTTGGCTTCATGGCATCCCTTTTGACCCCAGTTTACTTGCTGTCTTCCCCTTTGTGTATGTGTGTCTGTGTGTCTCACTGGGAATATCAAAAATGTGGGCGCATGTGTCTCGTTCGAAACAATAAGAAGAGCAACAAAGTGCATTGAAAATTATTTCTTTTGTTTATTAAAATTGTTTTGTGAGTTTTTATTGAAAACGAAACGGAAGTGCCATTCGTTTCTATTTCCTTGGCCAGCTGTATGCCGAGTTCAAGCGAGCTGGAGAGACACAAAGAGAGTTGGGAGTTGGGACACGCACCTTGCTCCAACCATGTGCACACTGACAAATTTGCCATCTCTTGAGGGCGTTACATGTTTTATGCATGTGGACCACCAACCACGCCTTATAACCAGTTCCTATCCCTAGCTGTCAGTTGCTGTATGTACCACTCGCATCCAACCTATTTACATGTTGAACTCTTCGTTTTAATACCCGGTAACAGCTAAACAGTGAGTATACTATTGCCTCCATGAATTATATTCTTGATCAGCCGTTAGTCATATGGTAAAGCTACAAGAACAACAACTTCTTCAAGCATTATGCGTGTTTAATTATTTTTAAAATTTTGCAATGATAATTATGGTCATATCAAAATGTTAAAATTCCATTTTTTACCTCTCCGAATTGTGCAAAACTCCAAATGATTCAATTTACATTTGAATCAATTAACATACTATATGTAGATCGAAAGATATTAGCTACTTGATTATTTGAAGAAATACTTGCTCCTAAAAGTATGCAGTGAAATTTGAATAACAGGTAACTGATAGTCGAAAGTATACCTCAACTTTTTAGCTTCTTTTTACCATCCACGAATGAAATGAGCGCGTGCTGAGTGCACATTTGGATTAGGGAGAACTTTGGAGAGCTCGAGAAGGGGGTTTTGCAGTAGGGGGTGGCATTAAAAGAGCATTGCAAATGTCAGTGACGAGTGTCGTCATGTAACCAGATGTGGAAGTGTCTGCGTCACGGCATGTTCAAAGATGCCTGAATGCATTTTGCACCAAATGCAACATAGATCTGCATGCGTACTCCTTTTAGTTATAGAATATAGCTGAAAATAGATAGAGGATGGGAAGTGAGAGAAAGAGGGAGAGAGAGAGACAGAGAGTAGGGGGTGGGAATGGGAGTATGTGGCCACTGGCAGTCGCGTCATATAAAATGCATAGAATTTTTCCATTATTCTATGCATTTAGAGGCAAATTTATGTTATGTTATACAACGACTAAAGCAAAAATTTGCAACAAAAGAGCAAAGCAACGGGAAACAGCAAATGCAACAAATGTAATGTTTTTCTGTACAGCAAAAAATAAAAAACAGAGAAAACAAATCACTAACATGCTCTATACATATGTATATACTAATATGTAGGGGCATGCTATAGCAAATTAAATATATGTATATTATTAAATAAATTTATTACAAAAAAATTCTTAATCTTTTAAGTTTTCATTCTTTATATCTATCGAAAATTCCTGAATTTATTATTCGGAAATATAAACATGAAACCAAATTTAGAAGTATTCAGAAAAAATTTATAAATTTAAGCTGAAGTTAAGGATTAAATTAAGACCAACCTATACTTAAAACTTTATGCATTATTTGTGAAATCTCTGTAAGCTCTCTGTTTGAATTTTCTGAAGTTCTAAAAATTCTTTTGTACTCCTGTAGTGTGTGTCAAGGGCTGAGCTCGTTCTGTTGAATGATAACTTGAGCTTTGCCAAATGGAATGCAAATAAATACGAAGCTTTATTCGAGCTGCGAACGAAGCGGCGCATCATTTGTAATGCTGCTGGTCATAAATTTGTTTTCAAATATATTGCGCATACGCACTGTGGCTCCGCAGTTAACGACGAACGAAGAACTAAACAAATATTATAGTCGTTGTTGTTGTTGTTGCAGTTTTTAGCCAAGTTTGCTTTGCCGTCGAGTTGGGTCAGTAGCGCGAGCTGCAGTTGAAATTGCCTTGACATATTGCTTAAAACCAAACCCAAGCCCAAGCCCAACAACTGTCTTTGTCGCCTCTCTGTGTGTGTGTTAACCATGTGTATATTTGTGTGAGTGTGTGTGTATGTGTGTTTCTGTGTTTGTCAAAAGCATGCAAGTCATTCAACTCTATTTTATTTATTGTGCAACTGCTGTGCATTGTGGTTGTATGTTTACTGAAACAGCATCAACAACAATAACAACAACTTCAGAGACAACAGCTTCAACAACAACAACAATAAAAACCTAGACTCATTCATCTATTTAATTAATAACAAACACTGAACACATTGCATACATGAGGCATAACAACCAAAAACATAAAGTTTTCTACACATTCAAACTACCGACCTTTAAATACACTTGCACAATATTATTTCATACTGAAATAATAAGTTATTTATTAACTAAATTCCTAAAAACCCTGAAATAGTTTATATGTTGTATATTTTATTTCTTTTTAATATGTTTTTAAAATTACTTATTTATAACCAAAAGTCTTTTAACATTTTAAGTATTGCATAAGCTGTACATTATGTTTATTAAAAAAAACTGCACTACAATTTGTATACCTTCAGAGGAGTATAATTGGGTTTCTTAAAAGAATGTAACAAGCAGAAGGAGACGACTCCAAAAAATATATATAATCTTGACCAACCAGCAATTTTTGCAATTTGCAATTTGCTAAGCCCCATTCGACCATGAAATACAAAACAAATTGAAAATTTGTATGCCGCTAGCTCTCTTATTTCTTAACGGATAAATTTATAACTTTATCTTCGTTTAAAGACAAACATAATGAAACGATCCTAAAGTTCGCAGTAAGATCGGATTAAAATCAAGAAAATCATCATACATCGAAAAATGTGAGTTTGCAATAGAGACGCAACCACAAGCATTGCACTGAGCTCTGCTTGCTGCTACATTTTAAGTTTCTAAAAGTATTTCGGGTAATCGTGATTTAAAAGCATTTGCTTTACAAGAATTTATTTATAGAGTATCTACCAGTCAACAAAATGATCGTTTATTACCCATGAGTGTTATTAAATGAGTAACGAGTTAAAGCAGGCGGAAGTCTCGTTGCATGCCACATTTTTTGGGGCAGCTACTGTTGGTGCACGATGAATGCTTAGCAGCAGTATTACATAAATTAAGATTCTGTATTTATTTAAAATAATGAATAGCCAGAAATTTATGACACGAGCATCGAGCATGGAGTTGGAAATTGATGTCGGAGTTGGAGTTGGAGTTAAAGTTTTGACTTACATGGTCTGGCTATAGCTTATATGATATGGCGGCGAGTGCACAACATGACGCCGAAAAAGCCAATGTCGAAAAATGCATAAGAAATTTGCTGCAATCCCAGGACAATGGATGCTGTCACTTGCAACGAAGCGTTACTCTTCCCGAACTCTGGAGTCTGGAGTAGACTCGCCTAGTGACATGTACAGAGCCTGGCAAACAATAAAGGATAACATTTACACAAGCCGTACACACACACACACACACACATATATATATATGCACACACACTTACACTCATACACTTGCCAAGAAGGGTCATAAAATCCTTTGACCAAGTTTGCTTTTGTTCTCGTCATCGTCAATGTTCTCATCGTCGTGTTCCCCATTTCTCTCTCACCTCTCTCTCTCTCCCTCTCTCTCTCTCTCTCTCTTCCTCTCTCTTTCTCCCTCTCTCTCTCTCTCTGTCTTAACTTCTTCGCTGGCTATCTGGCATTGTCTTTATGCCGGTTTAATCTGTGTCAAAAGGCGTGAGTTATTACAAGCCAGCCACGCCCATTTAACCCATTCTTCCGACGCCAATAGTACCGACACACACATACATACATACGTACGTACATTCGCCTTACTCAGAGCTTAGCCATTGTCTAGCTGCAGCTAAAAAGCAGCTGCAATCAGGGGCTCTGTGTCTCATATAGTGGGCAGGGCGGTTTGTCAGGAAGTAAAGTCAAAGGTTTATCTATTGTCAACGGCTTTTGTGTTTCTGGCATAATCAGCTTTCACTTTGATCGAGCTGTCCAATTGAGACACTGATGAGCTATGTACTTTACTAGTTGATTATGACACAAATTATGTTATAGAAATAAAAGGAAATTCCATTTAGAGAAATTCATTGAATAATGCTTTCGATTTTTATATTAAAAAGAGTTAATTTAGATATATAAAGACTTAGTTAAAATAAAAACTAATTTACAGAAATTTATTAAAAACAACAGTCGGTATTGAAAAACTCTGTTAATATATATTAAAAAATATTTTTCCTGCAACACTCGTTCTTCTGTTTTTGTTTAAAGCTAACTAACATTCCATTTTAAGAAAACAATGGACATAAAAAAATTTCAAGGAATGCTTTAGAAATTTAAATTTCAAACTTAAGAACAAGACCTTTCCATAATGAGCTTAAGCAATTTACATATAAAACCAATTAAATATTTTTAAAAATAAATCAAATTATGTAGAACAATTTATGAATAATGCCGTTAACAGTTCTTCAATCAAAAACCCGGTTGAAAATTTTGAAATAATTATAAGCTTAACAGTGCTTTAACAACTAACATAAGAATGTGCAATATGTATATTAAGTTAGTATACGATATATATTTCTGAAGATTCCCAACAAAATCTTGCAATTGAGCAAAAAACATGGTCAATTCGGATTTAAGCCCAAAAAGAGCAAATGCAACTTAATTGCAGCTGGCCATGCAAATAAGTTTAATTAATAAATGAGCTCGTTTCGGGCCCAGTTGCACAATGCCACGCCTACATATTGCAACTGTGTTATTTTACTTACAATTAGCGCTCATCGATTGTTTAATGGCAGTTGATTGTAATAAGCCAATTTCGAGTCTGCATTTGAATTCAAAATGCGAAATAAGTTCATTAGTTAAACGACCCCTGAAGTGGCGCCCTCTGGCGGTGAATCGGTGTGTGTGTGTGTGTGTGTGTGTGTGTGGGCGTGAGTGTGTTCAAAAGTGCCGAGCCGGAAGTGTCAGCTGCTCTACTATTTCTGTCCACAAGCCATAAAGGACGAAGGACATTCTCTCGTTTCCAATTGCACTGTTTGCCTGTCTCCTTCTCGCTCTCTCTCTCTCTCTCTCTCTCTCTGTCTTTCTTTCTCTCATTTTCTCCGTCTGTCTGTTGGTTTGTTTAATTAGAGTTTATGCAACTTTTATGCTTATTAATACTTTTATTACCTGCCGCACAGTTCGTTTCGTCTACCGCATTGACCTCGCCACTCAGGTAATTGGCAATTTGGTTTGAATTTCAATTGGCCAATTTGGGCTTATTTTTGGTAGGGCATTGGGCAAAATATTTAAACATCAGAGATTGTTAAGTAATGAGCGTTGTTAAGCTGTAAGACATAAAATCAACATGGAAATAAACAGCCGAAGCTATTTGATACCCGAGAGAAAGATATTGTATTGTATTTCAATATATATTTAAGAGCCCGTTGTGTATTATAGAAAAATTTGAATGTTAAGAGTTATAATTACACTCTTTCTTCTGTTATAAAATAAAGTTTCACAATTGTGCAGTTGCGCTAAGTTATAACAGAAAAATTACAAAGAACGAAGTAATCAGCTGGCAAAATATTTAGCGATTTATTTACTAATAAAGAAATTTATTTATTATTACTTTTTTTGTTTGTTCAAGTTAATAGAAAAGCTTTCGCGCACCTTAATGCGATTGCCAGTCAATCAAACTGCTAATTGCACAAAACTATACAATTTTTAATCCAACAACAGCCTAAAATCTTAAAAGCGAATTCTATTATATTCAATAATAATTAACAAGAATACGCTCGACAAATTGGAACTGATAAAATTAAATTGAACTCGAATAGTTTGCTTTCAACTAATTGAAAGTTATAATGCACAATTAAAGCACTGAAGTTTTCATTGCTCATAATTTCACAAGTTGAGTTTTGCGGCACTAAATTAACATAATTAGTCAGCTAATTTATGCAGATAACTTGTAAAATAAGTGAATTTTATAAGTAACATAAATTGTGCGGTAAAAAAGAGAGTCTTACACTGTCCAAAACGGAAAATACCTTAGCTGGACTAAAATGGATAGCTGGGTCTTAAATTCCAATTGCTGGCAATCTGACAAACTCAGCGTCCAAAGCTCAAGTGCATGCAAGTAGGGCTTCAATGGCACCCATCTTTGGTTTTGCTTTGGGTTTATCTGTAGGACGAGGCTCTGATGGAGGTGATAAGGGAATGCAGAAGCTGGTGTCCACTTGGAATTGGAACTGAAACTGGAGCTGTTGCAGTTGCAGCTGGGATTTTTATTATCTCAACATATAAAGCCATTTTAGTTGTTATTTGTTAAGTGGATGCTGGGTCAGTTGATACACCCATTCGTGTCCCCCCTCCCCCCTCCTTCTGTTCTACTCTATCTAAGCGTTGACTGCCCAAAGCAAGAAGCATAGCGAGAGTAGAAAAATATTGCAGTTAACTAAAGAGAAAATAACCGTGAAGTTGTATGTTTTGCAGTTCAGTGCATTTTGGTTATTGTAGCAACATTTCTTTCATATTCCCTGGCCATGCCCACTCCCCCCTATCCCCTCCACCATCCCTCTGTTCAGCTATTGTTGTTGCTGTGTTGTGTTTGTGCATGGGTTGTAAAAATGTGTTTTGAAGTGCGGCTGGCCTGGCAAATAACCAAATGGATGCCATGTTGTTCCCCTATCCGCCATACGGCTGCTGGTCAATTCAGACACACACACACTCACACTCACACACATCCCTTTCCCTTCTCTTGCCCATACTTCCCCACTTCGCGCTCAAGTAGCCCCATTCGGTTTTTGTATACGAACTGTACTTGCTTTATAGACCAGATCCACACACAGACACAGACTCAGTCAGCCCGCCAGACAGTCGACCAGTTAGCCACCCTCTCTCTCTCTCTCTCACTCTCTCTTTAATATCTCTCTTTCTATCTACTTCTCTGCTAAAAGTTTTGCCACGGACATCGACACTACTGGACTCTCGTCGTTACTCGTGGAATTAGCAGCTCTGACCCGCCTACTTTGATACATTAATACTTAAGCAGAGCAAAGTCGAGGCCACTTACAGGTGAGCCTGGCAACTGGCAAAGCTGATGTTATGGCGAAATTAGTTCATTTCTGTGCTAAGCACCCTTCAACTTGGATGCAAAATAACAATAGGGATATTCCCCAGTCAGCCACTAAATTAATGCGACCACAAAACTATAATTATATATTAAGTATGGAAGAAACAAAAGTTTAAGTACACAAGTTTATTTATATCGAAATCAAAGAGCTTCACAACAAAACTGACTGATTGGCGTATACTTAATATGTTGATAACGTACTTTAAGAGAACGCAGCACGTTCGTGAAGAATATATTTCTAAAAAAATTCAACTGGCAAAATGTAAGGAATTATTAACTTTTACGTATACTTAATATTTGTGGTTAGTTTCTATTAAATAACCGTTAAAATATTCATATATACACGAACTAAGACAAAGTGCCTAATTTTACGTAGGTTATAAAATTATATTTATTAAAAGGCAAAGTAAAATTTATAAAAATTAAAACAATGTATTTCTACATTAAATAATAATTTAAAATCATTTATTTAAAAATATGTAAAAATTTAGAGATATCCAATTTATTTTAAAACTGCTTTCGGTGCTTAGAAGACATGTTTTTTGTAGTTTTTTTAGGTATAACTTAAATAAATTAATAAATAAATTAAAAATAAATTTTGTTTACTAAAATAGTTCAAGTAAAAATTAAAGAGAATTTTAAAAAGAATAATAGATTTGAACAGTAAAGTAAAATGATATTGATTAGTTTAGAAGTTTTCTAAAAAATTTAGTTGTTGGTTTTTTCGTTTGATATATATAACACAACCTTCATATTGTGATAAAATGAAAGAAATGTAAAGTAATTATTTATTTATATTAATGAAAATTTTAATACTTAAATAACTATTATAAACAAACTATTGAATTAATTAAATCAAGTTTTCCTCTACATATCACATAAAAGTATAGAATGCGGTAAATAATAGTTTTTGCCTGAAAATACTCTAAACTGTAACTTAAACATAAGTTAATTGAGGAAAATTATATAATTACTTACAACTTTTGTGACAATTTAATTAATGTTCCCATGCTTTTGAGTTTGTTATAATGCTGTTGGACTGTACTCGCTTTTCAGCTATTGTACAGCTGCAACAATTGTGCAACAGAATTTAATGACACTTAACGTCTGCCATTCTGCGAAACTTATCTATGCAGGGAGAGCGAGAAAGCACATTGAGTTTTCAATGTATTCTCTAAAACTAGTAAAAACATTGGAATGAGTTCTGGGGTGTGGTTGCAGTCTAAATGGGTGTGTGTGTGTGTGTTGGGGGTGTCCTTTGAGGGCAGAGTTGAAAAATGTTTCCAAGTTAAATGAAGCGTATCAAACGTCAGACGATAAATTTAAAAGCCAAAGCTATTGACTTGCAAAAAATAAAAGCAAATAATGTGCCAGCTAAAAGGCAGACGACGAACCAAACTGTACTCAACCGACGACAGAGGGCGCCACATGCTACACTTGCTACTGCTACTGCTACTGCCACTGCCACTGCCACTGCTGCTGCTTCTGCTGCATGGGACAAGGCCAATTCCAATGCATGTGCAATATGTGACATTTCTGCTGACAGCACAAAAGCAGCGACAGAGACAGCGACGACGACTTCCAGCAGTCGAACGGTCAAACGGAAGTCGACGTGTTGACAGCGCCCTCTATGGAGCCATGAGTGCGATGTGGCAGTCACACAAAAAACAAACGAACTGTGAATGCTATAGGCAACTACGAGATATCTGTTATTACCCATAGCTAAATATTAAAAAAAACATTGCATACTTTTAGGGTGTGAATTGCTTGCAAGCTACAAACAGCTATAACTTCTAATAGATTTAATTAATCAACATTTCTTGGATTATGTTGGAACGTTCTTTTATATATTTATAACATTATGTCTAAAAAATTATGACTGCCGTGAAGGATTTATCGTTTTACATTAGTTAAAACCATTTACATAAATTATTTCTGGATGCAAACAGAATACCACTATAGTTATAAATGTTTATACAGAAAGAAACAAGCATTGCAACGAATTCAATGTACCCGCACTCTGCAACTAACGGGTATAAAATGAGAGTGAAGGAGAGCAACAGTGAGAGAGAGAGAGAGAGAGGGAGACAGCGAGCATAGTGATGGGCTACTTAACTCTTTGACAACTTGACTTCTCAGCTGAAAACTCCGGTTTGTATGGCCCTCGGGCGCATATGTGAACCGTGGCCAAAGTTGGCCGGTAAACTTGGTCGTTTGCATGCTGCCAAAGTTTAATAGAAATTCAATTTCTATTATTTTCTTTCTTCTTCTTCAGCATTCAGCTGCTACACCTCCTTCTGCTACTGCTCCTACTTCTATTCCGTCTTTTTCTGACACGTTGCATATGCTGCGTGTTTCCTTTTGAAACAATAAATTCGCTCAAAGTGTCCGTGTCCAGTGTGAGGCGCTTTGACCTGGCCCCAAAAGTGTCGAGAGCCGTACAAAAGTTGCGGATTTTTATTGGGTTGTGCCACTCGATGGGATAACTCGTCTGTAAAGTTTTCACACCATCCGGATGGAGAATGTAGGCATTATATATTATGTTCTGTTCGAACAAAATTCAGAAATTCAGTTTATGAATGTTATAAATTCATGCAGTTCATTGAACTAAAACAGGGCTCAGTGTGAGTGGCTTAGTCAAATCATGGCTTAAACAAAGTTATCTCTAACTAAATTTTCTATATAGATGAACTTAGAGCATTACTAAAGTCGTCAAGCTAGCTTTAAGTTTTTAAAAATAACTTATAGTTTTTTTTTTAAATAATAAAACATTTTTTCTGATTTCCTAACAGAAGCAAGAATCCTTCAAATAAGAAAGAAGAATAAAATAATGAAATAAGAACTTATTATATAGTATGCCTGAAATTCGATAAGTTTCTTTTAGATTTAAGGTAATTCAAGTTTTTTTGATCAACATTTATTAAAGTTCGATGAAAATGTAAAACTTCAATAGTCTACATATACCTTAACTGCGATTGCTCTTAATTATTGTTTTGGTTAAAAACTTACAGAAAACTTTTGACTAAGGAACACACAAATTCCCCTAAAAAATTGGGTTAATTTACTGTGGTTTTGATTTGTAAGTTATCTTTCGAAGTTCTGTAACGAATTCCCTATTTCTATTTGCCTGCTCATTATGAGCCCTCAGACCAGAAAGCTTCCTCTCAATGTTGCTGTTTCTGCTGCTGCTGTTGGCAAACAAATTGCATATAAATTGCACTCATTGACGTCAAGGAATCTACGTGGAAATATTTTGTAGGTATTACATAAATTTCATATTTCCCATTCTCTCTCTCTTGGGACATACCAAGTGTCCCCTTTATTTTTCCACCTTCCGCCATTTCACCGTAAAATAAACAGCAACAAGAAGAATGGAGTGTTGTTAGTGTTGCTGTTGTTGTTGTTTTTGTTGTTGCCAAATGACTTGCCTTTGCAGTTGTCGGTTGGCATTTTTGATGAGCATGCTGCACGTATCCCCTCATCTCACTCTCCCTCTCTTACCAATAAACCTACAAGCCCCCTTTAGCTTTTAGCTACCTGTACAGGCAGTAGCTGTAGCTGTAGCTACTCCAGGACTTTATTAAAATTATATATTTGCATGTTTGTTGCAATTTGAGTGAGGCACGAAGTCAGCAAACGTTGACTGCAAAATTTGCAATTGCATATGAATTTATAAATATGAAACGCAATTTTGTCAACTTGCAACTCGCAACTTTTAACTTGCAACTTGCAACTTTCCACTTAATGTTGAAGTTTTCTTCGATTTGTTGTGAAAGTAGGAAAAAATCATTCCAAAAACACTCACTGTGTCTCATTAACAAAGTACCGACATTGCCCAAATCAATTTCAGATCTGCAACGAAACAGGTTTATACATCGTTCAAGACACTTTAGCATAAGAAAATTCAAATAATAATTTAAGCAAAATTTTATTTTTGGATACAAATAAAAGATATATTTTGTAAGTATATATTATATTAATTACATTAGCATAACACTTCATAAGTTTAATTGATTGTTTAGTGATGATTTTCTTTTCTTTTTGAAAAGTTATAAACTTTACTTAATCTAAATAAAATAGAATGATATTATTTTATATATAGTTATTAGTCTAAACTATATATAAAATAATATCCACATTAAACAATACGCCTTAGAATATTATTTTTATTGCGTAACAATTTTAAATTGAACAATAGTGTACTGTTAAAATTATTCAGTTTCTTAAAGCTATGTTTTTAATATATAACTCTGAAAATGTATGCACTGCAATCAAGTTAAGACTGTGAGGAAAGTTATCTGTCAAGGTGTTAAATCCAAAGTCTTCTCTTCTTCTCCTGGGCTGTGCCTTTTTCAGGCCTGTCTCGAAGTGGTTGTACATACAGACGCGCACACAGCACAGCAGTGCCACAAATAAGCCGAGCATGAAATGCCCGTGTACACAGGAATAGAGTGAGGGAGAGGGAGAGAGAGAGATAGGGCTAAGAAGATCCTGGCAATGGAAAAGGAAAGGATAAATGTTGGCAGCGCTGGAAAATGTAATGTAATGTGTGGTAAATTAAATTGAAAGGCATTGCAGGAAATGTGAGCATAATATTTGCGCCTTGTTAGTTTGTCAACGCATCGCTGGCGCTGAATGATGAGAACCAAGTAGCAGAAGGGATAGAGGATAGAGACGTTGGAGGGGCTGAAGGTGAAGGAGGGGACTGATGTTGAAACATTTAATGACATTTAACAGGCGGCAGGCATAATTAAAATTCTAAATAAATATGTGGTGAAATACAGGAAGCGACAACGAGTGCTCTACATTTGCCAGAGCAAAAGTTTCATACACTTTCTTACTCCTACGCGAATAGGGGATTATGTAGTGGAGAGGGGGCAAGTGTAGTAGGGAAGGGTCGCCTATCAATGAGTATACCAACTGCGGCGACTGCCAGAATCACGCTTAAGCTTACGATTTATGTGAGATTCTTTAAGCGAAATCCAAGTCAATTAGTTTCCTAATTCGTTTTGCGAAAAGGAATTTATCGATTTTATCTGCAGACGTGCAGAAAGTAGTTAAGAGCAGTTTTTCCAACGACTTTCATCGTTTTTCCTTTTTGCTGTATAAGTGCTGATAATGATGCTGCTTGTGCTTGTGTGTGTGCGTGTGTGGTGCGTGTGTATGTGTTCACAACAATGAGAGCCACTGTGCGTTTTATGTAGACTTGCTCAGCGGAAAGCGTAAGGCAATAAACAAGCCGTATTGCTCATACGCCATGTGTACGCAGCGAGCGTGTAAAAACGAGGGGTGAAATTTAATTTGTTTGTTTGATTTCAATTGTTTTACCAGTCAATTTAAATGCGTTAAATAAACAGAACTTAAACCAAGACACAACAGCTGTTTATTAACTTTCAGTTTTAGAAACTGCCACAAAATACACAAGAACTGCTCATGAACTTGCAACATATTTGAAATTTTTTGTAAATTAAATACATTCTGTTCAATTAACATCAAATAATCAAAACCAGAAGTAACTGAACTAAAAAAAGCAATAAGCATTTTTAAATTTTATTTAATTTTTAATGTGAAGCACAAATGTTTTTGAAGAAATGTCTAGAGAGAAAATCGATTAGCAATATTTATATTAAATTTATATATGCATTTAATGATAATGTTTGCATATTCATTCCATAGTTATGACACTAAAATTTTATTAATATTATTAATATAAAAAAAATTAAAGGGGCTTATCAATTTATTATTATAAGAGATTTATTTGAAGTAAATTTGGTGTTTGGGAATGGAGTTCTGAATTTTGGAATATTTATTAAAAAGAGTTGTTGGATTGGTGTTGGTGTTGGATTTAATACGATTTTAAAAGAAATGTAAAATATTCACATTTTCGTATTGGACATATATAAGTAAGAAACGTCTTTATGAAATGCAATAACTATGTTCTTAAGTCTGAACACAAACGTAAATCGTTTTAAAATTAAAAACTTTAGTTATTACTTTGACTTGTGTTTACATTACATTTTCACAGGGCGCTTGGCATGGAAAGCGAAATGGAATGAACAGGGGGAGGTGGAGAGAGTGCTGTCGATCGCTATACAACTCAATTTGAAGCCAGTAAGAAGAAGACGATGATGATGATGATGAAGAAGAAATTGGCGTCTTAAAGAATTTTTAATTGCTTCAAAAACAAGTTGAATGCTGTTTTATTTATATTTCCGGCGACCGCCAAGGCGACGCTATAGACAAATTCCATTAAACTTTTGGCTTCTAAACTGTGTCAAACTTGTTCGCAC
This sequence comes from Drosophila tripunctata, assembly GCA_035047385.1. NCBI lineage: Eukaryota > Metazoa > Arthropoda > Insecta > Diptera > Drosophilidae > Drosophila > Drosophila tripunctata. The sequence goes on from JAWNPS010000010.1 coordinate 349,887, forward strand.
AAGGCACAGAGGGTATGTGTAACTGAGGGCGGGGCTGGGCGGTGCGGGGCAACGCTTCTTGGTCCGCTGGCTAAGGATAATTCACTGGCGGCAGCAGCAGCAGCCAGCCGCCTGAGAGAGACGAGCTCAAAACTTTTGCGCAAAGTAAACTGAACTGAATGAAATGAAAATGCCACAGAGGCAACCAAAAGCCCCTATGGGAGGGAAAGAGTGAGAATGAAGAGCGCTTGGTGAGCAATCAATTTCTGTTGACGTTGACAACAAGGCAAAAGTCCGGCAAAAGTTAAGGCCGAAAGACAAGACATGGCAGAGCGAGAGAGAGAGAGAGAGAGGCATAGAGAGGGGCAACAAATCAAAGTCGTAGCCGCTTTTTAAGACGCCTGTCGAATTGTTCCGGAGGCGGCAAAGACACGCCCATTTTAGCTGCGTAGACACCTTAAGACATCGACTGCTGCTGCTGCTGCCGCTGCTACTGCTGCGGTTGAAGTGTATTTAAAAGTTTGATTAGTTTTTAATGTTTGTGAGGCAAGTTGTTAAGTTACGCTCTCTGTCTGTCGTCCTCTGTCTCCCCCTCTCTGTACACAGTCATGTAATTTTTATAAAGTTTGCATTCAACTTGATTTTGTGTTGAACTTTATGTCCGCCTCGTAAATATAATTTTGTTTTCTCTTACTCCAACCGCACGACCTTTGTGCCAACAATAATAAATATACAAAATACATACATATATTAAACATACTTATATGCATATATGCATATTTATGCAAAAGTCAACTAATCACAAACATATTGCATAAAATAACAATTTCATAAATTGAAACAAAATGTCTAGACTCATTATGCCACCAAAAATGTATGCAATAAAATTATGCAAATTATTCATATCCACAACAACAACCAGAACAAACACAACAAAACAAAACAATGTGCTGCTGTTTTCTATTGTAGTTTACATTTGCCAACTACTAAATAGGCTGAAACTGCGTACTGCCAAATAATCAAATAGGGCCAAGTTACAACATTGTCATTGCCAAAACAATTTCCATTTATGACAATTTTAATTTAGACAGACAAATTTATTAACGTGGGCGGCAGCTTAATGATCGAAATGATCTAAGAGGCACAATGGTTTTATTTTCAATCCGCTTCTGTAAAGAAAATTGGGACAGAGTCAAACGAGTTTTGGCAATTGCTAATTAATCTCTGTTAAAAAATTGTGATTGAATCAATCACAAGTTAATTAATTAATTTTTTTTTCAGATCATGAACAGTGGAAACTACACTTAAAGTTATTTTACAACTGAAATGAACTGTTTGAATTAAATTTGTATTAATAAATTAGCAATCTGGGGAAAGGAGCGAATTTTTTTTACAACATTTGTTGAAACAAGTTCGGAAACACAGAAAAAAACTGATTATGACTTTACGGTTATTAAAAGAAGGATGATTAATTAATAATGCTTCAATTAGTTAGTTGCGTATGAAATGACTTCAATAGCAGAGTAAGAACTACAGTTGCTGTTCATTAAAATATGTTATGTAATTGCATATAACAGACAATTCTTATGCTGGCTTAACACTTTATTAACTAACATAAGCTACACAGCAGAGGTGAGTGTTGCCGCGCTGTTAAAATAAATAATGTCAGATGGTCTGTTACTATTGTAAGTTTCACATGCTACTTATGCTACTACAGTTAATTAACAGTCAATATTTAGTGAAGATGATGAAGAAAGTGAATATACGCTTTATATGCCATATTTATCATTAAAATTACTGCGAATATTTAATTTGCTTGCATTATTATTATTATTATTATTATTATTATTATTATTATTATTATTATTATTATTATAATTATTATTATTATTATTATTGTTATTATTATTTTTATTATTATTATTATTATTATTATTATTATTATTATTATTATTATTATTATTATATTATTATTATTATTATTATTATTATTATTATTATTATTATTATTATTATTATTATTATTATTATTATTATTATTATTATTATTATTATTATTATTATTATTATTATTATTTATTATTATTATTGTTATTATTATTATTATTATTATTATTATTATTATTATTATTATTATTATTATATTATTATTATTATTACAACACAATTAAGGAACTAGTTAATGTAAATTAAGTTATCAAAAAATTTTTTCAATAATTTTCACACCTGTAACTGTAAAAGCAAATAGGATTTTGTTACCTGCAGACTTTTAACAGATTGTTATTAAAAATGTGTGCCTCAAGATAATTGCAAGTTAACGAAAAGCGACTTTGACAACGTCTCTACCATCTCCCTATGCCCCATTTCTCAGCCTGCCACTCGTCAGCAACAATAATAAAGAGGCAGTCGGCAAATGCAGCCATAAATTATGAATATGAAAGCCAAAAGGAGCCAATGAAGCCAAAGGAGCCCAAGGTGTCTACGTGTGTGGGAGACGGTATCAAAGGTACCTCCCTGGGGTCCAATAACGCAAAGAGGCCGCACAAGAGGCTGATGGTATGTGGCAGGGTTAATAGAAACTCCTTATATTGTATATGTACATATATATGTATGTGGGTGGGGTGGTGTGTGTAAAAGTTATAAACATTTATGGCAGCTACTTAAAAATGTCAAGCGAAAAAATTATGATAATGATACGTGACATTTGAAAGCAATAACAATTTAGTTAGCACGCACTTTTTGATTACACCAACAAAAAAAACCAAAAAAAAAATGAAGAAAAATGAAAAGAAAACTCGACCAGGTTTTATTTATGAGTTGCCTACATAAAATTGAAAAATGGCTTCCAAAATGCATGTGAGTGTGACTTTGTGTGTGTGTGTGTGTGTGTGCCACTCAAAAGAAATACTTACATGAGTGTAATAACAATAATCATAAAGCACAGCATAATAGAATGGGGCAATGGTAAGTAATAACAATCAAAGTCTAAACAAAAATAAAAACATAAACACGACTGCTAAATACTCTGTAGCATTGGAAAGCACCTTTTGATTAGAAGTTTCTAAAAATTATGTTTTGATATTTAGAAATTTAAAGTTTTCAATACTACTGAGATTTGAAGATATACAAAGAAAAGTATTTTGAATCGGCCCTGTACTGAGTGGATGTATGATTTTGTTATGGCATCGAGTGTTCGGTTATATCTTAATTTGACAAAACTAATGCATACTCAATATGCAGTCGAGCTTACCGTCCTTTTACATAACTATCGTCGAATTTGTTTTTAAAATACAACTTTTACTGGTTCTAAATTAAAATTTAGTGAAAAATAAACATGCCATCCATGCGATACTAATATATAATAAACTATAATGTTATAAAATTTGTAGAGTTTTAACCAGTCTCTATACAACATAAACATATATGCTTAGTATTTGTGTTGTAATTTCATAACTTGATAAGAGTCATTTGATAATTTACTATGTAATATTCTGTTAAGCAAGTTAACAGAATGTAAGAGAAGAGAGTTTCGATCGAGAAGCCAAGCCAAGAGGTTGCCTTGCAGAAAACTTACTATCTAATACTTACAAACAATTATATAACTAAAATACTTTTAATAAACAATTAAATAACAAACAAGGCTTAAGCTTGATAAACTAATCCTAATTCTATCATAATATTGCTAAAGTAATATAAAATGAAATAGTAAAACTCGATCTTCGAGCCTATCATGCTTATCATTATACGAGATCTGATGTACTCTGACAATATATTAATATTTGAAAAACATATTTTCCTTTCTTAGTTTCCTTTTTGTTTTTTACGCGGCCTTGGTGAAATTTTCAGTATTGTTTAACCACATTTTATGACAGACTTTAGTTGATTATATAAATATATACAGCAAAAGCAGACGTGATATCAAAAAACTTATATTTATGCAAAATATTTGTTCTATATATTACATATTTCTTTAGAAAATAATTACATGTTAATATATGAAACTTAATTATGCTAAGAAGAGTTCAGTTTGTAGAGATGTTTGTCAAATGGTCAGCGGGGCGATGGGGTGGTAAAGAGATGAATGGGGTTAAGCTGCACGCCAGGCAGTCTGAAACAACAGCAACAACAACAACAACAAAGCACACATCCTGTATGTCAACTGAATAATTCGTTGCATGCACAAAAGGCATGCACTCACATCCGGTTTCCTGTCATTCTTTTCCCCACACAAAGGGTTGCGATGGCGACTGGCGGTAGAGGGCAGGGGAAGAAGAAGGGGAGAAGTGGAGGGAGGGGGACAACCTGCAGTTTATGTCTATGCGATGGTAGCCATTTGTTGTTGCTGTTGTTGTTGTTGTTGTCTTTATGGCGTGTTTGGTATTTGTTGCAACTTTTGTTTTGAATTCCTGTGGCCTTGTCACACGCTCCATGCGCTTGCAGTTAAATTTATGTTTTAACACACAACGCAACACACACAAATACACACACAAGCATACACACACACTCTCACAAACACTGACAACTCTACGCATAACTCTTAACAAACAATGAATGAAAAAAAAAAATGTGTAGAACATACAATGCGCTGCACTCACTCTTATGCAGTATTAAGAGCAACAGAGAGGAAGAGTGCGGGAGAGCGACTGAGAGATAGAAAGAATGAGAGAGCGATAGCGTGACGGCAAACTGGCGACATCACATCTCCGGCAAAAGCAGCATACAATCCACTGATTGCTCCCAAGGTTCAGCTTTCAACACTGAAGGACACTCCGAAGGACACTTTGATAGGATAGTTCACTGAAAAGGGAGTCGTACTTGACAGTTGTGCTGAGATTTCTCAAGAGAAGTGTAGAGCACAACTGTCTAATAAAATAATATTCAATATAATTTAAGAAAACTATTTTAAATCATGATATTTGATGGTTAATGTCATACTGAAAGTTTAGCATAGAGATTTTTGCAAATGAGTTCGTTCAAAACGATAGTAACAACATATATGTAACTATGTATTTGTCATATTTATATGTTTTGCATCTGTCTAGAGTTTTCTTAATAAGATAACACATACTTATTTATAATCTTTTGGTAAGGAAGTTTTTAAATCTTTATTAAATTTCAATTGATAACTGTTGCAATCGAAATATTATATATTAGAAAACATATAATAGGCTTACACAGTCACAAACCAATCGTATTAGCTGAGACTGTTCTTTAAATTAAACGATTTCGATACAAAGTTGCATATGTGCTATGATGAGCAATGTGAATCTGGAAGGGGAAATAACATTAGCCTAAAGTAAAGAAATAAATTAATACTGACAATTCTTAAAAAAAAATAATTATTATATATTGTATTGTCCATATGTTTTTTAATAAGCACTTTTCTAAAGCATTAACACATTTTTTTTTCAAAATGTAGAGCATAAATAGCTGTCGACTTGATCTTAATAAATAGCTAAATTTTCTATAGCTATTTGTTTTGGCCATGCCACTTGCTGGTTGCACATGCAACGCGATGTGACGTCGCAGCTATGCAAGCTCAGATATATGTATGTACATATGTATGTTCTTGTTCAGAAGCGCCAGGTCTTCCCAGTGGAATGCAGACTGTGTTTTCCGAGGAGGTCAGCATTAATTTTGCATATGAATATGGTATGGACAACTGGATTTGTGCTCTGCCTCTCTTTCTCTATGGCATCGAATCACCACGACATGTTTTTTGCAGGCAATAAAATGTTTCAGGACAACCTGGCATATGGTTAAAATTTTCTCTTTTGCCTTATTTCTATTTTGGCCCAAGGCAAAAGGTCAACAGGGCAACGGGGCTAGTGGCAAATGGCAAGTGGTAAGCGTCTAGTGGCAAGCGTCAAGTTGGGAGCATCAATTTACACATTAATTTCGTTTGAAGCTTTACCTATGCTCAATTAGCCAACTCTGTCGGCTCATTAGCAACGCGAACCTGGCCCAGAAGCACAACGCAATTCGACCAGGCCCAAAAACAAGCCGGTGACGCTGTAAAAGCATTAGAGAACTTGTTGTGCTCTACACTTTTCTGCTCTTCTCTTCTCTTTCCTTTCCCATTCCCCATAGCAACACCTGCCAACGAAAAAATTGGGCTTTCAATTAGCATGTTCTCAATGAAGTTGGTCCTTTTTGGGCTAGCAGCAAATGTCTAGTAGCATTTAAAACTGTTTGCTGAAGAGAGAATTAGTCATTGCAGTTTTACAATCCTTTAACTCATCTGTTGTACACAGAGTGACACTTCTATCGCAACTGCTATGTTATAGAAAATAACAGTAGACAGTAACAGACAAACAACAACAAACAGTATCGCTCTGTAAACGGAGCCCTGCTTGCAACTTAAATGTTGTTCGAAACATAAAGGAATTATTAATTTTACAAAATTGTTCTTAATGAGCACATTTTTCATTTAAACACAGGTGTTCATATTATTATTTATCTATATATCATTAAATTTAAGCTTCCAATTCGGAACCTCAGAAAATAACAGACTTGTGTTGCAGCATTTTAAATAGCAATTGTAAGTAACATTTTTCCGTACACACATTTTTCCATGTTAATTACGGCAAGCTGTAAGATTATTAATGGCATTGGCATAACAGTTGCTGACGCTGTTAATTGGAAACGGAATTTTAGTTTACGCGCTGCCTAAAAGTATGCAATAAATTTTGAATTTGTTTAGAAAGTGGAAAGTTGATTGCAAATCCGAAATAAATTCAAAAAGCATTGCTAATGTGCATTTGTCATTGGGCATTGGGGTTCATTAGGCAGTTCAAAGGCAACTTAACAGAGTTGCCAGGCAAGCAAAACATTTGAAATGATATACAGCACACACCTGAAGTGCCATTTGCTATGTACATACATATGTATTTGTGTGTTTGGAGAGTTTGTAAAACTTGCCAACTCTGCAGCAGCTCTTTGTCGAGTGTTTTTGGTGTTGTTTTTGCTGCATTTAAGTAAAATGAATTGCCTGCAATTTATTTTTGTTGCTTATCATATAAATTGCACTCGCCTGCAAGTCATTATTTGGCACATTTGCGCTCAATGGCTGCACATTGTTCTCGCCCACATTGAATTTCTGGCTATGTATGCGTGTGTGCACAGTGTGGCAATGTGTCAGGTGAGTGTGTGTGTGTGTGTGAGTATGTGTGTGTGTGTTTGCGCGTGACGAACCGGAAGCTCACAGATATGAGAGTAAAAAGGAAAAGGGTACAAAATAAAAACAATAATAACAACAACAATTTGGCCAAGAGATGCCACCAGGTGGCCTTTGCACTTGGCTGCATTTCAGCCAACTGACGAAACCAGTTAAGACGTAAACCAACAGAGGCTGGGAATTGGCCAAAACGAAAATGGCGATGGGTGTATTTTTCCGAAACTGCCACTTAAGCAGTTGCAGCTCTTTTATTTACCACTTACGATGCCTGCACAAATAAATTTCCGGTTTTGCTTTACTCGAAACGCAACGAGACTTTTCGTTAGTCCAATACCCTGTAACTATAGAAATGCAAAGAAGAGGCTACAAACCTCTTAAAGCAAGTATCACTTATAATTAACAGCAGCAGCAAATGGGGCTCTCTAGCATCCAACTATTTATCATTTAATTTCAAAATCAACATTATTTAATCTGAATAAATTAAATTTATTGTATATCTCTAACTATTGACCATAGAAAATTTCACCACAATAGCTTTGCAGAAATATTCCTTCAAATTTTACAGGGTAACTTTAACGTAATAGTTTTCAATCCCTTGACTGCCAAACTCCGTGTCCAGCCCTAACCTTGCCTATTTGATTGTGTTTTTGCATTACTGTTCTACATATCTATTCATAATAGATACATTTCTGTATCGGAAGTATAGAAATTAGTTTGCCCTATCTACACTCCTGATGTTTGTCTCTCTCCCACAACTGCAATACTTATCACTTTCTTCCACATGGGCACAGTTCATTTGCATTGGTTATTTGGGAACTGCACCCAAGCTGCCAGCCAATTCCAAGTCCTTGACTTCCCTTAACAATTCGAGCAGGCAACTGAAATGCTATTGGAGTGCAAACAAAAGGTACAAATCCAAACTGGCAAAGTGTGCAGAAATATTTTACGAATGCAATTGCAATTAAGTTGTCCGATTATTGGGTCAGATAGTAGCGACATTTAAGAATTGCGCAGTAAACGAAAAATTCGGGGTCTTTTTATACAAGTGCAAGACTATATATACGTACATACATATATAGTATACACTATACTACACTACACATACACATGACCCATTAAAGTGACTCCTATCAGCTGAAAATTGACCTTGCTCAATTCACAATCTTAATACTGCTGTTGAAATCCACAAAAAACCCAGCAAGATTTCAATTGTAATTATTTTCGTTTGAATTATATTAAATTTAATTATACATGCGCTTGTCTACTCTATGAATTCTGAATGTGTTTTGAATAAATGTTTAAATAAATTTAACAAATAAATATTAACATTTAATTTAGTAGTTTTTAAGATTAAAAAAATATATTATGCATTATACAGACATTTTCTATTAAAATTTACTTTTTTCTGACTACAAATTTTATTATATATAAATCTATATATGTATTTAATTTGTATAAAAGTTTAACATAAATACAATTATGTGTAAATAAAAATTTTTAAAATTTATTTATTGACAAATGTTAATTTTCTACTCAAATTTTCGATGATTTTCTTTTGTTTCAAACTCAAAAACCAGAACAGAAAACCGGAATGTGTTCTAAAATGATGAAGTGTAAATATAAACGAAACCAGTAACGATATCAATATGCGTTCCAGTTTCATTAATTGATACGAATATATAATTATTCAACGTTACTGTATAAGCAACACCACTCTATTTAGTTCAACATGTAAATTGCGCTGATAATTATCAACAGCCCAGTCGATATAGCCATATAAAAAACTATGAAAACTAGTCTCTCAGTTCTAAAAGTATCTGAATAAGTAGCGTATTTTCTCTCCAAACATTTTGATTTTTAGTTTTTAAATAAAGTCGATATACATCATCAAATGTTCGGTGCAGATCCAGTTCCAGTTTTATAATTATTCAAGGTAGTTCAGATATAAGCAAAGATGACTCTATTCAGTTCTACATTTGTATTGACTTATTGTTTTTTTGTTGTTGTCTTCTAATATTACTTTGGGTTTTTTAATGTTTAATTAACATCTCGCCGATCGCCGTGCTGTATATAAAGCCAGCTGACTGTAACTTTAAGCTCAGATTGTTCCGTCAGCTCGTTGGTCATAATGAATTTAAAATACTGTGTAAGTTGTAGTGAATAAAGTTGTAATTGAATCTAGTATATATATCCCTCTCTCTCTCTCGTTATCTCTGCCTCTCTGTTTAGCTGTTGTTGTTGTCATTGTTGTTGGCCGGTACAATGAGCCAACCCGTATCACCCCCAAAAACAACACTGCCCCCCTGCACACCTTGGTGTGCTGGCCAACCCCCACCGCCTCCCGGTGCCGTCAACTAAACAGATGAAAATATAGTACTACGTACATATATTCTACTGCAATCAACTACAGCTTTAATTCCCTTCGAAGTTCATGTGAAGATCCTCCTCCACTCTCCCCTTCTTGTTGCTTGTGGTCGTTTACTTTTTGTAATTATTTCATGCCATTTGCTAAAACAATTAAACTCCCATAAAGTGTACAAACAAGTCTCTCCCTATATATGTGTCTGTGCTCGTATTTTGGGGAACCTTCTGTAATTAGTATAGCTTCTTATGCTCATACAGCCAAGGGGGCGGTACGCGAAATTTGATAGACGTAGAATTGCCATAAAATCGGGAGTTTATCGATGCTTTTGGGGCCAAACAAAGAGCAGCAAACTGTTTCGAGTGTATAAATAAATGTACAATGTACACAAAGTACAACAGTTATTTAACAAATAAAGTTTATAGAGAATTCCAGTATTGGATTAGTTAAGATTTTAATTTGTTAAAACCTTGGCATTTGGTTATTAATAAACATATACACAACTTATTTCTTCGTCTTACATAATTTCAAAATTCCTATCAATAAATATTTCCTACCAATTGATTGTAAATTGTAAATCATTTATATTAGATTAACAGCGGTATCAATTATAATGTATTTATAACATATACTAAAAGTTTTTTATTTTTTATTAAAATAATTTTACAAATAATGTAATGTAACACGTTTATTTACTATGAAACAATACTTAACCTTCGCATTTTATTAAATATATATTGCGATGAATAGAAATGCATAAAATAATTAAATTATAATTTTTAATTTCTCTGAGAGGTATATTGGGTTTGTGAAAAGTATGCAACAGGCACAAGGAGGCGTTGTATAGTATATATAATCTTGATCAGCATAAACAGCTGAGTCGACATAGCCATGTTCGTCTAATCATCTGTCCGTATGAATAAACAGAGCTGAGAAATGGTAAAAGCTACAAGCTCATATTTGGTCAGTATCGATTATTAAGCGATTCATTTCATTGAAATATTCAATTGCAATTTTTGATAGAAATGCTATGTGGCCAATACATGGCTCTGCCAGAGCATTAAATATGTGAGGTGACAAATATGACTGCTTTTCGTCTTATCTGTTGTACATCTCGCTCTTACTCGCTTTCATTTTTCTTTTTGTAAACTTGATACAAAATTGCAGCTGTGGGAACAAAAATTTTTTAGACATCCAAAAAGAAACTGCATTTATCAAAAATGTTTTTTATTTTTCATTTGGTATTAAGTGGACTCATATTCAAAAAAATTATTGCGTTTTTTTTTTTAGAATCTGTCTCCGTGACCATGACCGTGACCGTGTCTTCGGTGACCAATATCGTATCTTCCACGACCGAATCCTTGCGGTTTAAAACTGCTATGACCCTGAATGACATTACTGCTATGTTCGTATGCTCCAGTCAGGACAACGGCGATCAATGCGAAGAAGACAATCTGTTAAAAAAAAAACCCAAAATCGCATTATATAAAAAATCACATCACATTTAGAAATTCTTTAGTTATTTTTTTTTTTTTTTTACTTACGATGAATTTCATTTTGATTTGTTGATTTTTGAATAGATTCTAATTAAACAACTTGAAATGTTCGGTCTTTTATACCCAAAAATCGGTACACACTCTTGTTTCAATACAAATAATTTAGTATATTTACTTCTAATCTTCAAAAAGAAACAAATAAACAAACAACAAATTATTATCAGCACTTGGACTTTGCATTAGCTAAAAGAAAATATAAATTAACAGTGTATTTTGAATATGTAGAAAATTGTAAAAAAATATGTCTCCCCAACAATATTTTTTAACCAAAAACTGTTTGATAATTGTTTTAAGCTGATATAAACAATTATATAAGGTCAATTTATCATATTAGCTTTATTATTTTAGAGCTTAAAGAATTTTCTTCGAATTATATAAGATTTTTTATGATTTTATATTTATTACTGGTTGTTTTTGAAAGTGTAAGTCATATTCCACTTAGTTTAATAATTAAAAAGTTGTTCTTATTGTTCATTTTTTGTTTATATATTCTAGATCAGCATCAAAAGACGAGTCGATATAGCCATGTCCGCTGTCCGCCTCTCTGTCTGTCCGTATGAACGAAAGGATCTCAGAGATGCTAAAAGCTACAAGCTCAAATTTGGTCAGTATCGATTATTAAGCGATTTATTCCATTGGAATACTCAATTGCAATGTTTTATACAAATGCTATGTGGCCACTACATGGCTCTGCCAGAGCATCAAATATCTGAAGTGACAAATATGACTGCTTTTCGTCTTATCTGTTGTGCATCCCGCTCACTCACTCGCTCAATTTTCTCTCTGTAAATTTGATAAAAATTGTAGCTGTGGAAAAAAACATTTTTTAGATATCCAAAAAGAAACTGCCTTTATCAAAAATGTTTTATATTTTTCATTAGGTATTAAGTGGACTCATATTCATAAAAATTATTGCGTTTTTTTTTTTTTAGTATCTGCCTCCGTGACCGCCATGTCCATGTACTTGCTGACCATGACCATGACCAGCTCCGAGTCCTCCATGACCGCCATGGCCGCCATGGCCGCCCTGATCGAATCCATGCTGACCATGACCGCCCTGTCCGAATCCTGACTGACCATGACCGCCCTGTCCGAATCCTTGCTGACCATGACCGCCCTGTCCGAATCCTTGCTGACCATGACCGCCATGACCGCCCTGATTACCGTAACTTCCAGCCAGGACAACGGCGATCAATGCAAAGAAGACAATCTGATTAAAAAAAAACCCAAAATCACATTATATAAAAAATCACATTACATTTACAAATTCTTTAGTTATAGTTTTTTTTACTTACGAAGAATTTCATTTTGACTTGTTGGTTTTTGAATAGATTCTAATTAAACAACTTGAAGTGTTCGGTCTTTTATACCCAAAAATCGGTGCACACTCTTGTTTACATACAAATAATTTTGTATATTTACTTCTAATCTACAAAAATAAACAAACAACGGAAACAACAAAACCATTTCAAAATTTATTATGTCTCAAATTATTATCAGCACTTGGACTTTACATTAGCTAAAAGAAAATATAAATTAACAGTGTATTTTTGAATATGTAGCAAATTGTAAAGAAATCTGTCCAACAATTTTGTTTAACTAAAAAGAGTTTGATAATTGTGTTGAGCTGATATAAATAATTGTGGGTGGTCAATTTATCATATTAGCTTTATTCTTTTAGACCTTAAAGTATTTTCTTCGAAATCTATATAAATTTATTATGATTTTATATATATTACTGGTTGTTTTTAAAAGTGTATGTCATATTCTATTTAGTTCAATATTTAAAGCATTGTTCATCTTGTTCATTTTTTGTTTATTTCTTTGATTAAATGTCGTCGCGTTGTTTCATAATTTATGTGAATTCGTCTGAGGCAATCAAATAGTGGCGTCTAATTTGCTTATACACATGAATCAACAATTTTGTTGAGATTAATTTTCGGCTTGAACTTGAGCTGATTGTGGTGACTTAAAGCTCTGTTTGCTGGGAGCTCGCTTTTTTTCGTCTTATCAAGCAAATAGTTTTTTATAGTTATGTCTGGCAAGTCCATTGAAAAATAATTGAAATTAAGAAATTGGAATATTGCCACACATAGTGAAATAGTTACTTTATCAACTAGACAAGTAGATTCTTAATTTATTCGTTTAGTTATAATAAATATAATATATACATAAATTAAATTAAATTAAATATATAAATTAAACTCAATATAATAAATTGAGTAAAAATAAACAGAATTGCTATATTTATACCATATATTAATGCATCTATTTTGATATAAAAAAAACATAATGCATGCTTTAAAATTTAATATTTCTCTACCACACACACTTGACTTTTAAACGAATAACGTACATCGTCAGTAAATAAAGTCGTATTTAGTCTTAATTAATAAAATTTTTTTGTAATACTTGCATATTAACAATTGTTTTTAAACTATTAATAGTAATGGACTTTAATTTTTCTTATATTTAAGATATAATTTTCTTTAAGAATTGTCAATGTATTGAAAACATTTATATAAGTTATCAACCAATCAGTGCTACTCAAAACTGCAAACTTTTTTAAGTATTAAAGAAAAAGTATTGCATACTTTTAAGCGAACAAGTTAATTCCCTTCAACGATGGTGTCCAAAATATTAAACATGCTTCGCGCAGAAACTGCTTTGAACAGTACAGAACTAACTGAATTATTTCGCGATGATCAATTGAAACTTTTTTGCGTTAACTCCAAGAAGTTTGAGTAAGCTTTTTAGATTGATGATGCAGCTTATGGTACTGCACGATTTTGACTATCGAAATCCATGGCCATTACGGCAATGGTTAGTGGTAAATAAGGACTAAGAGATGGAAGATTTCAAATAAATTCACGCACAGCTGATGCGATTGCATAAATCCTTTTCAAGCACTTGCGATGGGGAAACTGACGGCGGGAACAACTGAGTTGACTGAGCTAATTAAAACCGTTGCCACTTGAATTGTGCGAAAATGTTGCGCAGCTTCTGCTGCGGATTTGGCGTTTGTAATAAGTTCCGCATTCGCATCCGCAAACGTATCCGCACTTGTACTCGAATTCGAAGCGTCTGCTGTAGCGACAGCATTGCGTTTTTAATGTTAACGATTTGTTTTCTTGTCGTGTCGTGATTTGCTCTTGGGATTTGGCTGAATTCATTAAATATTGAAATTAATGGATTTCAGTTTGATTTTCATTTGTTGTTTCTCTTTAAAGTTTATCGTAAGGCAAAGCACATTTAACTTAAACTAAGTTTTGTATTCCATTCTAGAAATCTAGAATGTACATTTTAAAATACATATTGTTAAAAACGGCATATTCCAAATATTTATTTTTCGCTTCTTTTAGTCTACAACTTGTATTAAATATTTTAATTCTAGTTGAATTTTCTGCTGCTTCTGGCAGGCGCCAGCAACAGGATATAATGATGCAACAATAAACTTTTTTAATACCGCCGGCAATGAAGTAATTAAAATATTTTAACGCAGCTCCAAAGTCAAACAAAGTTAAGCGTCAGACAAAGATAGACATACACCTACTTTGAGAGAAAGAGAGCAACAGTACAGCACTCATCCGATAAGCAAAGAAGCTTCAACAACCTTACTTGTCGTAAGACTGTGACTTCAAGATAATAGGAGCTTAAAGAAGGTAGTAGAGTATCAAATACTCTGCAAGCATTTTCTATATACTTTGCTTTTAACTAAGAAAAAATTAATCATTTTGAACTCGCTCTTTTTGTAACTTAACGTATATTTGGCGACAAATAATATCAAACGATCCTAAAAACCTCGTCAAAATCTAACTATAATCTAGAAAGCTAACATACATTAAAGCTTTGCGATTAAAGATAAACAGTCAGTCAGTGCTGAATATTTTATACATATATGATTTTGTGAATAATACGTAAGAGTCAAACACGCTATATTTCAGATAACTGTCACTGGACCTCAACAAATAGAAATTCAAAACAATTTGTTAAGTTTAATTTTCGACCACAATTTCTCTATTAAGTCCAATCAAGGGAGTACCAGAGCCAAATACTGCCAGCCAGACCGTAAAGTGCTCCAAGGTGCTCCGAAGTTATCCAGAGTGTAACTGTCTAATGGGCCATCGAAGCTTTTGCTGTGATGGCTGCCAGACGCACAATTTTAATGGCCGTCGATTTCACTGTTTGCTTTGCATGAACTATGACCTCTGCCAGGAGTGCTATGACCAAAATGTGGAGACACTGGATCATAGAATGGAGCATCCAATGCAACTGATGCTGGACAATATGGGATTCCAGCAACCGCCGGAATTATTGCTCAATGGCGAAATGTTGGAGTTGATGCACTTTCCCAACTGCTATACCTGTCCCTATTGTGGTCTATTTGGACATACGGCCAAAGAACTGATCGACCATGTGGTCACCGCACATCGCCAGAACGACAGTCATGTGGTGTGTCCGATGTGTGCCGGTCTGCCAGGCATTGAACTGGTTGCCATACGCAATTTGGCCCGTCATCTGCTGCTCAATCACATCGAGCACGCCAATCTGCTCGATCCGAGCACTCCACCCCTGAGGCACGCCCTCTCCCGTGTCTCGCGACGCCGCCAGCGGCAAAGACAACAGCAGCAACTGCCTCAGAGTCCGGGTAACCAGAACAGCAGCCGACTGGACTCCGAGGCTGGCTTCGATATACTCTATCAGTTGTCCGAGCTGCGTCGCCTGCGTCCGGAGCATCGACTGCACCAGACTCCTGCCAATTATCCTGAGGGAGAGACACGGTCGAGAACCACCGCCCTGGCCATTGCGAATACGGAATCAAATGTGGCAGCCACCTGCTCCAATTGCCTCAATGAGATCAGCAACGATGTGCCCGCAGCGGAGTCTGCCGAGGATGCTGGTCGCTATTTGTTGCAGCATTGGATAACCCAGCAGCAGAACGACTTAGAAACATCCCTGCGGGAAAAGAGTCGAGAGCGGAAACGGGAGCAGCATGCTCGCTTTGTCGAGCATCTGTTGCTCTCGTTGCTGTGCGAGGAGCAGTTGGAACTGCCGGAGGAATCCATCGAGCACATCTCCGAACAAAATCAGCATGATCATTGCAATGAGGATGGCATCTCTATGGCCTCCAGCTACAAATATGCACCATCGCAAATAATGATGCTAATGTCGCTGCCCTGGATCAGGCCCTGGTCAAGCCAAAGTAAACTGCGCTACATTGAAGTACAGGGTATCACCCTAGACGAGAGTTCGGTTGGTGAACAACAGCAGGATATCGATTAACAAAAACAACTTTGTAATTTTGCCAACTAGTACTTCTATTGTCCCTCTTTGCCTCTCTTTGTGTTCCGTAAAATATTTTTGAGTTCTTCTATTTTATACAATGAACATTTACAATGTACATATATATAAATTTTATTGTGAAAATTTAATGGTTGCTATTAATATTTTGATATTTAGAACGCAAACTCCATAATTTGTCAGTATCCACAGTGGAGTCTATGGCATCATGTTAATCTGTCAGGTCTTCTATGTGGAGCTCCTAAATGTTTTTGAAATTCAAAGACCTAGAGCTATCAAAAATTAACATTGAGTCCCTGTCTGAATCCCTTTCAATCTGCAATGCCTTTCAGTTCAGAATCATTTGTAAAGTGCTTTTAAATGCGTATTTAAATATATAACATTCTGTTGTAACTGTAGATACAGACATCTTTGTATTTATAGCTCTTTAGCTCTAACTACCTACCTAACCCCGCAGACATACCAACGTCTGCATCATTATCGACTATTTCCAAGGAAATGTAGTAACAAAAGGTCAACAGAATATGTAAATTACCATATGTCACAAATGCAATTGAGTACCTACTTTAAGCTATCAGTAAGTGCAGATATAGTCGAAGTTTTGATCCCTTACATATATATTTCTACACATATGTCCCACACATTTTGTAATTTACAATTTTCTACCTGCTTCAGTTCGAAATTTTGCTTTAAAAGTCGAGAACACTGCGCATTTGAGAACATTGTTAAAACGAGTGTCGCCATGAAATTACTGGTGAGCATTGTATGGTCCACAAATACTAAAGAAAATAATATTTTATAAAATAAATTATTTAAATTATTGTCTCCTCTTAGATTATATTGTTTGCGCTGATTGCTGCAGCTCTGGCATTGCCACAGTTTGGCGGAGGACGGTTTGGTTTCGGACGTGGAGGCGGAGGTGGGGGCAGAGGTGGAGGTGGAGGTGGACACCATCACCACCAACATCACCACCAACAGCACCACCATCAACCTCACCACCAACATCATCGTGGTTAAAGGCAATTTCAATCTGACAATTATTTTCCTGTCTCTGCAAAAATCTTAATAAATGCGAAATGAAAAACTATTTGTTTATATGAAAATACAATTTAATTTTATTATTTTACAGATAATTTATTGTAATTTATTGTAAGAAATTCTCAAATTTCTCTCAAACCTATGCTATATATATTAATTGTTCTAAAATCAGTTCTCAAACCATTCGAAAGTTTTCGAGCAAAGCAAAAATTGTAAAATATGTGTGTATAAATACTTAAAGTCTTGGGTTAAACTCTGGCTCATTTTCAATGTTGGCCAGGAATTGCTCTAAGCCATTTCTGCCTTTTCTACCAAGTTTCGCAATTGTGTATCTGCGTTGGTGTTGGTAATTATTTTATGGAGTGTTACAGACGAGTTGCCTTCTAGTAGTGCCAGCATAACACCGTTCAAACATTTCCATTCCTCAACACACTGAGAGAAAAGAAAATCTAGGCTTAAATTTTGAATTTGGCTTTCGTCACTAGTGTGGATTGTACTTCACAGTGATTTTACTTTTAAGCAAACACAAATTAATCAATTAAACAAAATTCCCAAAATTATCAGCGCTATGTAGTTTCCTAATGATATTACTGATCAAAACTGAAATAATGAATAACTCGCAACACACAAAGTACAAAAATGTTTAATAAAATCTTTTAGCTAGTTATAGTACACATATTTGATCTATGATCAAAATTTTTAAAAATTTATTTACAACAAAAAATACATAAATACATGTGTTTAATTAAATTTGGGAATTGTTAGTCTAATTAATTTCCTAATGATATTATTGATTAAAACTGGAATAATGAATAGACCGCAACACACAAAGTACAAAAATGTTTAATAAAATATTTTAACTAGTTGTAGTACACATATTTGATCCATGATTAGAATTTTAAAAAAATGTATATACAACAAAAAATACATTAAATTGTGTTTATTAAAATT
Organism: Drosophila tripunctata; assembly: GCA_035047385.1. Taxonomy (NCBI): domain Eukaryota; kingdom Metazoa; phylum Arthropoda; class Insecta; order Diptera; family Drosophilidae; genus Drosophila; species Drosophila tripunctata. The sequence goes on from JAWNPS010000010.1 coordinate 368,251, forward strand.
TAAGAATTGTTTGTCTAATTAATTTAATTTGAATTAGTTTTTCAACAATTTTGAATATGCAGTTCAATTTTTAATTTAATTTAATTTATTTCTTTCAGTGTACTACTGCACTGACTGCTCTACTCTTTCGCAATTGCGTTATGTGTCTGTGCGTGGGCAACTTATGTTTACCAAGTGCGAAAGTGGAAACGTGCTGCAAACACGAACTTCTCCAGTTGCGCCATTATGCTAGCCATCCCCTCACTGGTCTATATATATATATATGTATGCCTGACCTGTGTCTAGGGTCCCTCGTTGCCATTGCCGGTCCCTGGATCCCACTGCAGTGTTTTTGCGTTTTATAATAGGATTTGAATACAATGGCATTGTAATGAAATGTGCAGCAAACGATGGCGACTGTGAAGTTTAGTTCTGCGGTTGCTATGCTCCTCTTTCTTCTCTTCTCGACTGCCATCTACGACTCTCTGCTCTTCTTTGTCTTCGTCTCTGTATACATTTCCTTTCTCCCCCTCCCCTCTCTCTCTCTCTCTCTCTGTCTCTGATTCAGTAAGCGTTGCCAAGTACATGCCAAACAGCTGTTTCTCTTCCTTTTTTTAGTGTTCCCTATTGCAAAATAGCCGCCAAATGCACCTGTGTGGAGGTGTGTGTTAGTCTGGCCGTGTAATTTGAGTTGGTAATTAAAAGTAAAGCAAAAGGCAACTACAACTACATACAAGATGTACACTAAATGACCGAGCATTGCACATAAGCATATGTGGGTGGGTGTGTGGATATGCTCAGCAGTTATATGACTGTTTACCATTGTGTCTAATAACGTTGAGCTTACAGCTGGTTGCAATGCCAGTTACCAAGGCATATACATATGTTAAAATTGATATATGTCAGGGATGCCTTTTGAAAATATGTTAATTTAATCAAATTTAAACAACATGAAAGCAATAGTTGAAAATACAGCAGAATCTGGTCACAAGGATAGTCAAGGAACACCGGAAAACTACTTAAATTTTCATATTGGAGTCTATGGTCAACAAAGTGGACGGACGCTATAACCAGATTCTGCTGTATTTGTTCTTTTTTATTATTTTACTAAAAAGCTTACATATATAAACGATAATTGAAACACTGCTTGGAGGCTAAAGCAAAAGCAAATATGTATGTATACTACAACCTTATAAGTTTTGTTTTTATACCTTCTGAGAGAGTATATTTAATTTGTTAAGAGTATGTGACAGGCTGAAAGAGACGTACAAATCCTACAAAGTATACGAATTCTTGATCAACATCAGAAACCGTGTCGATATAGCCATGTCCGTCCGTTCATATGAATAAAAAGATCTCAGACATGGTAAGAGCTTCATCTGAGTCAGTTAGACTACATATTTAGATAGTCAACACAAGTTTGATTAAATTTTTTTGACGCCACTCCCCGTCCGCCTATAATAGGCGAAAAACCAGACGTACCTTGAAAAAAATACATTTTTTGGCGAAAATCTCAGTAACTATGATACTACGAACAGTGAGACAAAATGTTTCGGCTTTGTGTCTGCTCTTTTTGCAGCGCTTACTCGGATTTGAGAGAATTACACCGTCGGAAATGCTTGATTAAACTTTTCATTCTTCTTTTTTTCCTCAAATACAGATTCTAAGTATTTAATATTGCTAAGAATTATTTAAATTTAAAAAAATTACTGAGCTGTAAGACGTAAATATACCAATGAACTGCTAATTTATATACATATATTATATTTTTCAATTCTTTATTACAATAAATGGCCATTTATTGCAAGGTCCCCATTAAGTTTGAACTTTGACACCGAATTTAATAAACTATTTTTGTATTAGTTGTGTAAAAGTTTTCATTTTATTTTGCGTTTAATGATTAAATAAATCAGCACAACATTATAATATTAGTAAAATTTACTACGTATTCATAAAATTCAATATTCATTCATGAGTATTCATGTCAAGTTTTGACAACAAAAAAATTTGAAAACTTTCTATATCGAAAAAGTAAGTGATTCATTGAAGGAGTTGCCAAATTTCCAGCTGGCAGGCAACCGCGATATGTGTCAACGATAATTACAAGCATCTTGTCAACCCCGACACTTTGGACGTGCCACGCCCCCCCAACACACAACCAATCTCCTTCCACCCATTAAACATTAAGGACCACCCTATAGTTACTCCTTTTGCTACAATATCAATTATCGAACGTCAAGTGTCGCTCACGTGTCACGTCAACACCACAAATGCCAATGAAGCACGGAACTCACATGACAATCATCGTTTTTCAACTGCTTGACAAGGGAATATACTGCACACACTATGTTACACATGCATAGCATATAGTAGATAGGAAAGGGAAATTGTAGAAAATATCAAAGATGAGTTTGAATGCATTTGAGAGCGCAGCTTAAGCACACAGTATCTGAGTGTCTCTATGTTTCCTTTCAATTTTTACTCCTCTTTACCCCAATTTTTCATTCTCTTTCACCAACGCGTTGGTCTGACTTTGATTGATTACAAAAGCAATTGAGCGCAACCTTTTTTTAAAATGGCCACAAAAGGGCGAAAATGAAATAGAATTAACATAAATAATAATAAAAAGGGAAATTTTCGATTGACAGCTTCGCAAATGGGGAGAAACTGGAGCGCAATTAGCCCGGAGAAACCCGAGAAGCTGCACGGCATTAGGTTAATGAGCCACGCCCACCCCCCGCTAGTTACAACTGTTGGCTGCCTTTAATTAGCCCACAGATAAATGAAAATAAAATTTCAATTAGATTTAATTGACAACAATTTGATTGATTAGCTTCCAGTTACCTTACACACCATGAATTTAAAGTTTACCATAAAGCGAGAACTTGACACTCAAATGGAGATGACTGCAATTTAAACCAAGTTGTTGGCATTTAATTGTTAACCATCAAGTGGCACCACAAATCAAGTGCAGCAATTGCAACTGACCTGCAATTCATTTGTGGCAGAAGTCAAAACGTGGACAGGGGTCAGGGAATGTGGCAGGCAAACTTCCTTCGGGCATAATCCAAAGACAAACCGCAAGCAAAGTTGCAAACAGTTGAAACCACCAAAACAACACTGAAAGCGTCAGCTCAAACTCTACTCTCCAATGAGCCAACATTAAAGAGTTGAGTTAAGTTCCTAAAGAATGTAAAGCGCTACTCCATTAGGCATCGAGTCGTTCCTCTGCAACTACATTCATCAGCATTAGAAGCCGACTTTGAACTTTTGGACTCAAAGGGCGAAACTACTTTGCCGAATATTTAATGTGCCGGGGATTTACTGATTTCACCATTATAAATACACAGTACAGTTATCAAAAGCATTATCTGTCATTAGTGTCAAAAATGATGGCGAAATCCATAGAAAATCCTTTTAATGTCAGTTAGTAAGTCGATCTCAAAGTTCAGAGTTCACAGTGTCAGTCATAATGAGGTCGCAACTCGACACTGACGTCTATTATTGAACAGCGAAAGAGGCAGCAAGTCGCCAACAACATTAATATTAATTTATTTATGTACATTATTTATGAAATTTTGTCATTTCGTTTTTTTTTTTGTTTTTGTTTTTAATTATAAATTAAACGCTTTAACATAAAGTGAGTCTCAACAGAAAGGATAAAGTCTAAGGGAGTTCAGCTTGACTTGTTGAAAAATATATATGTACATATTATCAGTAGAAGAAAAAGAAATAATGAAAGCAAAAGTTTTTGGCGACAAGCCCGACGCACTTTTATGGCCTGACTGCGGAGTGAAAATGAAGATAGCACAGCCTTATCATGTAAAGCACCTAGAGATGAGCAGCCAGCAGAATTCTCGGCTTGACATATATTTTAAAAATATATTTTTGAATTACTTATTATGTTATTTAAATATTTATTGAAATTTTAAATAATAAATTTAAATAAATAAATATTTTCCACAGAAAAAACAATTTAAGTTATTTATATTTAATTTTAATACTTTAAAAACTTGTACATAAAAAATTTTAATATATCATAAAAAGTAAAATACATTTAGATTAATGACCCACTACTTATATTAAAATAATTAACAGTCTGAATTGTTTTTTAAACAGTTTAAATTATAAGCTAAGCAATAACAATAAATAAATTTTAAAAGCAAACGATTTTGTTAAATTTTTTCACTTTTTATGAAATATAAAAATATTAAATTTTTAAAAATTAATTTACATATTTGAAAATATGTAAAATAATTGCAAATCTATTTCAAGACTTGAAGCACAGAATAAAGTTAAATAAAGATATATATATATATTATAAAAATATAGAATCAGCTGAGCGATCGTTGAATTCCCAACGCATCTCTATTGCCAATGTATGTATTTGTCACTCTCTGTGTATGTGAGTGTGTGTTCATCTGCTTAAAGTATGATTGCAAGTGTGAAAATATATATGCTAAACGTGCCCGCCCCGCCCCGCTCCGCCCCGTTGCGCTCTCGTGCGTTTTTTGTTTTATGACGCGGCGACGTGCTCGGAAAATGAAAAGCACTTGACTCGCCAAAGTGCTGAACTTGGCGGTCTCCTCCTGCAATCCCTACCTCCTCCCCAGCGTCTTATAGTCCTGCCACACATGCCAAATCGTAAAACGTTTCGTCTCCTTTTTTACCAAAGCGCATTTTTTTCTTGAAATAAACCCAAACTCAAACTCGTACTTACAGTACTCTCGAGTGTGTGTGATTCTGCAGTCTGCTGAAATTCAAGTGCTTAAACGGATGCTCTACACATTTGCATTAAAGAAATTAAAAATTTTTATAAAATTCTAAGTGTAAAATTAGTGAAAAAAACTTTATTTAAAATTGCATTATTTAGGAAATGTAAAGAGTATAACTTTAAAGGAAAAAAAATAGTACCATGAAACTCTTGTTTTGTTCTATTTTACTTTTCTAAGCCTACCAATTTTTATAACATTTAATTTTATATTAAGTGGAAAAAAGAGTTTTAAAATTTAGAATCTGGTTTTAATTTTTTTTTTAATTTGTAAAGCTATTAATAATTTTTAAAATATTTAAAATTTAGGTAAAACTGTTTACAGTCATAAATGTAAATATTTTAATTTTATTAAACTGTAAAGCTCTTGAATGTATAGTTTGAAAACATTTAACACCTGCTGTTTTATTTATTGAAACTTAAATCTCATAAAGAGTATATAAAATTCGATGTTAGCTATCAGTTTTCTTTTTTCCCATTTAGTTTTAGCAACTGGCTAGCGCCTGGAAATGTTCTTTTCGTTTTTTTTCTCTATTCCATTCTCATTTGTTCGAACAATTTAAGAAATTGTCGTCGAGTTGGTGTCTAAATTCAGGATCCACCACTTGATGAGAGTGTCTAAACCATATAAAGAGTGAATAAAGTATGATTGTGTGTGTGTCTCTTGCCCCTTAATAGTTTGTAAATAAAAAATACTCAACACTCAATTTGGCTGCAAAATGCTTTGAGTTAATTTTCTTTGATTTATGCGTTTTCCAAACTGAAGCTAGAGTTAAACATTGTTGGAGGAGTATGGGAATCTGTTGTTATTGTTGTGGTCAATAAATTACCCGCTGTGCGAAGGCTTTTTGCATTGTTCCTTTACATATTTGAAGTGCACTTTATGCTTTTTGCATACACAATTCGCAATTAATTTAAAACAATTATGTTGGCACGATGCAAAAAGAACAGAACAATCAAAACAAAAACAAAAAAAAACACGAAAAAGACAAATGGAAAACCAAAATAAAAACACGAACACAAAAAACTCTCTGCGGTTAAATGACATGTCGCCTGTCAACCACACATTTTCAGTTGGAGTGTTATGCAATTATGGAAACGCATTTTCACAGATGGATTAAAACTGCCAGCCACCAGAGTTAATCATTCCATCTTGCCTTCACTTCCAATGGCATACAAAAACAATAATGATATATAGGTGTATACATGTGTATATATTGTATTTACTTAATATAAGCCCAGCATTATGCCACAATTAAACTCATTAGCGGATGAAATCATTTAATAGTGTTTGCCAATCTCTATAAAGTTATTAGTCGATTGTGGTTTGAATCATTTTTGTAGCCAAATATGGACTCGGTTTATACTTTAAGTGATATACTAGTATAACTGAATTATTACTCCGCGATCATACTGCTCACTATTAGGTTCAATTTATAAAAAAATTGTATAATTAATTATATAATTAATTCCCTCTGAGGGGTATATTGGGCACGTCAAAAGTATGTAACAGGCAGAAGGAGGCGTGGCAGAACCCATAAAGTATATATATTCTTGATCAGCATCAATAGCCGAGGAAATATAGCCATATCTGTCTGTCCGTTTGTCCGTATGAACGAAAGGATCTTAGAGATGATAAGAGGTACAAATTCAAAGTTGGTCAACATCGACAACATATTTCGTCAGTCAGTACAAGTTTGTTTTCTTTCAGTTTCCATAATACCTAGGGACACCAATTTTGGCATGCAGGTTGCTTGATGCAATATAATTATAATGCCATCAACATTTTTTTAGTGCCACGCCCTTCCCACATAAGAAATATTTGAAAAAATTTGAAATGTTCGTGCCTGTAGCTCACGTAATTCTTAACATAAAGTTACGTAACTTAACATATGTTTGGAGACAACCAATATCAAACGATCCTAAAAACTGCATCAAGATAGGACTATAATTATGAAAATTTCTCATACAACGAACATTTTTAACGCAACAGCAGTGCACGCTTTCGCTTACGCGGCAGAGATTACAAGCAGTGCACTACTTGTGTTTTTTAAATTTACACATTCCACTGCTTGTGTGTGCGTTGCACTGCTTGTAAGAAGTCCGAAATGAACACGGTCGGGATACTTTCTTGTCAAACATTTTTTAATAAATTTTATTCGAATATAATGTTGACTATAAGTTCGCTAATACTAACTTTTTTCAATTTCGTTGCGGTTACCCCATATCTCGAAGAATCGATGCTGTATACACTTTATAGTTTTGACCATTAACTCATAATCTAAATTACATTTTTTATTTTAGTTTAGTAAACTGGCACCATTATATTTTATTTCAAATGAAAATATATTGCAATTTTGCTACAGATTTTTTCGGTTTTAAGCAATGATTTGGACTGTTTGTGCTAATTGCAGCTGTCTGTTGCTCCAGGCTGCTTGCTATTCGTATGCGTAGCACACCTGTGTACCAGGTAAGACCCAACGGCTAATGGATTTTTCCACGCCTAATTACCATTACTTAGGTAGACAACGGGTTCAGCAACAACAATAATAAAAATTACATTAAAAATTTTAATTTTTTTTTTTTGACCAACACCATTTTTTTGCTTAATTTGTTAATTTTTTTTTTGTGTAGTTGTGTGGAAAAATGCAAATGGAATTTCATAGTCACCATTAACACCTTTTTGCACAGTCGCTTCGCCTGTTGGCTCTTACATTCTCGTTTCCATTTGTTTCACCATTCTTCTTCTTCTTCTATCTTCTGTATCCCCCTTTCTTCACCTCTCTTGGCATCTCTGTGCATATTTTATGTGACGTCATAAGCTGAAAAAAAATGCATTTAATTAAATGCCACACAAATGCGACGCGAAACGTTTCCACCTTGTGTGATATTTTATAGTCCCTTATGTTTTGTGGTCTTTTCGTTTGGTTCCACAGTTTCCCCAAGTGTGTCATTGCAGACTGGGAAGTCCTCTGTGAAAACTATATTCGGAATGCCGCTTGGAAAAAGTTCAGGTAGGTATAGTTTTTTAATTTAGAGGGATACATTTACTACGTAGCTGAAGTCCTGAGAACTGAAAAAATATTTATATTGATAAAAACTTATTTATATATAGAAATTTCTTAAATACGACTTCGAATTAGATTAATAATAGAAATAAAATTTTTATGCAATATTTAAGAAAATAAAAACAACTAAATTAGTCGGCATTTTTGAAAATTTTCGTTTAAAATTAATTATTATATCAAAAATAAAGATAATTCTTTTTACCTTGACTTTAAGTTCTAAAAAGTTTTGGTGAGTTTCGTAATACATTGCAAATAATTTAAGAATACAGTTGAACTAATAGCAAATTTACATTAGCAACAGCTTATATTTAATAAAAGGATAAATAGAAATTAATTTTGATAATATTTATGCATCATATACTCGTATCACTTGATATTAGCACTCTTAAAATAATATGAATGAAAAGAAATATATAAACACATTGTAAATAAAATTTAAAAAAAACGTTAGTTAAATTTAATTTAACTTAAATACAGCCTAGGTTTAAAAATGAATTCCCATGTAATTTAAAATACATATGTTATTTTTACTCACAGTAGAACTATTTCTTTTATCTTTATTCCCAGCTGTATTTCTGATCTAAATTCTAAGAAAATTTTTGTCTTCTCAATTGCTCATTTGAGCATAAAACGAGTTCAAAAATCAATTTTTGTTTTGAATATACATGGAAAATGTCACAAGAGATGCTTAGTGCAATTGTCGACAGTTTTGATTCCCATAAACAGCTTAAAGCAAAAATATTGATAGATTGATTAGCTGCAAAGCTCAAAGTTTTAATGGCAATCAACACTTGCAAGCAATCGCAATTAGATGGCAAATACTTATACATGCTGTGATGTTCTCTTTTGAATATTAGAACTCTTTTGGTTTGTTAAACTTAGATGCCAGCTTATTTGAATTTCCTGTGGCAGTGTGCAATGCGACTAACAGTAACAGCTCAATCTGTTACAGGAATAAGGCTCTCTGGGTGTGTGTGTGCTTGTTTCCTTCAAGCTTGGAGCTGTTCCGATTGTTGCTTACTTTGTATTTAGGCATGGCAATGCAATTTTTGAGCTCAAATGCAACGGAAATTGTTTGGTAGGTGCCGCTGTAAACCCAAAATTCGAACCAGAAACGCAGAGAAACGAACAGCTGAATTTGTCATTTTCAGTTTGTCGGTTGTCGAGTTTTCTTCTATTTTTTTTTTGTATTTCGAGCATCGTTTCGGCCTGACAAATATTGCAGTCGACAGTTTGTCAAACAAAATGCTACACCTTATGCCTCTAACCCCACCCTGTGCCTGCCTGTTTACCCCCCTAACAGCACACAGCTCCTACATGATTTCAACCCAGCTGTTTGCATACGTGCCCAATGTGCAATTGCCTGGGCGCTTCCAATCATTGGCCATTTTCGCCGCCTTTCCCCTTTCCCTGAGTATGCAACATGTATGTAAGTGACACAATCGAAATGGAAAACGACATGCAACACGACACATACTTTTGCTGCGACACAAGAAATAAGTTGAGCTTGCAACAAACATTTTCTTATGTTACCTCTGCAGCCGCACGGAAATTGAAGTGTTAAATCTGAGAAAATCTATTCCCCAGACTGCTGGATTAGGCCCAGCCCACCTCAAGCAAACCACGTGCAGTTGTTGTTTAACCCATTCCCAGATATACGTCTGAATTTTGACTCTTTGATCGTCACACAGGCGTCAGATTATGCCTCCAAAGTGGAAAAATAAAGCTTCTAACCTCCAAGGCAGAGACCTCAAAATTTGAGCAGCAAATAAGAAGGAAAGACTTCAGCTCGAGTGCAACTTCAATTGCAATATGTGCGAAATCCATTGTAGCACTTTACCCTCACCCAGTTACCCCCCTCTCTCTCTCTCTCTCTCTCTATGTTCATCTCTCTCTCTTTCTGCCTCTTGTTCTGTTTGTTTTGCAAACGCGACATGACGGCGAGTAAGCTGCAAACGCTAAGCAGCTTGTATTTGACTATGAGATACACTGTGTCCTTAGATTCGACACTATGTCAAACCAAAAAGCTACGAACAGTAGATGGCGCCAAAACTGTGTGGCCAGCCTACTTTGCCTTTATTTTTAAACGTCACTCAATAGAGTTCTAAAACAAAAACTATGTTACTTGAAAGTCTTTATATATAAAAATATATCTTTTAAAAAATAAGCAGCATATTTAGGACTTTTAAATTATTATTTAACTGCATTTTTGGTTGACTAAAATAGAAATATACTCATCACATGAATTTAATTAGATTCTAATTAAATGAAAATAAGCTATTAAAATCAATAAAACCCATTTATGCATTTATTTATATTTATAACTATTTTTTCAATTCCACCACGAAAAACTATTTTTATATAACTCTGTTAAAAAATTTAGTAAATATAAAAAAGCTTTGTACAATTGTGAACAATAATTAAATGTATCTGCTTAAGCAAATTATTGCAATAATTTTACTGTCAATTGAAAATTTGTTTGAAATTAATAAAAATAAAAACAAATCTTGTTATTTTTAATTACATATTTTGTACATTGTTCATTGTCGTCTTGCATAGAAAATGCACAGCATAAAAGTTGCAGTGTATGGACTCAGTGCACTCGAAGTTTATACCCGATACGACCAACACAACTGTTCATGTGTAACAAAAGAAACATACATACTTGTAGTTGTTGTAGTGGTAGTTGTTAGTGACTGTGACTAGAGTTTTAGCCATGGTTTGTTGCTATTGCCAAAGCCCTTTCGGTTACGCCACATTGCTTATACGCCTCGTGGTGCAACGTTTCAAATAAATTCTCGCACTTTTCGCCTACGAAATTTGCAAGAATTTGTTGTGTCAATTGCAAGAGGTTTTGCAATTTCTGTCTGCCTGTCTCTGTCTGGCTGTCGTTTACATATTTCCGTCTAGTTGGCATATATTTATTTACAGCATTTGGCGTTTGGCATTTGGCGTTTTGGAGTTTGGCGTTTTTCGTGTTGGCAGCAACTTAAAGTAAGTGAAAAAAGCAAAGTCATCAAGTTTGCAAGTCTGCCAGACGCACCGTATACGGGGCGTATGTTTAATTTGCTTGAAGTTGCAGTAAAAATCCAGCTGCAGATGTTTCGAAGCACGAAATTAATTACGTAAACGCACACACACACACACATACACCTACACACACGTACACGCATAATAAGGCAAAAGAAGAAGCAGAAGAAGAACAACAACGAAAAGCGCTAAAATAATAATAATAAGTAAGAAAAATAAACTTTACTCACAGCCCAGCAGCAAAGAGAGAAACAACAAACATTAAAAGGCATATGCTAAGGAAAAGGCATAAAAATAAAGCAAAGAAAACGAAGAAGCAACTTTAGCGATACGAAGAACATTATCTGCATGTGTGTGCGTATGTGTGTGTGTATTGTATGTGCTTCCGCTTTTGTTATTGTTGTTGTTGCCTTTGCTGTTGCTGTTGCTGTTGCTGTTGCTGCTGATGAGTTGCAAAAGATTTCAAGAAAGCTATAAATGCCTGCCCAAAGTCTGACACAATGAATTACGGCTGGTCATATCACAAAGTGTTGCAAAAAAATTGTATCCCAGATACCCTCTCTAACTTATGATTTAAGTGCATTTATTAAAGATATCCTCTCGAACTCATATAATTTTGGTACATTTATTAAAGATCTATTAAGATATTTAAGGCAGTTTTTTATTTTATTTCAAAGCGATTGTAAATTTAATGTTTATGTTTATTTTTTAGTATATTTGAAAACAAAGGGTATGTAAAATCTTAAAATTGTTATGCTCATAAGTATTCATAAAAATAAATAGTATTGTATAAATAATTGTTAAGGAGAAAACAAAAAGATAAATTCAGTCGAGTGAAGGCTCTGTCCTGTCCAACCTTAATGCGATTTTCAGGATAGTGAGATATTGTTAGTCTCTAAACAAATATTAAGTAACAAAACTATAGGTTAAGAAATACGAGATTTAGAGGCATGCAGATTTTCAATTTGTTATGTTTCTAGTGGGCGAAAGGGGCGTGACATCCAAAAAATTATGATGACATTGTCTTTATATTGCATTTGGAAATCTGGGTGTCAAAATAAGTGTCCCAAGGATTTATAATTACTGATATATTCGCTAAAATATGTACTTATCCCGAGTATGTCATGTTTTTTGTTTATTTTGGGCGTGGTATCTACAAAAAAGGAAGATTCTCATTATTAAATTTATATACATTTAAAATAATATGTAATGTATTAGTTTACTACTAATAAATAGAAATAAAGTTTTACTTAAGAGCATAAAATATTCTGCTTTGTGTCAAAATTGATTTGTATAATATTAAAGACACAATTGTAGAACATACATATGTATGTACATAGATGTAGCTACATATGTACTATATCATTTTAGCTAAATTGATGTTGTTTGTCTTTTACATTTTGTTTGGAGCGTCTTTGGGTCTTTACTTTGGCTTTTACTGTGTGCTAAAAATTTGAAAGGCAGCAATTAGTGTTAAATAAAGAAGTCATAAAGTGTAAATAAAATTTCTGAAGCGCAAATGAAAAGCAAGCAATAATATGTACGAGTACTCGGCTAGACTCGGATTTAAGCTGCAGTGACTCTCACTCTGTTCATATCTCTGTCTCTTTCTTTCTCTCTGTGTCACTGTCGGTATGGATAGCTGGTCATTATTTATAGTCAAAATTGTTTGGCATTTAAAGTGAAATGCCAGTCGACAGCTGGCAATCATTTTAAGGCATTTGCCAAACAATTAATTCTTACATAAATATTGTAAATAAATTGCAGCCATTGTAACATACGATAACGAGTAGATTTTTGCCTCCAAAATACACTTATGCAACAATTATTGCTTTCCATTTTGATTTATTCTGGTTAGCTGGCTCAATTTGTCAATTAATCAACATAAATGTCCAATAGAAATAGTTTCGATTTAATTAATGATTCAATTGCAATGCATCAATACACATTGTTTACACGACATTATTGGCATAAAAGTTGACTTTTATTAACTGTCTATTTACATGCTCAGAAGTATTTATTTTGATTTTTCCTGTCCAACTTGGGCTTGAGTTTATTTTAGTTTATTATCTTTCTTGTTCATTGACTTGAAATAAATATTTTAATGAATTGTTTATTTGCACTATTGCTATTCATAAAGCGTAAAGAAATAATTGATTTATGTACAAGTCAATGCGAAAAGTTTATTATTAGTTTAATCTTATTTGTTAAGAAATAAACTTAGATATATTTGAAATACATCTGGCTGAACATTATAAAAAGCTTAATATATAATAAACCAAACAAAATTTTTATACATAATGGGATAATGACACTGAAAATGTAAATTAACAAGGACTATAATATAAATAAAATGCTGCAAATAAAAACTAGTAATTAAGTGATGTAAAACAAATTAAAATTTAATAAATAAATAATATAATGTTATATCTATAAACTATTGGCTAGTTGTAGAATTTTAATATTTTAATTTTCAACTTTAATCGAGTATAGAAATATTGAAAGAAATTTAATAAATTTTATGTAAGAAAGTTTTGCTTATATTATCCTATTGAAAACCACATTTTTAAGAAGAGAATGTTTTCTCAACTCAGGTAAAAAACAAGCTATGAATCACTCAATATACAATTTAACAGAGTACACTATATAAATGCAGCATTGTGAGACAACAAACCTACTGCCTGGCAATTTGTGATTTCATAAACAAATTGAAACAAATTTAAACAAATTTGTGCAAACAATGCGTTCTAATAAATAGGCACCGAGCATGCCAGCAATGTTGGAATGAATTTACGACTCATGACCAAATAAAATATGACAGTAAATGAATTTGAACTTATGTAACTTGTGCCCGGAATGAATGGGGGAGGCTCAATTGCATGCATAGTCAACATTTGGACGGAGCTAGACACTAGAGTTTGGCACTGCGAGTCCCTAGACTTTAACGAGTATGGCTGTGACTATGACAAGCAAGCAGAACAGAAGGACGATGGCAGGACGGTGGCAGGGAGAGAGTGGAGGGTGAACAAGAGCGATGAGAACAATTTCTAGTGGGAATCACGTAACGAAGTGCATTGTTAAAATATAATAAAATCGCAATTTTGCGTTCATGTTGCAATGTGGCGTCATATCCTTTTTCCTTTAATTTTTCACGAATTTGCCGTTTCGTAGTTCCGTAAACCAAAACCATAGAGAAGGAGAGCACGAAAGCGAGAGATATTTACTGCACTGTCTCTTTTGCTCTAACAGTTTATAATGGGTCTTCATACTCTTGCTCCAACTTGAGGGTTTCGTAGGGGGTTCAATCTGTTGTTTGCTTGTTTTTTTTTTGCACTACTCTCTATGCACACTCCATAGATTTTAATGCAATTTTCTAGGGATTTTATATGTTTTTATTTTGCTGTTGTCATTGTCGCAGCTGCCAAAGTCTTTGTTCTTGCCCAGGTCCGATTCCAAACGACCGCTGGCCGCTTCGCTGAGTTTGTTCCCGGGTTCGGTACACTGTAAAGTACTTCGGTTCTAAGTCTGAGTTTGAGCTAGTTTGTGTTCGGGTTTGGGCTTGGGTTCGGTTTGCTTACTTGTTTGGACTCGACGCACCGTATCCGCTTGCAAGTTTCTCAAGCGCGCCATATTTCTGCACTCAATTGTCCTTCAGCGCATTTTGTGGTTTGTTACGCCTTCCACTTGCTACCTTCTTCTTTCCTCTTTTTTCCGTTTTTGTACGTCTGTGCTTTCTGTATTGCTCTCTGTATCTGCATCCTCTTTTCCTTTCGTTGCTTCTTCGTCTGCTGCTGCCGCAATGTTGTAAAATATAATGCTTTTGTTTGTTCGCGCCATAAAAAATGATTACTTTAATTTCCGTGCACATAAAAAGCACGTCTAACATGAGAAATTGCTGTCATTGTGGCACTTTCTTTCAATTTTTAGTCGTTGACTTTCTAGTTTTTGTCCATGGCATTGCAGACACTTTGGATATAGTTAATAAAACTTCCCGCAAGTTCATTATAGGGAGTAAGTCAGTATTACCCAGTATAAATTTAATTACAGCCAAAATTTAATAGAATTAAATAAATTAAATTATCCTCAGTTGATTTATTTTAAATTTATTTTTTTCAAGTGCAACATTTTGCATTACCTTTTCTATTACCCTTTCTATTTCCATTCCCATAATTTAATTTATATGGAAAATAAAATTCAATAAAACTCCAAAAACTCATTGACTGCATGTTATTGGAAATAGATACTGACGCCATCTAGCGCTCATAGCTGAAAAACTCTATCCATTCGAAAGCTGTTACAGTCGGTTTTACCTACATCGACTAAAGCAAATTTAATTGTTATTCACATTGACTCAACTTCCCAACTTTAATGTATTTCTCTATCCATTTTAAATCAATTGAAACATCATGAATTTTTTCAACTACTAAATTTTTACAGTCTTTTTTTGTCTTTTGTAACATGTGTTTTGTGTTCAAGAATTTCTCTTTCAATATTTTTGATTTCCTTAACAGAAATCTCACAAAAAACAAGAGAGTTAAGCACTGTAGAGCATATCCGACTGTGAATTGTTCGGTAAACTTATACTTTACACACTATTTGCATCTTTCTTGTACAGATTTACAGGATAAATAAAAAAATTCGGTACCAATTTTTTACCGATTTTTAGCAAACTTTCAGAGTACATTTAAAATACCAAGAAGTTTAGAAACTAGTGTTTTAATATAAATTATATATATTTATAAATATATTTTCTCTCAAAAACTGAATCTCATTATCGACGCGATTCATTATAAAGTATAAAGTCCTAAAAAAAAATTGATAAAACTACTTCTGCAGGTTACAAACGTTTCACTTGCTTGTTATACCCCTTTGGCACAGGTTATAAAATGGTTCTTGCTGCCTGGCATGTTTTGTGTTCAACCGCATGGGCCAAAAAAGCAGAGTCAGAAGGTCTCCAACGGCAGGTCGAGTGGTTTGGGTCAAAGGTTGGAAGGGTATGCGGGAGGGGCGGAAGGTGAGGGATGGGCACTGCTAAGCGAAAAGTTTATGGACGAAATTGTTTTCACCTGCTGTCCCAAATTTATAACACCTCTCGCCAGGCCTTTATTTTTATTTGTATAATCCTTTCGCTTATGGCACGCCCACGAACTTTTGCACATGACAGAAACCAGCAAACAGCATTGGAATTTGCGAGCCGCCAGTTGGATTAGCCGGAAAGACAAAAAGCATCCCAACGTTTTGCAATTTCTTAACTTGGCCCAAAGTGCAGAATTGGGCCAAGCACAGTGGTTCGAAATGGTCGAGTGGACTCCCCATTTTATGGCTATTTCGTTTACTTTGTAGAGGCATAATGTTTGTTGTTTTGCGCCAATTTTTATGAGTTTGGCCAACGGACAAGGCCATAATGGCTGAAACACTTGTTGTGCCCGCAAGGTACTCCCACCCTCCATTCGGCCCACAGTCTTGGGGGTTGATATAAATATTTCTGATGAGTCGGCGGCAAAAGATTTTTGAATGGACTCATTAAACGACCAGAAATTATATTAAATTTGCCAAAAATTCAGCTGCATAAAAAAGTTGTAAATATTTTTATGCCTGCATTAATATGCAACGTCAACCACTGTGCGGGGTTGACTCAATGGATGTCGGGGGTTGGGTTCTGACGGTGATGGTGGTGGTATGGGCGGTGATGGCGGTGGGGGCGGTGGGGTTGCGGTGGGGTTGCGGTGGGGGCGGTGGGGTTGCGGTGGGGTTGCGGTGGGGGCGGTGGGGTTGCGGTGGGGGCGGTGGGGGCGGTGGGGGCGGTGCTGCTGATGCTCATGCTGGTGAGGATTGCCGCTGTCGCTGTCGCTGCTAATACCACCGCTAATAAAATCTTACTGCCGCAGCGTCACAGGGCCATGAAGCACAGCTGTGTGCAGTCACTTTTACGGCTGCAGTAGCAAATACGAAAACGAATACGAAAACGAATGCGAATATTCGTAGAATTGTTAGAAAGGCAAAAGAGTCGGTATGAAGGACTCGATGGCCAAAAGGCCAAAAGAGAATTGCCACTTACCAGAGGCTTTCCTTTCGTCTTTCTCTATTTTTAGCTGTCTTTTTCTCTCCTTCTCTCTCATCTGGTTGCGAACTAGTTCATAGATTGCAGATAAAGAAACTGGAACTGATAGTTGGTTATGCTAAGCACATGACTCGAATTATCTTTAATAGGTGTTAGTTTTCGATTCCATACTTATTCATTCAGTCATAGACCCCATAAAGTATATATATTCTGGATCAGCATCGTAAGCCGAGTCGATATAGCTATGCCAGTCTGTCCATCTGTCAAACTATTTTTGCATGAAGGTTTCTAGTTGCAATACAAAGGCGATGTCATCATAATGTTAAGGTTGCCACGCCCCTTTCCCTCATCAGAAACAAAAATAATTAAAAATGTGCATGCCTTTAACACACGTATTTCTAAACGTATGATTTTGTAATTTCAAATTCGTTGAGAGACATACAATATAAAACAATCCTGAAAATTTAATTAATATCGGATAATGTTAAAGAAAGTTATCATTCATCGAAAAACGTAAATTTACGGCAGAGACGCAGCCGCAGTGCAGTGCTGCCGTCACAGAAGCAGTTCTTCCAGCGCCTACTCTGAGTTGAACTCATCTAATTGGAAATGCAAGTTAGTTAGTATTCCACAATCGGGATGCTCGACTAAGTTTTTCTTTGTTGTTTTTATAATATTCAATAATTTATTTTATTTATTTATTTTATTGAGTATAATGTTATAAAAAATTCTGTGTCCAATATCGAGTTTAAATAAAATAGAGTATAGTATTTTGCTACCTAGTCGTTTAAAATAGTTAACCTTTGGTTTGGCAAATTGCATTGACTGTGTGTATTGCCGTCAGGCAAATAATTAACCGATTATGACCATCTGGATAATAACATTTGAGCACACCGGCGACATGTTCGTATCTATGTTCATGTCCTTGTCGTTGTCTGTTGATCTACCGTTTCATTTAAATACAAATTAAAAGATGACAACGTTGCCTTTGTTGTTGGTTGTTGTTGTTGTGGTTGTTGTTTTTGTTGTTGTTGTTGTTATAGCTATTGTCGCTTAACGTTTACATCTAATGAAACTTTATGACGAGCACTTGCCCAGAGGGCGCAGGTCATTGGGCAAGGCATCGACTTGAACCACACCTTTAAGTGGCTGTTCTCCTCAACAGTTTCCCCCTCACTTCACTTCTACTCTCCTCTCTATTTCGCCCACTCCTGAGCTGTCCGCGGTTTTCACTAATTTGCCTGGCAATTTGCATAAAGGCCGCGTCGCAAAAGTTGTTAGCCAACGTAATTTTTGCATATATTTCGAAAAGGAACCAAGAAAAAATGCTATAACAAAAAAAAATTCTTTCTAATCAAGCTACGACTGCGAGATACCCTTAGATAGAGCAACTGACTTACACTTATATATACGCTAAAAAATGCGGAGATCTGACGTCACTGCTACTGTTTTCAGAGCTGCAAACGAAAACGTAAATGCTTTATGAAATCTAGTGCTTTTTGGATGAAATCTATATAGTACATAACTTATCTGCATCGGAAACTCCATCAAGTTCATTATTATTGTAAGACTTACTGCGTTCGATTTTTATTTAAACTTCTTTTCGGGTGTATCTACATTTTTATCGTGCTGAACTCGACATTTCCACAAAATCGCAAGACCCCTTTTTTAAATTTTCAACGGACTTAGGGTATAATAAAAAGAAACAAATATAAAGAAACCCTCAGGCATTTTCCGCTCACATAACTTGATTAAATTAGAGGTAAAGTCGGTAGTCGACAGTCCAGAATTGGGAGTTGGGAGCGAATCAGCCTAATGACAGCCAGCTGCATTTTAGTGCCTGTTCAAAAGAGCTGACAGCTGTATGCTTTTGCATTTATAGTTTTGAGTAGTAATTCCGAGATTTATTTATGCATGAAATGCAAACATAATCTGAATAATTACCAACAATGGCCAAGCTGGCCATAACTGACAGCCAAACAAAGCCATAACAACATTTCAGATATTCATTCACAGCAACACAACGAGAGCAACGAGAGCTTAAAAGAGAGAGAGAGACGAAAAAATGTAGACTACAACAGTCAGACATTTAGCTCAAAATGAAATAATGTGAAACTCTTTGGCTGTCAGTTCCTTTACGTTTCAGAATAATGTTTTGCGATTCTGGCATATAACTGACAATCATTTTTTTCAACTCACATATGAACTAGTTTTCAGACAAACATATGAGCTTGGCAGGTGGAATAGAACTGAAAGATTCACTCAAACTGCAAACAAAAACTCTGAATAGTTTGCAAAATCTTTTTGCTGCTCGACTAACAAGTTACCTATTGCTTGAATAAATCTTTGATTATCAAACTAAATTGGTGTAAAAAGTAGTAGATACGAAGCCGAAAAGCTTAAAGTCGATGGTTATATTATACTTTGTACTACTTCTCGGCCTGTCATGCCGGCTGCACCAGTTGGAATTCCGAGACGAAGGCCTATGACAATTGCTCCTGTGTTGCCGAAGCTAATATGAATTTAGCCACCAAATCTGGCGCCTTTGAGCGGTTGATTCAAGGATTTGAAACAACAATGAGAACACTAGTCAACACTGTTGGCTCGACTGGGGTTGAACAAGAATTCAGTACAGATTTGCCGCTAGAAGGCATGCCCAAAGAGGATCTAAATCTTAGTGGAGTACCGCTGCTCAATAACGACAATTCAGCTGAGATCGGTGAGGATTTTCCGGCGCGTAGCAAACGAGTCGTTTCAAAGTTAGTTCTGGAACCGGGCGTCTGTTTAAAGGGCTGCAATACGGCCTTCTGGGCATTCTCGATCACATCGATGCTGATCAATTGGATCGGCTGCTCGGGTCGTATTGGTACAGTGTTGATTAACTATCGTGCCGTTGCCACCGAGGACAAATCCTTTGCACAGGGCCTGGCCCTAATGATGCTCAGTTTGTTTGCCCTTATTCCGGGTCCAATTATCTTTGGTCGCATCATTGATTCCACCTGTCTGGTTTGGACCGAGACATGCAATGGAGTTGGCAACTGTCAGCTGTATGATCAAACTAAATTCCGTTTCTCCGTTAACTTTCTGCCCGGCCGTAAGTATAAGGGTCTAACTGTCGCTCTCTCTCTCTCGCTCACACTCTTCTTCACACTCTCTTCTCAGCCCATAACACCCTTGTTGGCCAAGAAAGCCGAGTACACGGATCGTAAATACTCAATTTCCTAGATTGATTAATTTCTCCATGCGCCTTAAAAATGTGTACAAACATCTCGCAGTTGTATGTAATACGGATTTTTAATACTATAAGTATATATATATATGCTAGGAACAAGCATACCATCTATTTGCATTTTGACTGTTTATCTAAAGTCTGGAATTAAGGCATCTTAAACTAGTTATATCATTGAACATGTATTATTGATAAGCTAACATATATTAAAAGCGTTAAATACAGCATTGACGTATTTATAATAATTTCCTTTATATGTTTCCCACATTTATTTAGTAATGTATGTACATATGTATATACGCACTAAGTTCTTTAATTTAACAAATAAACCAAATGTAAAACAAATTCGCAAACAATATGTAATTTAAGAGATAATATATTCGGCATTATTTGCTGTCTTGCTTCCTCTCGCTTTTTGCAATGGTGCGCAGTTTAAAACTTAGAATTTGTTCTGAAATTGTCAGAAATCAAATTAGTTAGTAACGTTTTATCATCAAAGTTAAGATATACACTTACCAATTGTAGATCTTCATACTTGAGTATACTCAGTAGCGCTTTCTTCTCTAAGAGAAAGCGTTTCGAACTGCAATTGTTTGTGGGGCATCGAATACATGAGTTTTCTCCAGAACAAGGGATCGTCTCTACGCAGATATGTGGTGAATTTCAAATACGCCTTCAGCTCATCGTCCAGACTATCGAGATCTACTTCGGGATATAGTACGATAATCAGTCGCTTGCGCTTGTCAATCGAAGTGGCTCTTATGGCCGATCGCAGCTCAAAGAGTCCCCAGGAAGAATTGACATAGTTCTGTGTCATCAGAATGATGCTCCGCTTAGACCCTTGAATAGAGTCCAATATGCACTTGGGAATGGATTCACCTATCAACCAGTCGCGTTGATAGAAGCACAGTTGATATCCTCGAGGTCCATTCTCCAGTTTCTCCACATACTCCTCTACCAGTTCCAAGTCCACATGCGAAAATGCAGGAAATGCATCGATTTTAAGAGGAATTACAGCTTTGGGTTCCATTATCGAAATCCAGTTTAGACAAAGATCACGTTCGTATAGCCACATTATAATAGATTTTCTCGTGTAGAAGTATATGGCTATCAAGACAGCGATTACAAGAAGACATCCCACAGTATTATAAAAGTAAGGATTACAAAATCCCGTTGAAATCAAAAACGTCCAAAGTTCAGGATACTTGGTATCATATTTAAGATCTCCTCGATCTTCGATCTTGTTAGAGAAATTGGCGATGAATTTAAACGTTTCACGGGTTAAGCAATCGCATTTCAATGGATTTCCCGATAGTTTCATGGCTATTTTACCTGCTCTCCGTAAGAGAAAATCGATAAATTGATAATTGAAATATTCGATATTGTTGTTTCTTAAGTCCAAATATGTCAAGTTCTCTGGTAACTGATCAACGGATATGGTTTTCAGTCTGTTATTGGCCAAATGCAGTTCTCGAACATTTGAGTATCCATATAGAGTTGAGTTCGGCAACTGAGTTAAATTCATATTACTGTAGTAAAGTGATGTATATCCAGTTATTGGAATTGGTAACTCTGGAATTTCCATATAACTTTCTGATCTCGTACAACTTATAATGAATCTCATCTCAGGTCGAGCCAGATAGCAATTACAGCCTTGAGGACATCTTCTTATATTCATGTCATTACTGAAGATACAAAAAGTTTCATTTGTGCATATTAAAGTTTTTATATCGAGTTCCCAGAAATTCTGATCAAGAGGATAGTTCGTTTCCAAAATCTCCAATTTATTTCTAATTGTTGGGTATCTGAAATTTTGGTGTAATGGATAAATAATTGCAACATTTTTGAACAAAATGACTTACTTGAAGATCTTGAACGGGAAAAGCATAAAAAATTTTAAATTAAAGAACACTGTCAAGGACCGTAAGTTTATTAAGTCTTGGAAATGATCCTCAGTGAAACTGTCGACTTCACAGTTAATAAGTTTCAATGTCGTTAATTTTGTAAGTCCTTGGAACAGTTGCTTTGAAAATAAATACGCGTATAAATTTAAATCCAATGTAAAATTTAATTGTAGTACTTTCAAGTTTTCTAGGCCGGCAAATAGTATTCTATTTGAAAAGTTTGAAGCATATCTTAGGCAAAATTCGATTCGCAGTTCTTCAATATCCTCGACATTAACAAAATGGAAATTATTGCAGGACTTATCATGTTCGGTCGTATACGCCATAGGTCTGGAGTAGACTTGAGATTTATATGCAAGTTCATTTTTAACCCTGCATAGCTGTTGCTCTCTCCAAAGTTCTTTATCAATGAATTGATGATTCATATCGTAGAAATTGTTAAAATTTGTATCGAAATAATAATCGTAACCTACGATTAGAGCATATATGTTACTTTTAGTGCTATTCCCAAGCATGCTCCTTTGAAAATGTTCTTCGGATATATCGCATGTTATATCAGGCGGTTGATTAACTTTTCGTCTCTCAAAACAATGTGAATATTCTGTAGAATGTGAACCAGCATCGTAAACGATTTCACTATTCAACTGTATAGCATGAATATTTTCAAACAATGTTAACATTCTAAACGACGTTTCCTTGTAAGTTCGATTGGAAATTGGGTCTATATATGCCGTTGAAAAATTTAAATAAATCCAAAAGAGCAGAATTAGAATGCACATTTTATGCGTTGGAAAAATAAACTGTTCTTCACTGCTTTCCAATTGAATTCATACTGCCAATGCATTTTTATTACTTCTTCAAAGCAGCTAAGTACTTGAAATGGTAACTTGAAATTCAATTGAGTTCCTTATCCGATTAATAGCAAGTTCAAAGCCCAACGGACCTCAATCATGAAATGCAACAAATTCCACCCTACTCGATAAGAGTCAACTAAGCTTTAACCATATTACATTGCATTAAATTCAGTACTTATAATAAAATTTCAATTATTTTTAAATTTTTTTACTGTATACTCAAATGCCTCAAATAAAACAACTATAATTTATTTCGTTGAATTACATTAATTTGATTTTGTGATTTTACAATCGAGCAATGGCAATGGCAATCTGAAATAGTTAGAAATTTGCATGATTAATGACATTTCATAATCTAGGTTAGTAAATTTTATTTACCTATCTGTAATTTTTATAGTTCGATTTCGTCAAGGGGTCGACCCTCTGTCAGAGCAGGTGGTTTGCAATGAACTGGTTTATGGGGCATCGAATACACGAGTTTCCTCCAGAACAAGGGATCGTCTCTACGCAGATATGTGGTGAATTTCAAATACGCCTTCAGCTCATTGTCCAGACTATCGAGATCTACTTCGGGATATAGTACGATAATCAGTCGCTTGCGCTTGTCAATCGAAGTGGCTCTTATGGCCGATCGCAGCTCAAAGAGTCCCCAGGAAGAATTGACATAGTTCTGTGTCATCAGAATGATGCTCCGCTTAGACCCTTGAATAGAGTCCAATATGCACTTGGGAATGGATTCACCTATCAACCAGTCGCGTTGATAGAAGCACAGTTGATATCCTCGAGGTCCATTCTCCAGTTTCTCCACATACTCCTCTACCAGTTCCAAGTCCACATGCGAAAATGCAAGAAATGCATCGATTTTAAGAGGAATTACAGCTTTGGGTTCCATTATCGAAATCCAGTTTAGACAAAGATCACGTTCGTATAGCCACATTATAATAGATTTCCCCGTGTGGAAGTATATGGCTATCAAGATAGCTATTACAAGAAGACATCCCACAGTATTATAAAAGTAAGGATTACAAAATCCCGTTGAAATCAAAAATGCCCAAAGTTCGAGATACTCTGTATCGTATTTGATATCATCTCGATCTTCGATGTTATTTGTAAAATCGGAGATGAATTTAAATATCTCACGGTATTTGCAATTGCATTTGAATGGATTTCCTGATAGATTCATTATTATTTTGCCCGCTCTTACTGAAAGAAATTCGAGTACTTTTGAGTCCAGATATTCCAAACTATTGTTTCTGAAGTCCAAATATGTCAAGTTCTCTGGTAACTGTTCAACGGTTATAGTTGTCAGTCTGTTATTGGCCAAATGAAGTTCTCGAACATTTGAGTATCCATATAGAGTTGAGCTCGGCAACTGAGTTAAATTCATATTACTGTAGTAAAGTGACGTATTTCCAGTTATTGGAATTGGTAACTCTGGAATTTCCATAACAATCTCTGACTTTTCACAATTTATTATGAATCGCATATCAGGTCTGGTCAGATAACAATTGCAACCTTGAGGACATCGGGTTTTATTCCTGTCCATACTGAAGATACAAATTGTTGAGTTTCGGCAAATAAAGGCCAGTATGCTGATCTTCTTCGGATTTTGTTTGATTGGATAATTCGTTTCCAAGAACATTATTTGATTTTTTACAATTGGAAGCCTGAAATTACATTTTAAGAGTTAATATTTACATAAGGTATCTTTATAATAATATTTTCCATATTCACTTACGCAAACAAGTCGAAATTGAATGGGTTATAACTATCGAATTTGTTTATAATAGTCAGATACCGTAAATTTGTTAAATGTTTAAAATGATCCTTGCTAAAATTTATGATATTGCAGTTTATAAATCTTAATGAAAATAATTTTGTTAAGCCATGAAACAGTGGCTGCCAAATTGGTATTAGTGTTGGTTTTTGAAAACTGATCTCTAATATTTTCAAGTTCGCCATGCCGTTTAGAAATTTGCTATGTAAAATTAATGCAATTTTTTCATAATTAACTTCGATTCGCAGTTCTTTAATCTGTTCTAGATTAGTAAAATAAAATTGAGTGAATGTAGGTCTTCTATATAGAATCACATCCAGTTTGGTTAGATATGTAAATTTTTGTGCAAATTGATTTAATCTCTGATTGTTTTCTGTTTTTTCATGCCAGATTAATGTATTGACATTGGTGAAATTCGATGAGAAGTAATCGAGCAGGGAGTTCTCTGGATTTGTAGAATGCCAAATAACGAGTTCATTAACATTTTTTTTAGTGCAGTTATTTAGTATTTGCTGTTCATAATCCTGTTCACTAATACCACAATTTGTTATATTAAATTCGGAATATTTTAGTTTCTCAAAACAATGGAATATGTTAAGCGATTCTTGATTGATATAGAAAGATCCATGAATTTCAAAAGTTTCATAATTCTTGCATACAAATTTTACAGTTGCTCCGCTAAGTTTGAATTTACATAGTCTCATATACGAATTATGGAATATTGGATCATCGAAAATTGTTTTCTTTATTATTTCGTAACTTATGGTTTCAATTTCCGTTGCAAAGTACGAGTTAAGACAAATTAATAGAGCTAATATTTTGGTTAGCATCTTAAACTACACGGTTCAACGATTGTATTGCGACTGGGAAAGCAAAAGAATTACTAAATATATAAATAAGTCAAGTTAAATCGTTATAATCGAGAGCACTTTTCCTCTCTTTCTCATTGCCTCTTTACATAGCAGGGCTAAAATAGCCGATAAGAGTCGGCTACTGCCATACTAATGCATATAAAAATCGTATTAGTTAGCACCAGTAAAAATAACAACAAGTTTAATGAGCATTCTACAATAATATGCATGAAAATATACAACTTTATCACAATACCTATGCACAATGCACAGGACTGAGCTCTGCTGCAGCGCGGCCGTCACACGCAGAGCGTAAACAATCGGGTGTTTTCGGCCACACTGCTTCCGTTCGTGTGAAGTAAGATGCGGGCGTTTTATAATTCTTAGAAGTAGATTGTTGCAACCCGATATTGGTTTTATGAAAAGTATGTAACAGGCAAAAGGAGGCGTGGCAGACCCCATAAAGTATATATGTATATTATTGATCAGCAGCCGAGTGGATATAGCCATGTCCGCCTGTCCGTATGAACAAACAGATCTCAGAGATGGTAAGAGCTACAAGTTCAAAGTTGGTCAGTATCGACCACATCTTTAGTCAGTCAATACAAGTTTTTTTGATGCCACGCCCCATTCGCCCACAATAGGCGAAAAAGCAGACATCCCTCAGAAAAAATACATGTTTTTTGCGAATATCTCAGTTAATAAAACACCTAGAAACTCCAATTTTGGCATGCAGGTTGCTAGGTGCTATATAAAGATAATGTCATCAAAATGTTTTTGGATGTCACGCCTCCTTTGCCCAACAAAAGCACAATTGCTTTGTAACTTCACATGCCACTGGCTCACTTATTTCTAAACGTAATGTAATTTAATTTGCTTTACACTAATTCCTATGCATGCTTATGCAGTCAGGCAGTAGGACTTCGATAAATGTCCATAAATATGCTGATCAAGAATATATACTTCGCTCAAAAACTAACATGTGTCTATATGTCTGTTACAGACATTGCATCACTTATAATATACGCTTTCATTATAAGTAATGAATATATTTACCATTATCCATTACATGTATGAACAAATGGCCATGTCTATCTCAGTGCGTATATTAGCTTTACAAACAATTCAAAATTCTGTTTTAGCTTATAAAAATAGTTTCTATTAAAATAAATAATTAGATTACAAAAACAAAAATAAAATATCTTAAAGTTAATTTAAATTACGCTAATTCAAAATTAATTCATATGTAAATGAAATGAGTTTTCGAACATATGTGGAAGATGAATACTACAATAGTTATGGGCTCTAAGTTATATTAAAAAAATTCTAATTATAAAATTTGATCTACATATGTTATTTTGCAAAATTATTTAAACTTAAATAAAAAAAAATTGAAAGGAATTAAATTTTCCATTTATTTATGATTGCAACTAAATGTGTATAAATTTTTACCAATTTCTTTAAACTTAAATGGGAAATTAACTGTTTAATATACTACTCATATTATATGACACTAAATTTTAGATATTCAAATGTTATATTGCTTATTCGCTTATGCGTGCCAAATATGTGGATTAGTGGCTAAATGGTTTTGAGTTTAAGCCATGGCATGGAATCCAAATCGTTTTGCTTTTAGCCATTAAACACGTCAATATAATCGCATGCTCTTTGGGGCGAATTTTGTCAGCAGCATCAAACATTGCCCCAGCTAACAATTAACAATTAAAACCCCAAAGCGCACAACTCAATTTTGTGTGTAACACATACACTCACACACAAACACACATACACACAGATATAAGAGGATAATTTTATATATTTGTATTTGTATTTGTAGATAGCAGGGCGTCGATAGCTAACCGCAACAACAAGAATGACAAAAGAACAAGAGAAGAACAATAACTACAACAATGTGAGCAACAACAAGAGTACACTGCAAACAAAAAGAACTGTTTTTATATTGAAAAATACGCTTCCTATATTTTTGTAAAATTTTTATATTAACATTATTTGTATACAAATGCGTTTAATTTAAAATCTAGTTTCTGAAAATAAAACAACAAATACAATAGAGTAAATACTAGAAAAATGGGAATAAAAAAATTGAATAAATAATATTAAATTTTAAAATATTAAATAATCTATATATTTTCCAAAAAATTATAAGTATCTAAATTATATTTTAGAAAATATTTTGAGCTATCAAAACAATAATTAAATTTAGAAAGTCGTTATATATACATATACTAATATAACACTAATTTCTAAAAATATTAAACAGAAAATGAATTATTAGAAAGATTTTTTGGAACATCAAAATATTTATTTGTTCTAGAAATGAAGACAAAAAAAATTATAAAATTTTAGTAACTTTTTAAAGGTATCAAACGATATAATCGTATTCTCCTATTTTTACGCTTCTGAGCTGCTTCATCTAGTGTTCTCGAAAAATGTTAGTGTGTAAATTAAAAGCTAATTTTTTTAGTGTAATCCCTGTGAAGACCGTAAAGAGCGAAAAAGGATCTATGCCAAGTTTTGTGGACTCGCTCAGCGCACTTACAACTAAAAACTTGTTACGTATTTAATTGCAATTAAAAAGTTGTTTGTAGTTGCGAATGTTGCGTTTGTATTTACGTTGTTGTTGCTGTTGTTTTAGTTGTTATTGTTATTGCAGTTGTTGTTGTTGTTATTGTTGTTGGTAGCAAAACACCACACCAGGGCAATGGCTATAAGACCGCTGCCAAATTGTCTCCACCATGAGAGCCACAAAGATGAAGTCATTACAAGCCAAAAACAGAACGCAGAGCAGCTAAAGGGTTTTCGCTTAATGAGTTTGATGGGAGATGTTTGGGGCCAAAGATCCAATCCAATCCCTGGCTAAATCCCCATCACAACCCCTCACCGCTCTCAATTCCCCACCGCCAGCATCGAGTCAGATTTCACCGATTGTACTCATTAGAGTTTCGGTTGTTTTCTGTTTTTGGCCTTTTTGCTCCAACACATTGAAGCAAAACTTTTGGCAATAACAATTGGCCATAAACGCAATTGGTACAAAAAAGTAAAACGCCAACGAATGAGACGATCACAAAATGGTAACACTGTGTAAATCATCATTATAAATATAGTATAAATTAATTCTGTACAAAAGTAAAGATATATTTAATAAGTCCGAATATTTAAACTGTTAACTACTAAGTAAATTTGAAAAATAAACCAGAAATTTGTGATAGTTTATTTTAGTTATCTAACATTTTTTAATCCTATTAAATTTAATTAATTTCAATTAGATTAACTTGGTTAATTCAGCATAAAGTAAAAAGAAATGTCCGTAAAACCATTTTTCCGAGAATTAAGAATCAATTTGCATTCAAAATAATCTGACAGATTTTATTATTCACTAAGCCCATCAAAAAGTTAAATTTAAGAACGATTTAAATGCAGAGAAGTTTTTAGGTATAGAAAACCTGCATCTCGTCTACACTAATAGCTTTTCGTATGGCATTTTTATTTACAAGATATTCTTAAAACTGGTTTGTTCTTCAAGGGAATCTCAGCATGATCTCCATTTCCATGTTTTTTCAACATAAATTGTATTTCTTAAATTATGCACAACTTTCAAATGCAAACATGTAAAATAGAGAAAAATCTTATAAAAAAAAACATTTAATGAATTCCAAAATAACGTGTAGAAATGTCGGATATAGTGTCAGATACAAGTTACAGATACAGTTCCAAGATTTTAATAACTCCATTAGAGGTTCGAGATTTATTTATTTATGTAACAAATTTAATATCAAGATCAGCTGAAAATTTATGTTTCCAATAATAAGTTTAAAGAATTTTTGGATTTGTAAACTATTTTATTACTTAATAATCATTAAATTGAGCATACATCATCTGAGGTATATATTCGTATGGCATCTGATTAAAATTATCTTCGAAATTACTTTCCCCTTGAAATTCTAGCGGTATTCCAAATACATTTCCGAATGGCCCCTGGCCCATATTCATGTACACTACATTTTCTATATTCTCATTTTCATCAAATTCTCCGAAGTAGTTCTGAGGTGCAGTCAAAACCATTGTGGCTATCAATGATAAAATAAATAACTGGAAAAAATAATAATCAATTAAATATTTCCATAAAAATGTATAATACAAACTGTAACTTACTTGAATTTTCATGTTTGTAACTTTCCACGAACCTTCGAACGATACTTCTGAGATGATGCTTTCTTTTCAACTGCATTTCTCTGTTTCATTTCGACTTTTATTTATACGAACCGAGCTACAGTTTTCTTGTTAATTCAAAAAGAAAAACTGGTTAGAAATTAATAAATTTTCCGTCTTCAATAGAAGTTCTTTAATATTATGCAGCTTATCTGTTTTTATTCTGGAATGACTTTAATAAAATTAATGAAACTAAGAGCATTATCTTACATTATTCAATCTTAACTTCTTTCGTATGTAAAAAGTTATAATATTTAAATACACAAAATGCAGTTCTACTTATTAATTCTGTTAATTTACATTTAAATATAAAATACATATTTTTTCAAAGAATAATACCGCTTACAAAGAGAAATTACTTATGTTAGGCTTTAAAAATTAATTTTAAATATAAGTTAATTTAGAGCTATTCATTTCAATAAATAAATACATTTTTCTTCTATCTCTAAACAATGAATAATCAGACATATCAGTTCCCTAATATTATTTAATTTATTTTACTGCAGTGAATAAAAATTTTATAATACTAAAGTTGCTAACAATTGCTCTACAAAAATAACAATTGACTCTAACTTAGCTACAAGATATATTTTTGATTGTTTGGACAAGGTTAGAGTCAACTAAATCCAGTCAGCCATGTAGTTGATACTACTCGCTGCTTTACCCTCTAAAGGAATCACCTGCATTTGATGCCAGTGAGGGCTAAAGTGTGACTTGCCAGACCCAAGAGCGTCGTCTATCGCCTCTTCTGTACAGAGTGCTTAGAGTCTCCTTTGTGTCTTGGCCGAGTTGGCTCCCCCAACAGGTTCGCTTACAAACTGCAGTTGACTTTCCCCAATGCGACTACTTGGCCATCCCCCGCCGGCAATTGAGTTTAGCTGGAACGTGTTTGGATCGAGGGAACTGTTTGGGAAAACCAGCTCTGGATTGGGGATTGCAGCATCAATGACGCGTGTAAGCGGTAAATGAATTTATTTGGCTCATTTAGTTACAGTTAATTTATTTTTATATATTTATTGAGTTTGTTTAGCGAAGCTACGCAGCTGTAAAGCAACAGCAACTTTCGAGCATAGAAATAAGAGAGCACACATTAGACAATATTTAATATATAAAGATTCGTGTAACAAGTTTAAACTATTAATAAACTGTTCATTTAGAAATATATAAATGTATATATATTATTAATATTAAAGAAATTTTTATATAAATAGTAAAGAGATTGATTCTCTTAATTTCAAAATCTTTTAAAAGAGTTTGTGTAGAAAAATGTTTACAATTTATTTATCAAAAAGTCTAAAAGTATGCTCTTTTAAAGTTCACTTAAGTTAATTTACTATTCTTAAATGTGGTCGACTTTGCTCTGACCATAAAATTTAAGTGCAAAAATCTTTCAACTTTTAACTACCCAAAAAATCCACAACACTGTGCATAATGATAGTGAACGTGTCAGTAATTTGCAGAGCTTGAGTAAAATGTCTAATAAGTGCCATTTTAGGTTGAGTTGAGGTTCCACATTCAAATTGCAGAGTTGAAATATTCAGGTCCTTCCCAGTCGCGTGCCATTGACTCTGAGGTTTGGTGTTTCAACACTTTTCGATGTTTTGATGGTTGCCCAACACGACACTTTAGCCATGCATTCAAATTTGTTCAAAATTCATTTCAATTACCGTCAATTTTCAATAATTTTGCTCAAATTACATTCTATTAGTGTACGTTGCCCAAAAGCATAATTAACTAAAACACGCAGCACTTCACTTTTCAAAAATGAAAACACAGCAAATGCATTTTATTGGAAATTTGCCAAAATATGTATGTATATACGTGGGAGTAAATTTGTTTAGATGTTGAATATGTTGAATGTGCACATAAGTGTGTTTAAGTGTGTTCTATGAATAACAAAAATTATATAAAAATTTTCAATAGTTAATGAAAGTCTTGGGTAATGATTAATTTGTAAATTAAAATAATTTAAATAAAATTTAAAAATGTACAAGTGCATTTAAATATATTGTTAGTTAATTGTGTATTGAAAGTGCATAACCTGTTAATGTTTGGTATATAAAAGTTGCTTAAAATGAGAATTATACTGTATGTAAATTTTAGAATTACTTGACCACATAATTTTATTAAACAATTTTTATATTTAAGTTGCTAAAAAACAGCAACAAAATACAAGTCTATCATTAAAGTTCATATTAATTAATGTTATAAATAATGCAATTATAAAAGTTCGATAACGAGTGTATTTATTTCAATACAATATAAATTTTAGAAATATAATTAACTTTTTTCAAAAATTTTAACTTACTATTGAAATTTTAAGTATATAAAAAGCTCTAGGTTTTTTTATAATACAGCAAATTATAAGAGTTGCGACGAGCCTCATTACGCGATTTGAAATAGTTTGCTATTTTATAGTTTTAAATTGAATTTTTTTTTTAAGTTGTAGCAAAGAATAAGCAAAACATTATCTGGTTATTATCTACAGCAGTATCTCTATTCTAGCTGCCAGAGCTATAGACGCATATCGATTGTACTGTTCATCTGCTATATCAAAAGTTTCATATGCGTACCTTAAAGTTTCTGAGAATAAAACTCTTTTATAAAATTATGTGAAATGTCTAACACTGCCAGTTACTTACTGTATAACGGTAACAATATACCCATACTTTATGTGTGACGGGTATAATAAAGAAATACATAAAAGGAAATTCAGTTAGAAAATCCAG
Source organism: Drosophila tripunctata (assembly GCA_035047385.1). NCBI lineage: Eukaryota > Metazoa > Arthropoda > Insecta > Diptera > Drosophilidae > Drosophila > Drosophila tripunctata. The sequence goes on from JAWNPS010000010.1 coordinate 400,734, forward strand.
GTTACGTTTAATTTTGAACTTTTCATGTGACAACTTTTTGAGTGTGACTTTTAGGTAGTGCATGTGTGTGGGATTCGCTTTGGGGGGTTATTTAAGATATAGTAAAGGTGGTGGCGGCAGTTGGGGAGCTTTATGTGAAGGGTTAGGAACTTACAGCTGCTACTGCTGCTGCTGCTGCTGCTCTTATGAATTTCACATGCTTAAGCCGAAAACTTATGTGCGCGCACAGCTTGAAATCCACGCGCACGTAAACTAAACACCCAACTAACTCCAGAAACTGGCAACACACTCTTATGCCATGCTGGAACTTTGTTTGGACCAACCACCTCAATTCTACATGCTTCATCCTAGACAACCTCATCGTCGTCGTCGTCGTCGCCGTCGTCATCACAGCTGCATTTGGACTTTGGCATGTTAGCAGGGGCTTAGGAGCTGAGCACTCAGAACTCAGCCCTTGCCAACACAGTTGCGGCGGAGTGAAGGAAATTGGGTGTAAACTCAGGAAGTCGCTAGCTGAAAAGTCAGAGCATTTTGTGCCAAGTCAATGAGCAATTGACTGCTATCTAGCTGTCCAAGTTTTTAGTCTTTCTTGCCTTTCACATATTCATATTTCATCAAAGATATGTGTGACACAGAAAAGTTTGGAGAGAAATTTTTTTTGTTTTAAGTGCGCTTTCGTACGACAGAAAAGTAAAATAGTTGCAAGGTTTACAGTCGAGCGAGCCGACTGTAAAAGACCATGTACAGTAAAAATTTAAAAGTTGTTTTATTAAACAAAAAAGTTTTGTGACACTAAATTGATAGGTTTATACATGGTTTTCAAGGCAGGCATTTGCCCGTTTCTAGTATTAATTTGTTCAAAATATAGCAATTATATATAGCTATATAGCTATATATTTAGCAATAGATGTAAGAATATTGAAATATCTGCACCATTCACATAGTTTGACATTGCACTAAGGGCGATTTGTTGATACGCCCTTTTATAAGCCCAGCAATGCTACAAAATTTTCAAAAAAAAAAAAAAATATTCTAACACGTTTATGTCTTGACAATATTCCAAACATAAATAAACAAAAAGTTAATATCAAAAGTTATAATTTTTGTTGAAAGTAAAGGAGACTTCAAGTACATTTTTTTTTTCAAAAGGAACAAAAAGAGTAGAAAAAATGACTACTACAATAAACTAGACATATTTTTTAGTAACTTGCCATTTTTAGTTGCATGTTTTCATATTCACTTTTCAAGAAATACTCCCACAATCAACAATAACCCAGTACATTAAAAACACCAAGAACATTTATGCACAATTATGGTAAATAATAGATTATAAATACCCTGAGCTTCGCTATCCATATTACGCAAAATGTTTTCCAGCTAACTGAAGTGTTTACTATTAATAAATAAAATCATTTTCTTAATATTTTACCATTAATTTTATGACTTATGCGAAATGGCCCATAGTGCATTGGGAATTTTGTTAGTTATCTGATTTAGAAGACTGTATTTCTTCACTTATTGCTGGTTCTAGCTTTTATATTACCCAAGCTCTTATTGACTACTATAAGTTCTTTGATGGCTTCATCTGTTTGTAAGATATATTCATTCTCCTGACAAATAGAATGCACTGCACGTTTTTTTTAAGTCGTTGGTCGTTGGTCTTAGGACATATAATTTACTGTTTCATGTGCTGGGTAAAAGATAGCAGGCATTGGTAGCCAATGGTGTGTGTTGCATTTATATATTTTTTAACAACTAATACATACAATACATGACATACCATAGAAAATAAATAATATATATGGATAAATGCCTTTGTCTCTACATCTTACTGTTCTCTTGCTGATCATTCTGATCGCCGCGATCAGAATCGTAATAATGCTGGGAATTGAAATTGGAGACCATGCTATATGTACGCTTAACCATGCCCTCGAGTTCACCTAGAGTTGTTTCCGAATCCTGAAGGAACTTCATCAAATGCATATTGTCCATGGATGGCGGATTTGAGTCCACTTCGTCGAAGTTATTCTTAAAATTAAGAAAATGCTCAAAGAGCACGTCGTGTTGCATTAGAATATCGGTCAATTGTAAGCAATGTGAATCGGATTTCATATCGTTGTCAGCTTTGTTTATATCCGGATTGTTATTACACTTGTTCAGGGAACTACTATTGTATACCGAAATCTGACTGGAGCTAAAGTCCAGAAACCCATCCGGTAGTTCTTCGGGTTCCGATGCATCCGACTCCAACTCGGATTCCGTGTCATCTTTAAAGCCAAAGCTTTCGCGCATTTCATTAGAATTTTCACAGTTGTTATTTCCATCCAATGATTGCATGCCGTAGTCTGGCTCCACTCCAAGATCATGCTCCTTGGCCACTAGTTCCTTGAGGCGATCCGCATAGCGTAGAGTATTCAATGAGTTCTCAACGGATGTCAAACTAGGTGATATCATGGCTATCATACAAGTCTTGTTCTGATCTCCTCCAATGAACGAATCACGCAACACTTGAGTTAGCTTCGATCCACGGAAAGGCACATGACTCGAGTGACGACTCAGCGCCCGAATACACTCTTTGAGTGCCAACAGAGATTTATTGATCTGTGCCCCCTCACGACGTGTCTGAAGATTAGCCGAACGTGTATCTGCACCACGCTCATTGCCAGCCAAGTCGACAAAGGAGCACTTGCCAGTGGGATCGCAACAGCCGGGCATGTAGATACACATCTGGAAGACGGCATGGGAACGGGAAGACTTGACATTCACCGAAGTCTGGCCGGACGTACGTTCTCGATTGCCTCGCTCAATGAGTGCCAGCACTTCGTCCACTTTAGTGACCGGCATTTGGGTCAAACCTACGATCACAACCTGTTGGCGTCCATCTTCCATCATGCGAAGCATCGGTTTATCCGGCAGCAACAAGTCGAAAACCTAACAATTAAGTTTTCATCTAATTACACTAACAAAATCAAGCAAGAATAGAAAAATATATTGAAGAGCTTCTGCCTGTAGAAAACTCCTAAAAAAAAATCTGAAATTTTAAGCAAAACTCTTATATCCATTAGCATTACCATTACTTTTTTACAAAATTTTAAAGAAACACTAATGCTAATGAAATAGTTAACTGCTAATGAAAGAAGTTTAAACGATCATTGAAAAATAAAAGTTATAATAATGTTTTCAGTTAGCATTGAATAATGCCAATGAAATTAATTCTCATAAGCATTATAAATACATTTTTTTTTAATTTAATCTAAATCAATAGACTTTTTAAAACGTCATTAAAAATTAAATAACTTTTTATAAAACTAAAACAAAAATATTAAGTTTTAGCTAGATATTGGAAAATTCGAATTAACATAAACGTCAAATAACTATAATAATATAACTATAATTTTAGATCAGTATTCGATTTCGTTCCTACAACATATCCACTGTGTCCATAAAATATGTTCAAATTTGCGGAAAATATACCCAAATTAATCTTAAACTAAAAGCTATTATTTTCAGGAATCTGGCTAGTATATTTTATATTTAGTTTTATAAAAAGTTTTTAATATTTTTAATTTAATGCTAGCACAATGCAAGTGAAAAGCCGATTTCATTAGATTTTTCAATGCTACTAAAATCAACCATTTTTTTAATTACATGTTTTTTTTTTCATAATGAAAATCACACTTCATACTGTTTTTGTCCAGCA